>JAEUYN010001294.1:0-216641 GCA_018257835.1 Euura lappo
GAGAAGTGCCCTTCTGGGGTTTTGGAGTTCACTAAGGGAGCATTCAAATACTACGTCACGCTGTTAGGGGGGGGAGGGGGTAAGCTTTACTGTGATGACCTATGACGAGGGGGCGGGGGGGATAAACTCGCAGCGTCACGTCACGCTTTTTTTACCGACAGGCATGGTGCGAGTTTTAAAATATTGACAAATTTTCAGAAAAATTTTAAAATATACGAAGGTGAGGGGGGAGTCGAGATCGGAGTCGTCACATCACGTCGAGAGGGGGGTAAAAAACTGCGTGACGATGTGTGATGTGGGGGAGGGGGGGGGGGTTCGAAATGGCCAAAAACAGCGTGACGTAGTATTTGAATGCTTCCTAACGGAACGAAGTAAGCTTTACTGAAAATGGATACAGCATTTAGATGAGGCTCACTTCGTACTCGTGGTTGGCAGGTGTTACTTTCTGACATTTACTTTTGTAACAAATGTGACAGATTTTGTGACACATTGAATTGACAATAATTTTACTTTCATTCGAAGTGAGAAAGAGTGCTTAGGAAATCTAGAACTAGAACTGCTACAATTATATTGGAATTGGAGACAGCTAGATATTTTTCAGCTAAGTTATAAATATAATGGAAAATAATCAAATTGATAATTGTATTCAAGTACAAATCATCGGAGATGGTAATTGCCTTTTCCGATCATTTGCGTATTTTCTACATAACGACCAGGAGAAACACCGATCAGTTAGATTAACGATTGTTACTAATGTCATCAAAAATTGGCCAATATATGATATGAACCTTTTATCTGCGGTGACGAGTCGTATGGGAAAAAGATCGTAGATAGTGGTTCATATAGATTATATATGTCGGAAAACGGTGTTTATGGGGGGGAGGTAGAGTTGCAATCATTTGTAAATATATATAATGTTCATGTCTTGGTTTACGTTCGAAACAGTCAAACTCCGCGAGAATTCGGACCAAATTGTCACAACAAATTAATACTCTTATTATCTGGGGTTATCGATAAAGGTCATTATGACATAATTAAATGCTTGAACTCTACCTTTTGGGACAATCATGAACGCGAGGGCAGTTTGAATGCGTCGGTAACTATTGGAAATACCTTGGTAACTCAACACTGTTGCACAACTGTTCAAAGTAGCATTGTAACGAGACCTTGTGACAACGGAACACGAACAGCATCTCAAGTTAAGTCACCAGCCGAGCGCATGGCGAAATATCGAAAGCGTAAGCGTAACGGAAAATGTGAAACGGCATTCATTGAGGACAGCGTTGCTGAGCGAGGATTACCAACATCCCAAATCAAATCACCTACAGCCGAGCGAATGGTGGCGTACCGAAAGCGTAAGCGTGACGACAAATATAAATCAGCATTTGTTAAGGACAGCATTGCTGACTCGCTTAATAACGAAGCAGTACCATCAACATCCCAAGTGAAGTCACCAGCCGAACGCATGGTAGAATATCGAAAGCGTAAGCGTGCCGGAAAATATGAAACTGTATTGGTTGTGGACAGCGTAGCCGAACGACTAGACGACCTCGAAGCGATACCATCAACATCCCAGGTCAAATCACCAGCCGAGCGCATGAGAGAATATCGCAATCGAAAGCATGACGAAGGAAATAGTATTGTAGCAACACCAACGCCTGCTAGCACAACAACTGCTTATCGTATGAGGGAATATCGGAAACGCAAGCGTAACGAAATCAGTACCGATCATATTGCGGAGGTTCAGTTAACGAGAGTGGAAATTGTTCGTCGTGCTGCGTTACCTCAAAGAGTAACAAATTCCGTAGCAGATCAAAACGAGGAAGACGTGGAATCACCAAAATATTATACGTTACCAACTGTATTGAAAAAAATTTATGTTTGCCATTCGTGCGATCGTATGTGGTTTCAAAGTGAACTCAAGCCAATCAATAGAGCTGCTACAGAGTTTAGCGAGGAACAACAACAACAATCAATAACTCACGCCTGCAGTCACTGTAAATCTTATTTGGAAAAATTAGAAATTCCTCCAATGGCTGTAATGAATGGATTCAAATATCCTCCGATGCCCGACCATCTACCACCCATGAATCCGATGCTTGAACGAATGGTTTCTCCTCGCTTACCGTTCATGCAGATCAGAAATTTGCAGCGCCCACTTCTGGGACAATTTGGTTCTGTGGGTTCTATCATCAATGTACCTGTTAACGTTAACAATATGGTACGCGTAATACCACGACCATTAAGCGACGATCAAGTAGTCAATATACACCTTAAACGAAAGCTTGTGCACAAGTCAACATACATGAGTGGGTTGGTTACACGTAGCGATTTACTCAAGTGGTGTACATTTCTCGTCAAACAACCGCTTTACGAAAATCATCATGTCAAACTAAATGAAGACGCTTTGTTGGGAGTTCCTCTAACATTGGAAGATCTTAGACGAGGTCAACGATGCAAAGATCTCAAAATACACCAACCTGAAATATCAGTCGTCTCTGAAGATAGCGATGAACCACCTGATGCGATGCAAGACTTTGAATTAGACGAACCGCCACAAGAAAATCAGTTAGACTATCACGTCGAACAGTCACATCAACAAACAACTATGATGTGGAATGAAGACATGGCTCTTGCAATAGCACCGGCACAACGGGAAAGGCCCGCTGGATTAGCGTTCGATGAAGATGCCGAAGAACTATCATTTCCAGGAATCTACTTGGGACAAAAACGAACTTTTTTGAATCGAAAACTACCTAAAGCATTCGAGATTGCCAGCAGTGAAATTAGACGCAGCGATCGTCGAGGTGTTCGTCCTGACCACCTGTTGTATATAATGATGAAAGTGCTGCGTCTACGAATGAGCGAAAGTTTGACCACGGCGTTCAAGCGCACAAGGAGTGACAATAATGAACCCATCACAGCTGTGCAGTTGCTTGATAAAAACTTCATTTCGGAATTTACGGAAAAAAATTTAGCGTTTACCAAGAGTATTAACACAATGCCGGCCTACATGCAGGAACGGAAGCGTGACGTACATGCTATGTTGCGTCAACTTGGTAAGCCAACGTTTTTTTATTACTCTAACTGCTGCAGAAGTTATGTGGCCTGATTTGTTGCAAAATTTGACAAAGATTTTGCGTGGTGACGCTATATCCGTGGAAGAAGCCCAAGCATTACCTTCTAATGTGAAATATGCATTAGTTCGGGACGATCCTGTAACCTGTGCCGTTTGGTTTAAGCGAAAACTTGACGTCATGATGAACTTAATGACTCTAAAAACAGTTGGTGTCTTTGGATCCAATACCGTAAAAGACTACTTCTATCGTATCGAGTTCCAACAGAGAGGTAGTCCTCATGCCCACATGATGGTTTGGTGTGAGAATGCTCCAACGACTGATTCATCTGATGATGAGATTGCGGCATTTGTAGAGCAATATGTAGCATGCAACGAAAACCACGATTACGTGCCTACCCGTCAAATTCATCGACACACGTTCACATGCTACAAAAATAACAATAAGAAGAAATGTCGATTCAACATTCCTTTTTGGCCAATGATCAAAACTAAGGTCATGCGACCTTTGGAAAAAGTACTACCAAATACCGACAAGGCAATTACTAATGAGCGTGAGCGTTTACAAAAATTGAACAGCGTATTGTACGATCAATTGATATCTGGAGAGCACAAGACCCTTGAATTGCTGATGGATTCCTCTGGTTGCACAGGCCTGGAGGAATACGAACTGGCTATACGTAGCACACTGAAAAGACCGTTGGTAATGCATCGCCGTGACATAAAAAATATATACGTGAACAGTTATAATCCAGCATTACTCCAAATGATGGCATCCAATAACGATATACAGTATATTCTCGAAGAATATGCTTGTGCTGCCTATATAGTCGACTACATCAACAAAGCTAATCGGGGCATGAGCTTACTACATCGCAAGTTCCGTAATTTGATTGGGGGTGAAGAAATACAACCAGAAACCAACAGCGAGGTTGTAGAAGCTCGGATTGACATCAGTTCGCGCAAGCTTATGGCCAGTTACAGTACGAATTTGCTGAAGGTTGTAGAAATTTCTGCACAGGAAGCGGCTTGGTCTTTGCTACGATTTCCAATCACCCACGGTTCTCGAAATTGTGTATTCGTTTGTACAATGTTGCCACACGAGCGAATTCGGGCACACCGTGCAGTGGCCGACCTCCGTGAACTTGAGGACAATGACACCGATCTTTGGCAAAAAAATATATTTGAAAAATACTCCGTGAGATCGGCGGATATGGAATCGGTAACACTAGCACAATTTGCCGCGGGGTACGAACCAATACCAAAGTCTAAACCACCTCAGTACAGAAAACGACGATTCAACAAAATTTTGCGATATCGAGGCTACAGGAAGTGCGACGAATATGACCAACATTTACGCGAATTAGTTACCCTACATCATCCCTGGCGTAACGAAGATTTTGAAATCCTGAAAAATAATCGTTGGCTGGAAGTACATCGAGAAAATATGGAACAAATTAACACAGCTCGATTAGAATTCGAATACCGATTAGACCTGGAACAAGTGATGGAAGAACAAAAAGCTTGGTACGAGCAAGAAGAAACACCTAACGAGGAATTAATATCGAGTTCTGTAAACAAAGCCAAATATGCCGAGTTGGGGTATGATCCAGGGGAGGTGTTCGGTGAAGTAAGCATTGATAACGTTGCACCGGACTTTGATCCAGAATATTTACAGCAGAACACCATGATTCGATTGTTGAAGCGCAAAACTAGCATGACGCACGAAAAATTCATGTCCCAAATGCGAATAGTCAATTTCAGACAAAGAGCTCTGCTGTACGAAATTATGTATCGAAAATTCACCAATAACGATACACCGCTACGTATGTTCTTCACTGGACCCGCAGGCTCAGGTAAATCGTTCACTATTCACATGCTCATAGAAGTTTATCAAAAACTGTACCCATGTCCTGAAAGTAGCGCAATCACTGTAATAGTTTGTGCATCTACTGGAAAAGCTGCGTTCAACATCTACGGAGTGACAGTTCATTCGGCATTTAAGCTTTCAATACATAATTCTAACACCACTCTAAGTGGACAAGCAAGACAGGAAGTCGTAAATGCCTACAGGCATACTCAGGCTGTAATAATAGATGAGGTGAGCATGATATCACACCGTATATTAACAATGGTGGACCAACGCTTACGACAAGCTAAGGGAACACCGGACCAAAGTTTCGGAGGTATAGATGTCATATTATGCGGTGATCTTCACCAATCGCCACCGGTGCAAGACTTACCTATATACCGAAGTCGCGATACTTTTGGACCATTACTCTGGCTCGAATTTCAGCGGTTTGAGCTAACTGAAGTAATGAGACAGTCCGACAACGTCTTTTCGACCATACTGACAAAAATTGGAAACGGTGACCCTCTGAGTGATGAAGAAAAAGATATTATCGAAAGCCGTTTCATCGTCACGTCTGACCCAGTGACTGTACACACGGATCACATACCCAACGATGCAATTCGTGTATTTTCCACAAACAAATTGGTCGACGCATACAACGATCACAAATTGCAGGATGCACCGATCGTATTTCATGCCATCGATACATTGGAAGGAGACGTATCTGTAGATGCGGGAAACGTTATGTTGCGAGCAATACGCTATCGTTCATCCACCGAAAACCAAGGTTTACCTAGTATCCTAAAACTAAAAAAAAACACACCCTATATGCTCACATCCAATATCGACACCTCTGATGGATTGGTGAACGGAGCGTTCGGAATCCTTCAAGAATACGAAATGACGACTGAGCTAGAGACACCAATACCGAAACGGTTGTGGATGAAGTTCGATTCAGCAGCAATTGGCGTTGAGGCTCGAAGGAAAGTGCGAGTATACGCTTCGGAAAAACAATATTCTAGATCATGGGTTCCAATACAACGGAAACGAACACGCATAATGACAACCACAAGCAAACAAGGTGGAGTTATACGCGATCAATTTCCGACAGTTCCATCAGCCGCAATTACTGTGCACAAATCCCAAGGTTCTTCATTCGATCAAGTAGCTTATCACTACTCGGAGAAAGATTCTCGACAACTAACCTACGTGGCACTTTCACGCAGTCGAACGATAAACGGCCTCTATATTACTAGTCCCACACCAACATTCTTCTTGGCAGACGGCCGCAAGGCAGATATTAACTTACGTAAGGAACTAGCACGAGCAGCCAAACATCAATACGTCACCATGACAGAAAGATTACAACAAAACAAATCACAGTTCATGATCATGTACCACAACGTCCAAAGTCTACCTGCTCATATGTATGATATTGCAGCCGACCCACTCTTCCTAGAATGCAATGTACTAGCGCTGTCAGAAGTCTGGTTAAAAAGCTTGGATACACCCCCAACAATCAATAATTACGTAGCATGTTCTCTTTGCAATTCTCGGATGAATGAACATTCCGGTGGTACCATTATTTACGCAAAAAATGATCGTCTAATTACCAACGTTCAAAATCTTGAAAATAACACGAAATCAAAAAACATTGATATCAGCCAAACATTGTTTCGAACAAAAAACCATTTAATAATAACCGTTGCTGTGATTTACTGCAGAATTGGCACCAATGTTCATGAAATTTGCGACACGTTACAGAAAAATTTAAATATACACACATCACATAACTTTGGCACTGACTGCACCTATACGTTTATACTATGCGGCGATTTTAATATTAACATGCGCAGCAAAAATGGTAAATACTTAGTTGATTATTTGTGGGACAAATTAAAACTACGTCCAATATCCGACTTGAATCATAGTACAACAAAAGGTGACACGGTATTGGACGCAGTATTTTCACATGGACCAATGCAAACACACGTAGAACTTTATGCTAGTTACTGGTCGTACCATAGTCCACTTCGTATTTCGATCAACCATTAAGTGAAATTTTGTAAAGTTTAGTGAAAGTATACTTTCATAATAAAATTGTAATTTGCATTCAAATAAGTTTGTTTCCGGTCAACTACCAATAACCAAGGTTTACCAACTACTAAAACTACGATTAATATCTAATTTGAATTACAACACCACAAAATAAGATACAGTGACAAACACATTATTTTGTTGTGAAAAGTAAATATTGAGCGTTACACGTTACGTTATACTTGTCCTACCATCGTCCAATTCACATTTTGATTGCCTTCAACATTATTGACGAGAATAAATGAAAAATGTGTAACAAAAGTATAATATTAAAATAAAACTTTTACATTTTTACTATAGTTTTATTATTTTGATTGACCATTCTAGATTAATCTACAATTATAATCTTTTCATGTGATCACACGTTGGCTTGATTGCCTTGTAACAAACGTACTCTAAAGCGGGCCCACACGGTCTCTGCTTGTCGATAATTCACGGTTAAACACCCTCGACAGGCCCGCACATCAAGTACATCTTCTACAGTATTTCCCCCACAGTAAAAACACAACGAAGAGAGTACAGCTTTTGGAAATACGACATGTTCTTGCTTGGCATAACCTACGGCGTCTTCATGAATGCTGCGGACACAATTTTCTAATATAATGTCTTTTAAACATCCGCGTCACCAAATACGCAACTAAATAAAGAATCAACGTGCGAAATAAAATGACTTACAGGTTAGCAAAACACTTTTTACAAGCAATCTTGACCGACTCTCCGTGCCAAACTTCAATATAACGGGCGATGCCACACCGAGCCATTGACCATTCCTGCTCATACCAAGAACCGAACAGTGTTTCCTCCATTTCCGAAACAGTATCCCAATCGAAGCTATTTACAAATTTTCTTACACTTCTTACACTTGGAAGATCAATATTATCTGCCATATCTAGACGTTATCGAAAACTGAGAAGATTGAGACAAAGATCGATCGTTCGAGAGAATTAGTGATTTCTACTGAATATAACTTCATTCTGATTATTAACAACTTTATTAGCAGAACTTAAACGTTGTAACTCGGAACATATCCATATTCGTTTATTGGTACACTGTATAATAAATATATAATGTATAATGTATGATAAAAAGATATATAATGTATAATAATTTACAAAATAATAAACGATTCATGAAACAACAAGTCCTTCCGAAGATTCAGGTGGTTTTTGGTTATGATTTCTATCTTGATGATAAACGATGCATGGAACAAGTCCTTCAGGCGGGTTTTTTGGTTATGATTTCTCTTATTAATAATAAATCTCGCAATGGCATTTCTGTCTCGTCCGCAAGCTCTATGTCATCCACATTATTTACTTCTAAGTAGATGATTTCATTTTCTAGAAACGAAAATGTAATGAGATATATTCGGTCTAACTTTCATTTGGGTAATTATATCGTAAAATTGCTCATACCATATGCCTGAATTTGTGCGACTATTTCCAATTTTTGCCCTTGTTTGTACGGAAATTGAGTCACCATATTCAAAAGGACTTCTACTTTGAATTTACCGTCAGTTATGGTACCTGTATACTCATTCGCGTTATTATGTTTTTTTACAAACTCGTCCCTCAAGTATCCTTTGATTTCTAAATATTTTTCGGAAAGGGTTTATTATTCTTTCAAAATAGATATGTTATGACATATAAAGTCTGATCTCTCACTTATCCAGCACCCGCACTTTTCTGCCATATCAAGAAATTTGTCAATCTCGCACAGATTCTCTTGTCCAAAAACGTGTATTCCTAATATTGTAATTTTGGTAGATTGTTTGATCAAAATTTCATATGGCATGTTTCCATCATTAAAACTCGACTTTTCCTTCGCTGTCGAATTTTGAATCAGAAGAATCTGTAATATATCAACATTATACAGATTGATTACAGATTGATTGTAGTTTTGCGTAGCACATAAATAGAACCATAACGTGTTGATAGACGTTCTGTTTGGAATTTCACGAAAAATGGTGTTTATACTTATGCCAAACGACTGATTATTATTTGCTTACTTGATTTACTTTAACCGTCTCGGCGAATTGGCTTGCAGCCTCGTTCCATGCAACGCAAGAAATTTTTGACCCTTCATTGTTATTCATCAAAAATTTCAATAATAATAAATCTTTGTTGTCTTTACTTTTGAATTTTTTGATTTCGTTCACATTTTGAACGTAACCAACGATCGACCTGAAACATTTTTTGTATTTGTGAATTACTCACGCAAATCAATGTAATACTCAGCGTAATACTAATGCCTTGCATTCATGTTTCACTTACACAAATTTATCGTTGAAGACTACGTTTTGTAGAAATTCCGAAGTAGTAAAAGGAAGAATCTCTTCAGTATGAACTGTCAATTTTGGTACTTTAGCCGGAATTTTTCGTGAAGATTGATCATCATGCTTTCGGCGAGACATTGTTAAAGAGTTGAGGTTTAAATATGATTAATAACTTCAAATTTTATCAAAAACGAAGAATATATTTTATAAAAAATAAAAAATCCAACCACACGTCAAGACTCAAAAATTTGTTATGAGCGAAGTTTGTTTCCTCTGTAATAAATAATTGAAGCTCAACTTGACGTATGCTTGGAAGAACGATTCGAATTTAATGAATATTTCACTACAACCCATAGATCATAAGAATTATGAACCTACACCCGACCGCACTTCCGGCCAAATCTGTATAATAGGTGAGTAGGTTCGCTCTTCTACAGCCCCATTTTTGGCCATATATTTAGAGTCTACTGAGAAAATTCAATGATTTATTTCATTTTCATTGATTAATTTTTGTTTCTTTCGATGTGAATCTTCCAAAAATAGGTTTTCAAACCAGCTTTTAGCCGTGAGGTCTGAAACTTTTGAAAGTTACTGCTAAAAGCGTTTCAATTTTAATTGTCTCGCAGAGGCAAGTTTTTTTTTATTCCTAGTTACAGGAAGGGGACCAAGAATATCCATAGCTACTCTATCAAAAGGTGTCCCGGTGTTATAGACTCGCATGTGACTATTGCCACGACCACGAGGACCCTTTTTGGCGTTACAGACGTCACAAGTCTTACACCAATCCTCTACGTCGGAGCGGCAACGAGCCCAGAAAAATCCTTCTCTAATCCGCCCAAGAGTTTTATCAGAAGCAAAATGTCCACCGGCTGGAGAATCGTGGTATTCGGTCAGAATCTGCGTTATCCTTTTCTTGGGTACCAATAACTGCCCACGAATCTCCCGAAAGTCCGGAGATTCCCATTTTCGATAAAGCACATCATCTCCAAGAAAGAGAGATTCCCACTGAGCCCAATAAACCTTTAAGCTTTGATCTCCTGCGGAAACATCCTGCCACTCTGGCCGAACTCCAGCAACTTTCCAACTTTTTACTTGTTGTAAAACACGATCCTCAGCCTAGGCATCCTTCCACTCTTCCAAATCTGTCTGAAAAGTTATTTTCCTAATAACTGGAGAAGAATCGCACTGTCTTTCTAGTCTTGTACATTGTCTACAATCGCTCGATTCTCCACAGGTTCTGCGTGAGAGCGCATCAGCATTACCGTGAAGTAGGGATGAGCATCGAATATCGATATATCGAAAATATCGATATTTTATTTGCGATATTCGATATTTTTATATCGATATTTGTAACGTGTTGGAATGATAAACTGGGAGAAAGATTGTGATTTAATTAATAACTGGAACATCAGTACCTGGTAGAATGAGTAAAGAAATGTGTGATAATAAATAGAGTTATAATAATTATAAAAAAAACCGCTTTAAAATCGGCATAATGGTATAAGAAACATTATAGATAGAAAACGCATGAGAGAGAGAGAGAGAGAGGGCGATATCGCGGCACGGCGGTAGCCGCTACACTATCGTCCTAACAACTGCCAAACACAGTGCAACGCGCACGCGCTAGCACGGCGCGACGTGATTGCACCGGCGCAGGGTCGCAATAGGGTATAAAACACGGAGCGCGGAGACACTTTTTACTCGTTCTTTGGCCGTCACGCGGAGAGGTGAGGGGTTAGAATCAGATAGCTAAATGCTATAGAGTCATTTTTTTGTTAGAGGTCGATGTGGCCAGGTCAAGTCCCCGTCCTACTGATATCTAACTTAGCTTGTTTCGTTTTAACCGTATACATCTGTCTCAGACATCACTGCTGTCTTGGAGATAGATATATGCGGCCGTCAAATGGATGTTTGGTATCAGTGATCGCTTCGGTACTCACAGCTACTTTGAACATTCATTCGGCGATAAATCAAATAGGTGTTTGGTATCAGTGATCGCTTCGGTACTCATGGCTACTTTGAACACCTATTCGCGAAGTAAAATACAACGCCCATCTCCACTCTTGTACCGGCTTTGAAGAACGATGTCACTCAGATAATTAGAAGGGAAAAAACGTCCATATCTATTCGAGCCACTAATTATTTCCCGAGTAGGTAGAAGGGAGTATCGTTGATCGGTTTCAACTTCTCAACTGATCCCCTGTATAATAGGAGTTCATACTTAGACGGTCACGTCTCGTCGGAGTATTGAACATTTGAATTAGATTGAGAGCTTAGCTCAAATTATTATTAGGATTTAAAGGTTTAATTAACATTGTTGTTTGCTTGTCTTAATTTATAGAGATATTATTTATAGAATATTAATCGATAAATTATTCATTTACCGCATTTATGATTTATATCTGTCATTTATCATTTATAATAAATGGAAATCGCTCTTTAACGATTCTCCAAAAGTATTTAACCCTTTCTCTATTCTTGTAAAGTAACCTTTTCCCACAGAACTGTATTCTACTAAATAACTAGGCCCAGGAAGTGCTTCCAACGCCCTGGGTTAAGAGTCCCTTGACGTTGCTCTCCGATTGATTAAATATAATTGTCAATTCCTGATCATCGTTATTGCTTCATGCAATTGGCGCCCGACACTAGATAATAAGAAAAAGAACTCACTAGCCAGAGGTTCCTCACTGGGTGGCCGAAATCTTTACAGTTTACGCGGAAGACCTTATCATTTTTTATTTTCATGTCCTTACTAATTGTGCATTGGCCTGGTTCATGAGATTCACTGCATTTTAAACAGCGGAAATCCATAAAGCAATTTTGGGCCGTATGCCCTATCAGCTGGCAATTGTAGCATTGCGTAACCTCCTTCTTTTTCAGTTTTTCCCACCTGACTACTTGGTGTTTTTTATATCTCATTTTTAATAGATCATTTAAATTAACAAAAGAAAAAAAATCAAAAGCATAATACTCAAAAAAACAATAATCAGTATCACCCAAGGTGATAATCCTCTCTCAAGGTTCGTGAAGCGAACCAGTATTCTAATAAACTACATTAACAAAATTAATAACAACTCTGACCGCTACAGGCCTCGCGCGGCTCTCGTGAGGCGAGACCGAGCTCCGGGAAGAAGGTAAACAAACCAACGCTACGCCGATTTCCAACTCAACGGTTCGGGAAGCGAACCGCCGACTTCCCAAATTCTCTCAATACTATCCCGCGAGGGATCAGAATACCAAAAATTAACAATAATTAATTAACAAGCCACCAAGGCAATAATTCTCATAAAATATATCCTCTAGAGGCAAATAATAAATCCTACAGGACTCTGGCGTGTCTGACTCTCCGCTAAGAGCCACGAGGCAACGACAAAGACAAAATGGCGAACAGCGCTACGAGGCGAAACCCTCCGCGCGGAAAAGACTCTATTCAAAGCTCAAATTTAACAATAAAAACCCAAAATTCTCTCTAATAAAAACCCTCTAGGCAAACTCTGGCTTCGGTCGGCAATTCGAAACTCGGTATCAATCTGAACCGTAGATCCAAGGAACCAAAAGTGTCTATTCTCAGACCGCAAAATATCTCTAACTCAGAGAGATCCGTTCCGATCTACCGCAGGCAAAATGAAGCCACTTACTTTAACGAAAACCAGCGCAGGCAGAGTATCAATTTCCTGGGGCTCGTCACGAATCCTCCAAGGACGTCACACTCACTCAAACTCTCCAACTCTAGCACAAGGCTCTAACGCTCACTCTACAAAAATTCTACGTCTGAACGCTACGACAGCTAACGCCAGAGTGTCGGTGACGGGCGAGGTGTCCAGCACCCCCTCCTTAAGCTCTATTTAATTCTATGATCGGTTAGTGTCGTCCTCTTGGCGAATTTCGGGAAACCCTTTGACTCCTGAGAGTTGTGCGGAGTGGTGTCACTGCCGTGTGCTGCGGGCTGTCTTCCTGCAGGCGGGTCTTTGTCCTGGGGGAGATTCACGGTGTTTCTCGGTAGCAAAAGGACCTTCGCTACCTTGTCCCTCGGTGGTGAGCGGTCAGATACCCTCTCGTGATTATGTTCCCCCAGACTCGTTCTTTGCCTGCGTACCTCCCTGGGTTCGTCTCTCGCCTCTGAGTCTTTTCCATGCCTTTCCATAGTCGTTCGTAGTTCCCCACGGGAAACGGGTTACCTCAAGAGAATTTTTAGGAATAACAAAAAGAATTACTAACAAGTTCATTAACCCATGTCTGTCTCTGTCGCCGCTCGGAGCTTTTCTCGGTTTCTACTGTTCCCTAGGTGAAGATTCGCTCAGATTCATTCTCTCACACAGTCACTCCTAGGAAAGTGAATTTACTTACCGTCTAGGGTTCAGGGAGCCTTTATTAACGAGGCGAGCCGAAGCTGCCACGTTACAACTCCCCCCCCCCTAGACGGGACGCTGGGGGTGACAATTCATCCCACCTGCGGACCGAGCTCCGAAAGGCGACCGAGCACTAAGTCAATATAACATCTTAACAAAAAAATTTTCATCTTTACTTCCCCTTTACCAAAGAGTCAGATTAACCACTTTCTACTTCAAACAATAAAACAAACAAAACAAAACAAAAATTATTAATATATTCTCACTATTTCCTCTAGGAACTTCCAACTTTATCACTTCCCTCAAGAAACTTTCTCAAACTTTAAACTCTATATTCAAGAACTACTTTCTCTTTATTATACAAATTCAACTCCCTGGTTGCTTCAATAGAAAGCACCGGGCTTTAATAATTCATAAATCTCTCAAAAAAATAATAACAATAAATCTATTAAATCACCAGGGTGGTTTTCCAAACCAACCCTTAAAATCAACTATTGAATCACAGATGTAGTTTACTTAACCTACGTTTTTTTTTTTTTTTTTTTTTGCCAATCCGGCTTCTTTATACATATATTTTTTTCTTGCCAATCCGACTTTTTTTTTTTTAATTTTTTTTTTTTAATTACTTTGGTGGCCTATCATGGCGTACCTACGCATCACTTTTGCCAATCCGGCTTATGCCACGGGTCTTCCGTACCCTCAACCAAAAAACAGATAAATCTCTCCAAAAAAAAAAAATACTACAAATAACAAAAATTCTCCAAAACTACACATAAATAATAACCCACAAAAAAAATACTCTTCTTGTAACTTTACTCCCTGGGGTTTTGACCTCTTAAACACCCCATGGTGTTTATTTATCTCCGTGTCGTTAGTCCTTGTCTCTCTCTTGTTCTTTTTTTGCATCTCTTCGCGCTTTATCTCTCGCCACCCTCCTTATGTGCCACGGTTCTTTCCACCAGTGGCATCGCCAGCCGAACATGAAGGTGAACGATTTCAGCTCACGGCACGTTCTACAAAATTCGACCTTCTCTTCTAGACAGTCTCTTTGGAGGTGTCCTCTTTCCATACAGTTGGCGCACGTTACATTCAAATGTCCTATCTCGCGCTTCGTGAGGCCTTCGTTAGTAGGCATGTCTCTTGGTGTTTCAACCTCCCGCACGTCTTTGCAGACACTATATGTTTGCTTTGGTGGTGGTGTCGGTGCAGTGTTCTCCGATTCCTCGTCGCTGTCGCTGTCGGTTGGTTCCGTTCGAGGTGCTGTTGCCCGTGCGCGGTGTCTTTCTCCGGACGGCAAAACTTGTTCTACTTTACAACTTTGGCAACGGTAGCAACTTCGAACTGCCAGGACGATGTCACGATACATCCCTGGCCAGTAATAATAAGCTCTAACCCGCGCGTAAGTTTTTCCGATCCCCAGGTGACCGGCTTGCGGATCTTCGTGAATTTCCGCAAAAACGCGATCGCGTTGCTCTTCCGGGAGCACCAGTTTCTACGGGGATAAATCATCTAATATCGGTTCTGTGACTGGGTGAGGTCGGTAAAAATACAATCTACCCTCGCTCACCGACCAATCGCGAAATTTCTTTGGAGTATTGACTACCTCATTCATGCGTCTCAAATACCATTCGTCCGCTACGTCCTCGATTGCATTCAAACACTCCGTGTTTTCTATTTCATATTCGTACATCCTTGATAACGCGTCCGGCACGTGGTGCATCGCACCCTTGCGGTATAACACCTCGTAATCGTACTCCAATAGCTCGAGGGCCCACCTTGCTAATCTGCCCGTGGGGTTTTTCAGCTTGTGTAGCCACCTCAGACTATTGTGGTCTGTAATCACACTAAATCGATAACCCTCCAGGTAAGGTCGAAATTTCTTAATTGCCCAAATCACCGTGAGGCATTCTTTTTCGGTCACCGAGTATTTTCGTTCGGCTTCCGACAGCGTCCGACTGGCGTAGGCAATTACATCGCGTGTCTAATGGTATAAGGACGTATGCGCCAATATACGACTTTTTACCATGCGTAAAGGTAAAAGGGCATATCGATTTTTTTCTCCGTATTTCCGCTTAACATGTGAAAATACGTTCAGAAACATGAAATTGCGAAATTGATCGACTAACGGTGAAAGGTCGTAGGTACGGGCGGTTACGTCCTTTTATTTCCACTTGAGAAAAAAAAAATCGTGATCACTAATGATATAAGGGCGCATCGGCAATTTTTTTTTAATACTTTTTTTATAAAACCTCTAAAAACCTTTGAAACGCATAGATAAATCGAATTTCGGACGAAATTCCAAAATGTTTATTTTTCAACAAAAACAATTATCAAGCTAAAGGTAAAAGGGCGCATCGACAATTTTTTTTTAATACTTTTTTTATAAAACCTCTAAAAATCTCTGAAACGCAAAGATAAATCAAATTTCGGACGAAACTCCAAAATTTTTATTTTTTCATAAAAAAAATTAACAAGCTAAAGGTAAAAGGGCGCATCGACAATTTCTTTTTAATACTTTTTTTATAAAACCTCTAAAAACCTCTGAAACGCATAGATAAATCGAATTTCGGACGAAATTCCAAAATTTTTATTTTTTCATAAAAAAAATTAACAAGCTAAAGGTAAAAGGGCGCATCGACAATTTTTTTTTAATACTTTTTTATAAAACCTCTAAAAACCTCTGAAACGCATAGATAAATCGAATTTCGGACGAAATTTCAAAATTTTATATTGATTCATTATTTTCATGTTATTTTTAGTTTACTTTGTATACAAATGAAACATTCAATTATATAATCGAATATAAGCTCATACCAATTCGACATAATTTTATCACAAGGACAACGACACAAAAAAAAAAACACCTACCCGGGACTCGAACGCGCCACCGACGATATACCGACTGCGCCACGCGATATACTGACTGCGCCACGCGATATACCGACTGCGCCCGAGCCATACACCGAGCGCGTCTAAGCGATCCGTACGTTCAATTGTTTTAGATCTCGACACTCGTCTAGCGCGACTGATATTCTTTCGTTTCGTACAATTACCTGAGTACTTCAGACTTTACGTACATTCAATTGTTTGACACTCGTCTCGCGCGGCTGATATTGTTTTATTTCGTACAATTACCTGAGTACTTGAGACTTTAATAAAACAAAATACTGTGCCTCGAACGTTCAATAGATTCAAAGTTTAAATTTCCTCGTTACGCGGCCATTTTCCCAAACGGTGCTCGTGCGTGCGCACTCGGGATTCCAAGTTCAAATTAGTTTGCGCGGTAGTTGATAATTAACTTAACTTTTTTTTCATCGTACACACGAAAATCTTCAATGGAATCTCGCGAGAAACGAATTCCGCATCGGAAAAAAGAAATTAAAATACCTGCTATTGTGATACCTGAAACAGATGACTCATCCTCCGGCGAATCAAATCAAGGTATTTTACCACATCGCAAGAGGAAATTGTGTGTTTTATCGGATAGTGACGAACATCTTTCGCCAAAAAATTCGCGGCTCGACTTGGACAATCCAGACTGTGAAATTAACCAATTGGTCCGGGGAACGTCGCGGCTAAGTATCAGTCAGGAGAGTGTATCGGTCCATCCGTCAGAAATATTAGAGTACCAGAAAGAAGCAACGCCGAATCCAGTATCAAGAATCAACTCAGATAATGACTCCCGGGTTAGTGGAGACATCTTTGATTCGGAATCATTAGACGACGTTGTCTAACCCCCTACTGATTCACTCGCCGGTACACCAAATAATGACTCCGTTCTTCGGTCCACATCGAATCAATCGTCGTTAGACACAATGGCTGGACGAACAAAACGTACTCGTCAAAAAATTGCTCAGCCACAAGAGTGGAAGCAAAACAAAAGGCGAAATGCCCGCAATCTCGGTTTACCATATGTATCCAATAATGGTGTACACCGGCCAGGACGAAAACTGCTTCCACCGTGCCATTGTCGCATGCGGTGTTATGAAAAATTTACTGGCAGAAATCGTGAAAAGATTTTTAAAGGGTATTGGCGTCTAGGAGACGTCAACCGGCAGCGAGAGTCGATCGGGAAATTGATTAAAATAGATAAGGTTCGCCGGCATCGTAATAAGGAAGGTGTATCAAGACGAGGGTAAGTTTTCTTCTGTTACAATTTGTATGGATATATTTTTAATTTTGTATATCTCCTGTAGAAGGATTGTGAAATTAGAGATTTTATTGTGACGATAAGGGGGTGTATATGGGGCATTCTGTACCAAATCAATTTGCCGGTGACCCTCGAACTCTCAGATCTGGTCCATGATTTTTTGTGTCATTTTCCCGACTCTAAATAGCAACTGGATTTGTTTTTCAGATTTTTCAAAATGATTTTTAGCGCTTGCTAAATTTTCAAAGTTTTTTTTTTTTAAACACCTCGATCGAGGGGGAGATAACTCGTTGAAATAACGTGTCAACGGCTCGTGAAATAATGAGAAATAACCGAAAAAATAACTGAAATAATGAGAATTCAATAAAATGAATGAGAATAAATAAAAATAATGGAAAATAAATTAAATAAATGGCCGCGACCGAAAAATCTGAAAAAAATCTAAAAAAATCTCTTCACGGAATGAATTTTTTTTACCTAAATTACATTATGTCCAGACTTTTTCTTCGACCTGATTTTTTAGCCTCCTAGATTTTATCAAATTTAATATAGTGTTTCAAAACTGCAAAAAATGAGAAATTCTTTAGTTTTTTTTTTCATTAGAAGATGTAGGTTAGTAGGTATACCCCCCTTTGAAAGAGTTCCGCGTAATCACGCAAATGCAAACATCGCAGAATGGTGATTTTTCAGAAATTACTTGATTCAGTTCTTCTATATACGCTAATATTTTTTACTGTTATTTTCATTCTTTTTTCATAGGCATTCGTTCACTTACCGGTTGAAAGTAGGTGATAAATATACCCCGGTATGCAAGGTGTTCTTCTTGAATACACTTGGGATCGGAGAAAAAATGTTACGTGTCGTCTTGGAAAAAACGAAGCGTAGCGAAACAGGAGCACTGTCTCCGGACAGACGAGGCCGGAACGCTCCGCCGAATAAATTATCAGAGGACGACGTTGCCGGTATCAACGGGCACATATCTCTACTCCCTAAAGTACCAGCGCATTGGTGCCGTCGCGATTCAAAGAAGATATACATTGAGGGAAATTTAGACCAGGAAAAAGTGTACCAATTGTATCGATCGTATGCATCTCAGCACGGACTGCGTCAAGTTTCCAAACCGACTTACGTTCGCCACCTCAATCAATTGAACATCGGCTTCCATCAGCCTAGAAAAGATCAGTGCTGGTGTGCACGGTTTCACGAGCTTCCCAACGACGACAAAAGTGCACAGCAAGACCAATACGATTTGCATGTGAGGCGTAAGGAGGCAGCTCGAGGAGAAAAAGTCAAATATGCGGATGCTGCACAAAATCCGACAGTGATGACCGCTTGCTTCGACATGGAAGCAATACTGTATTCCCCTTGGACATCAACGAAGCAGCTGTTTTATCGAAGAAAGCTAGCCACACACAACTTTACCGTTTTTTCGATTAGAAAAAAAAAAGGTGAATTATTTCGTAATTTATTCTGTACTACGTTTTCTGTAATTAGTATACGTATTACGTAAATTCAGTTATTGAAAATGCGCCATTTGCGAAATTCTTTGAACAAGAAATGAATTAAAATGAGTGGGTTATATTATCGTGGCACCCTATAATGACTAATGATCGAGTTGAAAATGATTGAATCCAAGGTACAGTTATTCCATACATACCTATACCGCATGGTCGAATAAACAAATCGTAATTGGAATATAATATTTTAAACAAATATCTCTGATGTCTAAAGTCATCATTTGTAAATAATAATGAAAAAAACCGATACGATACCGCTATCTTGGTCATCATGTTAGAAATAATACTCATCGCGATTTTGAATTTTTTATTAACTTTGATTTATAATGCAGTAGGTTAGAGCTGGGACGTAGTTTCTTTTAACTTTCATGTGAATTATCCTCAGATAGTATATTTTTGTCGCCAAAAACGAGAAATAATATTTTCCCACGAATGTCTAACATCCACTGCTCTGTACTTCAGCTGATAATGAAGTTATTAAGGTTAAGGCTGTTTTTGTATTTCCCGTCAGGATACTGTTACATGTGGCCAGAACACTTTGGTAACAAAGGTTCTCAGGAAATCGCCACATGCTTAAGTAAATACGTCAACGAAGAAGTACCGAATGGCGTAAAAATACTGAATCTATATGCAGACAATTGTGCAGGTGTGTGAGTCACGGTTTCATTTATACTTATAAATAATTATATACACTTATAAATAATTATATACACTTATAATATAGTATACATCTGTGAAAAGCTTTTCAGTTGCAATTCATTTAATCTGGATGTTGTTCACACTATTTGCAGGTCAGAACAAAAATTCTATCATCGCCACGATGCTAGGCCTCGCTTTGTACGCGCATCAAACTTTAAAACAAATAAATTTGAAGTTCTTGGAGGTTGGCCATACTTATAATGAATGTGACACCATGCACTCTACCATCGAACGTGCTGCAAGGAATGAAAATATATATGTGCCATCTGATTGGACAAAGATTGCCCGTCATGCGAAAAAAACCGGGAACGAATACAGTGTTTTTTCCATGTCGCACGACGAGTTTTTGGACTTCAAGTCTATGAAGGATAAAGTGAGATTTTGTCGAAATATATTCTTAGCACGCAATCGCGCATTAATTGAATCGGAAATACGTTAAATTGAAGCTGGATAATACCAACACATATAAAATCAATTACAGATCTTGCCGAAGAATCCCCGATTTACCGATCGCACGAAAGTCAAGTGGAGACAAGCAAAATGGATCCAGGTTCGACGAGACCAACTGAGGTAATATATTCAAAATAATTACATTTTGGTCATTTGAAATACTATAGGAAAGAACATTCGAAACCATTTTCTAAATATCTGAAATAAAAAAAAAATTGAATTAATAAAGTGAACTATACTTTTTCTTCCAGTTCGATATTCATCAAGAACGAGTACTGGGAGCCTTTTAAAGAGATGAGGCTTCAAAAATCTTTTAACGATCGGCCTATCAGTCGACTCCACGACGA
Organism: Euura lappo; assembly: GCA_018257835.1. Taxonomy (NCBI): domain Eukaryota; kingdom Metazoa; phylum Arthropoda; class Insecta; order Hymenoptera; family Tenthredinidae; genus Euura; species Euura lappo. Next base: position 20,810 of record JAEUYN010001294.1, read on the forward strand.
GCCGATCTGCATCGCAAAGGCCAAATACAATGATTTGATGTATCTGTGTCGGTCAAACGTGATTCCGCAGCGCTACCACAGATTTTATGCTAATTTACCGATCGATGACAGTACGTTCGCGAATTTGTTTTTATTTCAGTTTCACTTAAAAGACATTTGACTCAAATAATGACATTTTCAAAAAATCATTTGTAATTCTCAGATGATAGAGATGAACCAACCGAGGTTAATGACGGTAGAGCTCGAGTTCCGCGATGATAGCTGAGGGGACTTGACGCGACTTGAATACTCGGAGGATTGAATTATTTTGAAGGAAAGAAAATTTTATGTGATATCTAAAATTTTACTGATGACTCGAGAATTAGTCACACATCCATCCGTCCAGTGACTTATGTTCAAAATTGATCAGGAGTTTGTTTATTAATTATAAGGCCCATTAATTATATTGTCTTCATCTCAGAGCGTGTACATATCATCAATACTATTACATCCCGTTATATATTTGTAGACAAGGTCTATCAAAGTCAAATTTTGTAAGTATGTAGTAGGAATTAGTATTTCAATGTCAATATGAGTTCAACGGATTCATTAATTCATATTCGTTATAATGAAGAATGATACACTTCATTGCTACATACCTTCAAGTGAAATGAAACTATTACCGACTTTCGTTAAATTCATACCTTGACTTTGGTAATTTCTTCTTTTGTATTAATAAAAATTTTGGAATTTCGTCCGAAATTCGATTTATCTATGCGTTTCAGAGGTTTTCAGAGGTTTTGTAAAAAAAGTATTAAAAAAAAATTGTCGATGCGCCCTTTTACCTTTAGCTTGATAATTTTTTTTTTGAAAAAGAAAAATTTTGAAATTTCGTACGAAATTCGATTTATCTATGCGTTTCAGAGGTTTTTAGAGGTTTTGTAAAAAAAGTATTAAAAAAAAATTGTCGATGCGCCCTTTAGCTTGATAATTTTTTTTGTTGAAAAATAAAAATTTTGGAATTTCTTCCGAAATTCGATTTATCTATGCGTTTCAGAGGTTTTTAGAGGTTTTATAAAAAAAGTATTAAAAAAAAATTTTCGATGCGCCCTTTTACCTTTAGCTTGATAATCGTTTTTGTTGAAAAATAAAAATTTTGGAATTTCTTCCGAAATTCGATTTATCTATGCGTTTCAGAGGTTTTTAGAGGTTTTATAAAAAAAGTATTAAAAAAAATTGTCGATGCGCCCTTTTACCTTTAGCTTGATAATTTTTTTTTTTGAAAAATAAAAATTTTGAAATTTCGTCCGAAATTCGATTTATCTATGCGTTTCAGAGGTTTTTAGAGGTTTTATAAAAAAAGTATTAAAAAAAAAATTGTCGATGCGCCCTTTTACCTTTAGCTTGTTAATTTTTTTTATTAAAAAATAAAAATTTTGGAATTTCGTCCGAAATTCGATTTATCTATGCGTTTCAGAGGTTTTTAGAGGTTTTATAAAAAAAGTATTAAAAAAAAATTGTCGATGCGCCCTTTTACCTTTAGCTTGATAATTGTTTTTGTTGAAAAATAAAAATTTTGGAATTTCGTCCGAAATTCGATTTATCTATGCGTTTCAGAGGTTTTTAGAGGTTTTATAAAAAAAGTATTAAAAAAAAATTGTCGAGGCGCCCTTTTACCTTTAGCTTGATAATTGTTTTTGTTGAAAAATAAAAATTTTGGAATTTCTTCCGAAATTCGATTTATCTATGCGTTTCAGAGGTTTTTAGAGGTTTTATAAAAAAAGTATTAAAAAAAAATTGTCGATGCGCCCTTTTACCTTTAGCTTGATAATTTTTTTTGTTGAAAAATAAAAATTTTGAAATTTCGTCCGAAATTCGATTTATCTATGCGTTTCAGAGGTTTTTAGAGGTTTTGTAAAAAAAAGTTAAAAAAAAATTGTCGATGCGCCCTTTTACTTTTAGGTTGTTAATTTTTTTTATTAAAAAATAAAAAGTTTGGAATTTCGTACGGAATTCGATTTATCTATGCGTTTCAGAGGATTTTAGATGTTTTGTGAAAAAATGATATAATATAAATAAAAATGGTCGATACGACCATACATCATTAGTGAACACGATTTTTTTTGTCTGATCTAGAAATGAAAGGACGTAACCGCCAGTACTTACGACCTTTCACCTTTATTATTTCTTTCGGCTAATTTTCATAGATATATGCGTTTTGGACACTATAGTAGCGAATGGCAAAGGAAAAAAAAATATACGACCTTTTACCACCAAAATCAACTTTTTGGTGGATACGACCTTATACCACTAGACACGCGACATGTTCTACCCCCTCGATCGTCTGTGTTAATACCGTTCCCACCCCAAAATCGCTCGCGTCTGTTTGTACGACGAACGGTCGATTAAAGTCTGGGTACGCTAATACCGGTGAACTACTCAACGCGTCTTTTAAGGCTTGGAATGCGTCCGCTTGTTTCTTAGCCCAACTCCACTGCACATGCTTTCGCGTCAAATGGACTAGGGGTTCCGACATACTGGCGAACGCGGGTATGAAGCGACGATACCGCGAAGCCATACCCAAAAAACGACGCAATTGCTTCAAGTTATTCGGCCTCGGGTAATTCAAAATCGGTTCTATGCGCTCTGGGTCTGGCTGTAATCCTTCGTGATTCACCAAGAATCCCAGATAACGCACTTGATCGCGACAAAACTCGCATTTCTCAGGGTTAACCGTTAAATTGGCTTCCGAGATCGCGTCAAAGACTTTATTGAGCCAATGTAAATGCTCCTCGAAGGTATTGGCCACGACAATAATGTCATCTAAGTACGCGAACACGTGGGGCTCCATCTCCGGGGTGATTAGCTGATCAATCAGGCGCTGGAAGGTTGCCGGGGCTCCCGTGAGTCCATATGGCATTCTTGTGAATTGAAACAAGCCTCTTCCGGGGGCTGTGAACGCGGTGATCTCTCGGCTTTTCTCCTCTAAGGGGATCTGATGGTATGCCTGACTCAAGTCTATCGTCGAAATATATCTGGCTGCTCTCAATTTCTCTAAAATCGCGGTCATGTAAGGAATTGGATATGCATCTTTTTTCGTTACGTTATTGACCTCTCTAAAATCCAAACAGAATCGATACTTTATTTTCTTCGGGTCCTTGGAGTTCCGTTTCTTTACCATAACGATAGGAGTCGACCATGAGCTTCGCGAGGGTTCAATTATTCCTTCCGCTAACATTCGGTCTACCTCCTCGTTAATCGCCTGCTGAACCACCGGCGATACCATATGGTATCGTTGTTTAATTGGCGGGTGCCCTTGCACGTCAATCTTGTGGACAGCTAATTTTGTCAACCCCAGGTTGCCTGTTACTCTCGGTAAATGCGCAGTTAAAAATGACTCTAATTGCTCTAATTCAACAGTCTCTAGTTCCGCGATTCCACAACACTCCGGGGGAGGGTTTAAGGTCCCATCCCGAGGTCCTTCCATCGCGAAACTCATTTCCGGTCCCTCATCAAAGCACCACGTTTCTTCGCTCCGTTAATGATAATGCCGAACATTCTGATAAAATCCATCCCGAGGATACATTCGCCAGCTAACGTAGGCATGATATGCACGGTCAGGGTGCGCGTTGTTCCCATCACTCTTATTGGCAAGTCCACGGCGGCCGCGATTTCTACCGGTGCCGCGTTCGCCAGTATTACGTTGCCTATCCCGGACATGGTTAATCGAAGTTTATAAATGTTCACTAAGTCGAAACCCATTTGACTTACGAACGAACGCGTCGAACCCGTGTCGATTAACGCTTTGATTGTGGTCTCTCCCACTTGGATGTGAATAAATAATCGCGGTTGACGTATCAGGGGGTTACTTGAGGTCCCAGGCGACCCCTGGAAGAGTTCTTGAGGAGACGACTCTTCCGTGGTTTCGCAAATTGGGTCTACTGGCTGGGAGTCGGCGTCGACCCCGTTTGCGTCGCCCCCTGGTCGTTTCCCGTCGCCTCGCCTTTACAACGCGGACAGTCTGTTGAGTATACGTTAGCTAGACCGCAATTGTAACAATACAATGTCTTAGGCGCAGGACATTGCCTGTGTGGATGTCCTCGCCTTCGACAATTCCAACACAAGATCGTCGGCCCCCCATCGAGAGCTCGTTGCCCCTGGGCATTACCGCTTACGTTATTTCCCCCCAGATCTCTATTCAATCCGCCCGCTTGGGCAGGTGCAGCCCGCGGGGTTACGTTGGAACCCGTGGCTCCCTGCCTCAACGCGTCGGTTAATTTCCTGTTTTCTTCGAGTAATTCTTTCTTTAATAGCGCGTGCATTTTCTCAAATTGAGCCGCCATGGCTTTCTCTAACGCGTTTTCCTCCGAAACTTTGGCTTCCTTCTTTGTTTTGGTCTCAGGTGGAGTCGATTCCGGGTCTGAGACCGCTGCTAAAGGGGTCTGTTTGCGCGAATTTCGTCCTGTCGCACAGTGGGACGAAACCCCGAATTTGTACCCATAATTCAAAAACCCAATGAATTCGGGTGAAAGTCGGTACTCGTGGGTTTTTGGGGTCGCTGATTACGAATCCGAAGTCAAAAATCTCGAAAACAAAATGGCGGACCAAAAACGGTTACAAATTTCTTCGAAAACCTAATGGATTCGAGTGAAAGTCGGTACTCGGGGTTTTTGGGATCGCTGATTACGAATCCGAAGTCAAAAATCTCGAAAACAAAATGGCGGACCAAAAACGGTTACAAATTTCTTCGAAAACCTAATGGATTCGAGTGAAAGTCGGTACTCGGGGGTTTTTGGGGTCGCTGATTACGAATCCGAAGTCAAAAATCTCGAAAACAAAATGGCGGACCAAAAACGGTTACAAATTTCTTCAAAAACCTAATGGATTCGAGTGAAAGTCGGTACTCGGGGGTTTTTGGGGTCGCTGATTACGAATCCGAAGTCAAAAATCTCAGAAACAAAATGGTGGGAAATGTTTAGGCATATGCATATACAGAAATGAAGAATTTTTATTTTTCGGTATTAATGTCATGAAATGTGAAGGCTTATAAAATTAGTGGAATACAATTTTCTCATCCGAATCATCGTCGTCAAATTCAGAATCCGTTTCTACTGTAGATTGACTCGTTATTGTAGGTGGGATCAACAATTCTACAGCTTCCGGAGTTAAACTTCGCATTTTCTTCTGTGGCAATTTACGGAGGCTGGAAATGTACGGATCAGATGTTACCATCAGCCGGTTCCAAACATCTTCCATTGTTTTTGATCTCGAACACTTTCGTGATAAATTTTCTCGGATACTTTTGATGTCCTTGTTCCGAGCTTCCTGAGCATCTTCAGATAACTGGCCGATTGGTAACAATGCATGAGCTATTATTTCTGGTCCATGGATCAGAAGTTTGTGCACCGAAGTAGGCATATAATACCACGGGTAAAGCTGTACAAATAGTCGTGCAGTTTCTATTACATTTTCTATTACAGTTTATATTATACATAGTTTCGAAATTTGTCGATATTAATCGCATGGCCACTCGAAATAGCCTGCAGAATAGCGTAGAAGCGTGTGATTAATTTTTCGTCGACACCTGTTATCATTGCAGACACCGTAGAGTTTTCGAAAAAGCGCCGAGCTGTATTCCCATCATTAGTACTGCCGTATCCAGGCTTCGGATAATCGCCGATTAGTCCTAATTGCGTTTGAAAGCCCTTCTGAACAACCCTCTTGCTCTCTTGTACAATCCCCTTTTCTTCCTCAGTACGTGCTTGCCATTTCTTTATTTTCATTTTGTAGGACAAATGTAAACAACATTCGAAAAAACGTATCCACCCATGCAAAGTAGATAGTCCAAACTTGAAATTCTCTTCGTTGACTGTTCTTTCGAGAAGAGCATCGATGTCGTTGAAATTTTTGTATGTAGCTCCACATAGATAGCAACGTTGAGCCGAACTCGTTGATGTCAATGCGTTACAAACTTTCCCATCGATCATTGTTAATGTCATTTGGAATGCAACTGAGATTTCGTTCTGATTTATGATTGTTTCGTAAGGAACAAGTGTCTTTATCTGGTCATTGATGTAGCGTTCTTCGTCGACTGTTGAATCCGTGTTTTCGTGCAGAAACTGTAATCTTAGTGGTCTACAAAACCGTGGAGATGAAGGCCTAGGGTTCTTCCAAATCACAATTTCAGCATTCGATTTACAATCGACAGATACGAGTTGTAATGGCACAACCGAAGTGAAGAACACACTTGTATCCGAAATGCTGTCATCTTCAAATTTCTGCTTGTATGCACTTTGTCCAGAACTTCCGTCACAGCCCCATTTGCAAATGAGGGTCATCTTTTTTACATCCTCAGCTGCTATACTCGAAATAACTTCCCGTTGAAGTAATAGAATACGCTGAACAGTATGGTCCAACAAAGCCTGTAACTGAACTTCTGCTTTGCTCTCCGTAATAGTAGTAGCCGTATGGGGTGGATAACACAGGTTTTTGGCTTCTGCTACTTTCGAGTACGGAGGAATGAGACGACTATGCTGTGCAACACTCAGTGATCTCAGTGCTTGGTAGTCACTCTTCGACAATTTACGGTCCACCAAAAAGGAAAGCGCAGCATCTGCAGATAATGGTTCTTCGCGTTTTGTCTCAAAAGCTGTTCGATACTTTGAGGCTCTCGTTGAACTCGTCTGCGTTGCATCCTTCACAATTTTCGCAGCATCCAGTTGTCCTGAAGATCGAAGGCTCATTTGAGTAGCATATGCCAACTCGCTTGTAGTCAACGTTGCACGGACTTCTTCGGTCTTCCTTCGTTTCGAATTTTCACTTAATGACTCGAAGTCCTTAGAAGGGCGACCACGTGCAGCGGTCGCGGTCACTGCAGGTGTCTTCTGAGAAGGAGCAGGTACCGGAAAGGACACGTACCCATCGAGCCATTTCTCGTATTTGTTGTAAAAGCTGTCTTGATACCTGTTGACCGATTGCCACTTTGTTCGCATTTCGGAAAATAGGGTCGTGAAATACTTCTTCATATCCTCCCGAATGAGCACCGAACGTCCACTTTTCTTGGAAATTTCTGCTGAAAGGTGTTCCAATAAATCGGCGAATGGTGCATTCAAACGCCCTTTCACAATAACGAAGACCTCTCTCCGGGTGTATAGTAAATTGTCGTCGGTACTAGACCCTGTAATGAAGCAACAGAAAATTAGAAATTGATTTGCATATGAGAACTTGCAATATTTGACGTAAACTACAATTAATAAAATACCATGAAACTCATTGGATAAACTGAATTCTTTCTGAAATTCATTTTTTTCCTCAACCAAATCACAAATAAAAATCATCATGAACAGTGTGACTCTAGAATAACCGTAGGTACTACTTTGTTACGGACACCCTATACACGTTAAAAACCGGTATAAGTTCCCTATTGTACGTATTGAACACCTGGCAGACCCGGACGCTCGTCAGCCGGCCGCCGCGCCAGCCGGGGCCTCGCGCGTGGTAGAAGGCTGCGTACTCGCTCACGCTAACTAAGAAACTACGCTAATGGGCAAAAAATGGCAGATGATCTAAAACGTTTTCGATAGTTTAAAGACTGATCTAGAACCTAAGACTTGAATCAAAGCCCGGTCTCGTCCAGTTCCCTACTTTTTGTCCATTTGAAAGTATAAGTCTCGAAAATTATATCGTTTTCACAGGGTACCAAACATGGTCGTATTTCAAGCAGATGACCGTGACTTTTCAATTTAACTCATACAGAAATATTTTCTACATACCTCCAGGAGTAGAATCCATTTTGAAAAATTAAAATCGCTTAAATAACTTTCGAGTTATTGAACTTTGAAGTTCGCTGTTTTTCCTTACGTTTTCACTCGCCGCGTGCACTCTCAACGAAGGCTGACTTTGAACTAATGTATCGAGCCAGGTATGGAACGGACGACCATACCCTTCGAGGTTTGAATGCACCAATCATTTCTCTACCCCACCCGAGGGTCAAAATTCCCCGAATCCAAAATTCACTTTTCGGAATTATGGGGACGAATTCGGGGTTTCGTCCCACTGTGCGACGTTTGAAGGCTTGTGCTCACGTGTGTGGGTTCCCAAGACTATTCGGATTCCCCTGAAATGCTTGGTACGTCTGATATGGTCATGTTTTCCGAAAACAATTTTTATCATCTGATGATGAGCAAAGAAACAACCCAATCTATAAGCGCGTAGATATTAAATTACTTTATCCAATCTATAAGTTAGTAAGAAATGTATGCAAACGATTTGTATGCATGTGTTGACTACCGAGCATGTATCAAGCGCTGTGTTACATTTTTTTAGATATCGAGGCGAGCAAAAAGTCACAGTGAGAAAAATTTAATGAAACTGCAGTAGTAAGCTCAGTTTTGTAACTCACCAGCTTCGCTTCTAATCTCTATCCGATACTTTGGCCAGGAATCAGGTGGTGAAATTCTGGTCTTAATCATGGTCTGCAATACTGCACAATTTTTTACATTGTACGGCGGTGGCATAAACCTTGTACAGATGTCCTGCAATTCTTCGTCATAGTGGACCCAGGTCGCAGGAACAAAATCTGTGTCTGCGTTGCCATCAGGCTCATCAGCAAACTTGATTAGTTTATAAGCATATACCTTCGGTTGTTGTGTCATAGACTCGGGATTAGACGCCGCCATCTAGAATATCAATTTGAAATTAGGAATTGAAGCTACGGTTGACGACAGATAGTTGTCGAAACTTGATAACTCTCAAAATTGTTGTTTTTGGACTTGACTGGATTGATACTTCCCATTTGGATTTCTTTTCTCAATGAAACCAAAATCAAAGGCAATAGAACGAATTAAAAATTACTACGTTGTGACGTCACCCCTGCTGAAGTATCATTTCTAACAACAAAGAAAGAACACAACCTAACTATTTTGACTTACTCTGCATTTGAAAAAAAAAAATCGATGCAGAATCCTAATTCCGTAACACGATGCTGAGGAATAAAGTCAATATAGCTGATCGAACTTGTTTGTTTTCATGTTTTTCAGTCACATTATTACTGATTATTACGAGGTTTGGAAAACAGATTCGCTTGAAAAAGTCTAGGTATATTGATGACAGTGAGACAAAGAGAGAAAACAGTAAACATTACTAAACCCTACCTTATAGCGACCAGAATTCCCGTTGAACACTCGTTTGGTCCTTGTGTATATTATTGTGTCGTGTATGAGAAGCTACGAAGATACCTGTAATTGTGTATATTATTATTTCCACGGTATTATTAATTATGAAGGATTGTATCAAAGCCTTCTAAAATCGTAAAATTTCGGCAAGAAACTTGTCGCTGCGCGTCACATTGCCGGCCGCCATGCCGCATGTAGCACGCTACGCCGGACGTCGGACGCGACAAACATAACGAAGGATCACAGCGACAAGGGTTATACATTTCTTGTTCGTTGGATTTACACTATTCACTGCGAATTTTGATATTAATTTGTCTCGAAATCTCGCGAATTTACAGACTTTTGAGTATGTAGTACGTAATACTTACCTACAAACCTGCACACACTTGTTGAACGCAGCACGAGAGACGGCGATTCCGGTAAACACACTGAAGTTAGCACCGCTCGGTTGCAACCAACGGAATTGGTGGACGAGGGGCGGAATACGTTGAACTCGGAACGAGCAGAAGGAATAATTCGCGGTTTTCTGTTAAAGTTTGAACTACACGACCGAAAATCACACTGACGATTGACTATCGCTGGCTAGCCTTCCACTTCATCCACACCTGACTCCAGCGTCTACCCCAGCTTCGATACTCGTCACTTCACTCACACAGATAAATTTAACTCCTCAATGTATACAATGTATCACCTCACTTTAATTATTAGAATTGTCATTTTACGAAAGCCTACTTCACACAGCTACCAAATTTAGATCGGCGGAAGCTTTAAAAAAATGTCTCACAATTTCTTTTGTCACTTCACTTACACAGATAAATTTAACTCCTTAATGTATACAATGTATCACCTCAATTTAATTATTAGAATTGTCATTTTACGAAAGCCTACTTCACACAGCTACCAAATTTAGATCAGCGGAAGCTTTAAAAAAATGTCTCACAATTTCTTTCGTCACTTCACTTACACAGATAAATTTAACTCCTTAATGTATACAATGTATCACCTCAATTTAATTATTAGAATTGTCATTTTACGAAAGCCTACTTCACACAGCTACCAAATTCAGATCGACGACAGCTTTAAAAAAATTTCTCACAATTTCTCAACCGTAAAGTGTGTACAATGATGAATGATTCTGAAAGGTGTCGGCAGCAAACGTTTATTCGTGTTTAATGTCATTGAATGCGAATCTCGCACTTTTTGAATTTTTTTATAGATGAAGTAGAGGCATTGTATATACCGTATCGCTTTGTAGTTCATCGCTCGCTATACTTAACGTAACCATTTCAAGAGTAACATGATGTAGAGGACACATATGTCTTGATTGCTCTTCGATTTCTACTTCCCACATATTGAGAATTTTCGAGTTACATGGGTATACGAACATAGGTTTCTTCTTCTTTAAAAGAGACCCTTCTATTTCAATATTATTGATATTGCCATGTGGAGGAATATACATGCCATCGATCTGTAAAAACTTTCCATTTTCCAACTGAACAGTATTATTCGGCGACTTGACAGAAATTGTAGCTTCTTTGTATCGTAATGTTCTAATAGGTATGTGCCCAGTAGGTGTTTGTTGCAGTTTTCTTAAAATCTTCACGGGTGGTGGTAAGCTCACTTTCTTCGTACCGGCAAAAAATACTTCGTGTAAACGTCGACACAATTGTGCCAATGGCCTGCGACCACTTCGAAGCATTTTTTTAATTTTACCCAACGAATTTTCGAACGGAAACGCTGTTATCTCACTTAACGGACATCCCATATTTTTTACGTCATCAGCAAGATGGATGAGGCTGTGCATGTTCATAACCTGGCTGACTTTTCCGTAGAGAAACCGTGATGTTTGCACGAAACTTACAAGGTACATTTTGGCGTATGCATGATATTTCACAGCCAATTTTCTCGAACACAGTATTCTACAGGACACGGAGAAAAGGAGAAAATGTTTATACAGCTTATCCGGTAAAATCTTTTTCAGGACAACAGGGCCACCATACAATAGAAAGAACCTGAATTCTGTTGCCTTCCATTTTGCAATATCGAACACAGACCTCGTTGTGCGCTGAAACTCGGTAGGTATTTGCGTTTGTAGGTAGATCAAGCGTTGGGAGAGAAGAATTTTACTTCTACAATTCAGATAACCTTGCAGCCAGTATTCGACTAGTAGCTTCTTCATTATTCCTAAGCAACAAAGGTGCATGAAATCCAGAATAAATAGGATGATCATATTGATGTACGGTCGAATCAATTCTAAAGGAGAGAGACCTGTGTGATGTTCAGGATTATCGACATTTCTGAATGATTCGTCCGTTCTCTCCTCTGCGTCAGTGGAAGAATAAATTGTTCGGTTTGCATGCCGCTCTCCTTTAACGGTGCAACGCTCACATGCGTAATATCCTCCGTGGCCCTTGATACATTTGACGAACGAACGTGCAGGTCTATCGCATATGAAAGAGGCAATACGAACTTCAAACGCTCTATTCCACGATGCTGCATCTGATGCCACTGCGTCGATATACAATCCTGCTCGCTCGGTTAAAATTATTGCTTCGACAAGAATTTGGTGCAGTACCGTACCCGAGGCACACCCCTTACTCAGAAAACAAGCTATGGATTGCATCCATTTGCCTTGGAATGGTTGAAACATCACGACAAGTGCATGATCTCCTCGCTCTCTTACATGATGTTTGGGGGTGTACTTTCCCAAATTCGTGAAACCGTGAACTTTAAGGTTGCGTTTGCTGAATGAAACCGACTTTGACAGTTTCATTTCATCTACAAGCAGAATTCCTGCAACGAATCATGTAATGAAGAAATATATTTTTGAGGTACATTTGTTATTGGATTTTTCTTTATAAATTAATTTTATTTATTTATGTGATATCAGATATTTCCACTGTATTTAGGTTGAATCAGCTACTCCTTGAATTGTTGTTGTCTTACCGTGTCTCTCACCGAGGGACATGCTTGCGGTTTTCTTCTGCAAAATCTGGAAAACGCTTTTGTCGAATCCATAAGTGCCTTCGATCACTTTTATATATCGGTCGAGAGTTTTGGGCGAAGGCAAGGCAAGTATCTTATGTGTTCGAAGGTGGTTATAGGTTTTACTACTTTTAATACGTAAAAGCAGGCATTCATATATCCACTGATTCGTATATCTCATGCAATTCGGCCCCTTGACTTTAGATGCAGCAAAGCAAGCTTCAACGGCCTCTCTCTGATTCACAGGCAACTTTGATATTGCTCGGTCGAGAGCATGTTTGTTAGTTTCAGCACATTCTTCTTTGGCAGCTTTGAGCTTTTGCCTGAGCCTTCCAATCTGAAAAATGCTGTTCATAATAACAGAACTCACTACCACACACTGAACTTACTTACCTTATTTTTGAGTCGGATATTCCGGCGTGTGATGTTTTTACAACATCCTTTAATTTTAAACGTCTTTTGTCTCTGTTGGTGTATGCCTCTGTTTTCGTAGATTTTTTCAGAGAAGCCTTACGATACTTTTTGCATGGATCGCATCTTACAGCTTGGGGCCCTGTTTGACTTTTCCGTTTTTTTAACACGTATCCTTTACAGTCTTTTACTCTACAGATCCAATAGACATAGATGTTTGAATACAAAATCTGAGCGATGTGTATGAATATGGATGCATATCCTGACATGTATATATCTTAACCTTTCTGTATCACTGCCTGTTTTACAAGGAAGAAGTGCCGATACTCTTTTCAATACGTCTGTAACCTCATCAACGGATTTTATCTTTGTGATATCGTCTACAGTGATTTCCCTCTGTCGTATAAATATCTGCATACATGAATAAAGAAGAGACTATCAATTTATATATATTTTTGGATTACTAGCAGTATTTATATATATGTATAAATATAATGACTTACTCTCACAGTCATGTCTTGATAAATAACAATACGTTTTTCAATGGCAGACAAGTCTTTATCCCACAAAGTCCACATTGCGTGACCGTACGCAGCACATGCTATCCACATATTGGATGGACGTGGAATAGATTTAATGTTCTGTTCGATTCTCGAAAATAGTGATTCATCTGAAAGGCAGTAGCTGTGATCTTCGGAACTCCATTCTTGGACGCGCAATCTAATATCCAGTGCAGGCTCTCCGGTACATGAGACAATCTCAGATGAAATGTCTCTAATCCTTGTCTTATCAAAATCTACAATTTCGGGCTGTTCCATAGAAATTGGAACACTTTGAACAGCTTGATCATTATCGTCCTTTTTCTTCTTCTCTGGAGGCTGATCGTTGTTACAATCATTATTGCCGGGAAGTATGCGCTTTCGGCAGCTGTCAATTTTGGGAAAAATTGATGGAACGGCTCCTGTTACTAAAGTAGGATTTCCTTTCGGTATTCGATGCACGGTCCCATCGGGCATGGCAGTGATATATTCTCTTTCGATCTCACATTCTTTAAAATGCAATCAGAGCCGGATCTAGGGGGGGGCGATCGGGGGCCCTTGCCCCGGGCGGCAGGTTAGAGAGGGCGGCCGAAGGCGGTGCGCCGGAATGGAAAATTGAGATTTTTTTCGAAATTCAGATATTCATAATTCTCGCTTCCTAATGAAAGCGTCGAATTAATTATAGAATGTTTTCATTATTGTCATCCTTCTAACCTCACTTCCGTGACAGCCAGCTACAGCTTGCTGATTCTCACTGACGCTAGAGGGCGCTGGAATCGTCTGCCTTGCGAACTCGCTTGAATCGATTAGTCCTATAGATTCGAGATCTAGTACAAATATCGATCAGCTCGTGCAGCCATTTTAACCTTTCTGCTAGTGCCGACCTAACCACTACCGCGAAGTTCATACTTGTTTCTATTTCTCGTAAAGATTAGAATAAATTTGCCGGTTGGGAGAGGATAGCGTTGAAGGAGAGAAATTAGCACAATGCAGAATTAAAATAAGACCGTTCATGTGTTTATTATGGCGTCTAGGGCGATACTGAGGTACAGGTGTTATTGGTGTAGGCAGGTAATCCGAAGATTACCGAAGGAGAACGAGCAATTACGATCCAGAGCTATCATATGAAGATTCTTTCTGAACAATACTGTAATGTTGCAATAGTCAGATAGATTGATATTAGTGTTACTGCTCGGTATGAACTTGAGTATTGTTGAGTGTTTTATAAATTGAAGTTGAATTCTAAAAATGAAAATTGAATAAAAATTTGTAAAGCATAGTGAGTTTGCGCACACACGTTTTTTTTTTTTTTTTGCATAATAATATATGCAGTCATGCAAAATCCGAGGCAGAAGCTTTCTGGTGCGCAGTACAAAAAATTAGCTAAAGAGAAAGAAAAGCAAGACGAACAGAGTGGTACTTCCATGCGAAATTGGTTGAAAAAATCGAATGACCCTTCCAAAACTAAAGAGGTTGAAAGCACAGCTTCTTTAAAGGATGAAGAAGTCGTGATCAGCGGCGTTATCGGCGATCCTATTGATAATTCACAGACTGACTGTTCACTCATTGGTTCCTCAGCGGGTAACAACTCCTGTCCTACATCGTCCGTACCTAGCACGTCCTCGGCAGTAAAATCACAGGAAATAAACTCTGTCACAAATGCGGAGAATTTGCATGTGATTGAAAAAAAAGTACCCGTCGTCTCAATAGAGCCCTCAGACCCTAGTACTTGGCCAGCTGCTGATGAAATGATTGACAGCACACGCATTTTTCTGAGTGATGTGACAGCAAAATTGGTTGAAAAATATCCAAATTGTGTAGACTTTGGCTCGACTGAGAGGGAAAAACGACGTCTGACTAGTTTCGTGTGGTTCAAAGTGTTACCTAATGGTGAAAAAATTAAGAGGAGCTGGTTAGTTTATTCGAAAGCTGAAAATGCTCTTTTTTGCGCCCCGTGCAAACTCTTTCTCAACGTTTCGAGTACTGGGGGATGTTTGTCGGCATTGCAAACCACTGGGTTCACTAATTGGAAGAAGATTTCCGAAAAATTGCCTCAACATGAATCATCATCAGTACACACAGAGTGCACTATCAAATGGAAAACTCTTTGCAAAACCATACAAAGTTGTAGTGGCATAGATAAAGATTTGGAAAGGGCAATAGGAGTAGAGAAGCAGAAGTGGAGAGCAATTCTTCAGGTAGTGATCGATGCGGTCATGTACCTTGCCACAAATTGTCTTTCATTCCGAGGATCTGACGAAAATCAATGTACACTGACTTCCATGGGCACGAAGAGCAGAGGAAATTTTCTGAATTTAATTGCTCTTCTAGCGAAACACAATTCGGCTCTAAAGAATAAGTTGGATGAGTTAAAAAAAGGTCAAGTATCTTACTTTTCTAAAACTACGCAAAACGAGATTATTGAAATTAAATACTAAATACTAAATATAAAAATACTACACTGTCATGTTCGATTGCACACCTGATGTATCTCATCGTGAGCAGATGAGTCAAGTCATTCGATATGTGAAAATCAATAGAAATGGGGAGTGTGAAATCAAAGAACGTTTCATTGATTTCATTGAAGTACACGGCAAGACTGGGGAATACATCGCTGGACAAATTCTTAGTAAGCTACGTACCGATGGTCTTGACATAAACAACTGTCGCGGCCAGTCATACGATAACGGGTCCAATATGGCGGGAATTTATAAAGGAGTGCAATCCAGAATTCAACAAAAGAATAAACTTGCCGTATTCGTACCATGCTTAGCTCACTCACTCAACCTCGTCGGAGTACATGCTTCTTCAGCCTGCACAGAAGCATCTCATGTTTTCGGCATCGTGCAAAGGATATTTTGTTTTTTTGTTTCTTCGACGATACGTTGGGAAATCATGAAGAAACACACGAAAAGTAATCTGAAGGGAACCAGTCAGACAAGATGGTCTGCAAAGGCTGAGGCTGTGGGTTCTTTAACGAACAACCTTGACAAAGTAGCCCAAGCATTAGAAGAAACACGCGATGGAAGTTTTCCACCGGAAACGAAATCAGATGCTAGAAGTCTTCTGATTGCAATACTGGATTTCCGCTTCATCCTAAATCTGGTGATATGGAATTGTATTTTGAAAGAGATTAATCGTGTTAGCACGGAGATACAGAAGAAGGACATCATTCTGACCAGATCAATACGCTTGATGGAAGGTTTGACAAACACTTTACAAAGACTGAGAACATCAGGATTTGAAGGCTGGTTCGAACAGGCGACCAATATTGCAAGCACAATGTCGGTGGAAGCTGTTCTAAAAGAAGGAAGGATAACAAAAAGAAAGAGGATGGCAGATGAGCTGGCTGACGACGAATCACGAACATTGTCATCGAATCAACGATTCACGCAAGCAATTAATATAATCTTCGATCGAATACTTATGGAAATAGATACGAGGATCAAGACTACCAAAATTCTTAACGAAGATTTTGCTTTCCTGAATGGTCAAGAAATAATGCAAATGAGTGATTCTGACCTGAGCAAATACAGTGCTGATTTGGCTTTGAAATATTCCGAAGACTTGGACGCTGTAGAATTTACGTCAGAGCTGAAAGTATTCAAAGACCAAGCTACAGTTTTGTGTGCAAACATGCAACAACTTAATCCACTCAATTTGCTTTGTCTAATATACGGAAACGACTTGCAGGATGCATTCCCCAATCTCTGCACAGCCCTAAGAATTTACGTCACTCTGCCAACAACTTCGGCGTCCTGTGAACGAAGCTTTAGTAAGTTGAAACTGATAAAAAAATATTTGCGGTCAACAATAAGTCAAGAACGACTAACTAGTCTAGCTATATTGTCTGTTGAGAGCGAGGTGGCCAATGAAATAAATTACGACGATGTTATAGACACTTTTGCCAAAAAGAAGGCCAGACGAATCAAATTTTAATCTTACGTTAGTATCTAGTCTGTAAAATGATTCCAAAGATATACCAAAGCTATCACGTGTAAAATGAATATCCGTACTCACATAAAGATAGAATGAATAAAGAATGAATAAAGCTTTTTGAACAACTGAAATCAATTTTATTTAAAATTATTGTATGCCGTAGACTTTATCTCCTATATGGGCTGGGGGGGGCGGCAGAATCCAACCTTGCCCCCTGTCATCAGATTTGTAGATCCGGCTCTGAATGCAATGCACAAACTCTGTTTTTTTTTTCCAGCAGTTTGTCCGTTCGAGGAATTGCAGCCCTGCAAGCTTGCAGCATTTGATCCTGCATTTGACAAACATTACAATTAAAAACATTTCGGGAATTATTGCATGTAAAAAAACATAACATAGGTACTTACGGTGCGAGCCCTAAAAAAACTGTTATTTTTTATTTCGGCTTCTTTATTTTTCCGCCTGTCACTTATGTACCCCGACTTACATCCCGGTACGAAACACGACATGATTTTTTTTTTACCATGCAGATTTGATTTTTCGATTGAGAAACCTAGGAAACCGAATATAATATGTTGGTTCTCAGATTTGAGGTTACCGGGCTACTGGTTGACAGTTGTTTGTTTACGTCGTTTACGTCTTACGTATTTCGAACGACCGGAGAACACGTACGCGGCGATCGGCGGGAATCGGTACTACGAACCCTACCCGAAAAACGGTCCCACTTTTTGCTGGCACGCAGGCTTGAGTGTCGTCTCCTTCCCTCTTACTTCCTGGTTGGATCAAATCGAGAATGTAAACAAGCCGCCATCTTTAAACGTAACAGATCGAGAATCGGTTGCCTGAAAACTGCTAGCGCTTAGGTTTGACAGTTTCGTCGCTACATAATTATCACAGTTCAAGATGTGAAATCTAATCATTGAAAATATGTAAAATTCGTAATGTGTCAGAATTATATTATCAAAAAGTATGGCGATTTCGATTGTTTATTAATTTAATCAATAGACGGAAAAGAAAGCTGAGTGAATTTTTATAAAATTTTATTATGAAACCTTGGTTTATAATATAAATGCTATCGTATTATACATGCAACTTAATGGTATAAAGAAAGATAATAAATGATGAATCTCGAAAGATGAATGTGATTATTATAGAACGATTATTGAAAAAATCATTCGTTTTTTGTTCCTTTTCTTCATCTATTAACGACCGATGTTAATTATGATAAGTATTGTTATCACAATTAACATTGGTTCGTAATAATATTATTAAAGAATAAATGAAGAAAGAAACCAAAAACGGATGATCAATTTTTAAACATAATAAATATCATTGTCAAACCAACGTTGTTAAAATAGGTTATTAATATTATTCAATGGATGGAGAAAAGGAAGCTCAGGTTCCTTTTCTTCATCTATTGACGATCAATGTTAATTATGATAAGTGTTGTCATCATAATTAACATTGGTTCGTAATATTATCACAGAATAAATGAAGAAAGAAACGCAAAAAACGAATGATAAATTTCTAAACATAACTGATAAAATAAGTGTCAACGATAGGACTCTTGATTAGGCGATGGCGCCCTGTCCTCCGCCTTGCCCTCGCACTTGTCCTCCCCTTCCTTCTCTACCCTGTCCACCCCTTCCTCCTTTTCCATTACCCCTTCCGCGCCCATTCTTTCCCTCTTGGTTCTTTTTTTGCTTTCTTTTACCCCCCCTTTGAGGGTTGGCCATCATATAAAGTAGAGTGGCAACGGTTCTTTGGCCTTGGTATGAGTTCCACCTCCCTCGTCCAGCGCGCTGCCTTCTTGCTGGGACATGTTGCGCTGAAATGTTTGAAATCACATGGAGGTTTTGATAAACACATTCGAGGTGAGTATTGAAGCTCGCCCCCGTCATCATGCAAGAGAAGGAACGATGAAGAAAGGCGAGAAATGATATGAGGAGCAGCGAAACGGTACCTGCGTTTGGCGGAACAGGCACGCCGTCTGCTTCGCCTACAGCTGCTGCTGCGACTCGGTCTCCCTGGATGGCATCGTTCACAACCAGCGGTGCAATCGCGTCTCCAGCTAGCACATTATAGTTGACCTGCAGAACTTGATCTGAAATTTCAAGGGTCCAATCACCTCTACAAGCTCAACACCCGAAAGCCAAAAACAAATCAACAAATCAGGCAGTTGATGTTTAAGGAAACAAATCGACAAAATTAGTATTGGTTTTTAAAATTTTTTCACCGTACCATTTGCACGCGGATTCGCAACCGTCGGAGGGTTAGCCTCTAGATTTGCTTGTGCTGCGTCTGGAAATTATAGGAAATAAGTAGTTTCGATAGTGAAATCCATTTTTTCAAGCATCAATACGCGTACGCTGCAATTTTGAACACGTACGTAAGTTATTTTCACCGCCGACGTTATCGGTTTCAGACGCGACACGTGGACGAGGCGTCGCCATGTTCGCTGCTCGTCGATCGAGAGGACGAAATTCGGCAATTTCGACATCTAAGTTCCTGTTCTCGAACTTCGAAATACAGGTTGAAGTTAATTTTAAGAATGTTGATAAGATAATTTCGTGCTCGTGAGCGGAAACTTACGACACTTGGCGACAGCGATGATGATTGAGAACACAGATCGATCGGAGGGTCTTCCATTTTAGAAAATGAGGAACCGAATCTGCGTAGTCCTAGACTCACCATCAACTAAGTGATCGTATGATGATGAGTCCGTACGCTTCCACGGAAGATGGTACTTCCCGTGACCAAAACTGTTCAGTCATAGACAATACCATACATAGTGTGTGAAGTCAAGCACACTGACTAGACTACATTGCACACCTCTGATTGGTGCTCTGCCTCTCGCTTAACTATTACTCAGATAGATTCTTACCTACTTACCGACAGAATCGGAGTTTGCAGGTATATTAGTTCATACATCTATGGTATTCGTGACGGAAAGTACCGCGAAAGTACCATCTTCTGTAGGACTATGTAGAGTCATTCTATCTCTCACTTTATTTCCGGTGGGTAAAATCGAACGAATGATCACACAGATCTCAACGCGAGCAAGACGCGAAGCCATATTGGAAGACCAACCGAAGGGCCACTTGGATTCCTCTTTTACGAAGATCGTAAGTGATTTTTAATGAAAAAAAACTGTTTTTCTAAAGCGATCACAAATTTTAGTCTTACTTATGTTTGTTGATCGATAGAAAACAAAATGAATTTCGAAGATTCGGCACAAATTGATGAAGCCCTGGATGTGGCCATGGACGCGATTGCGATAGAACGTGGGCAGAACGTCGGCGGTGAAAATAACTTACGTACGTGTTCAAAATTGCAGCGTACGCGTATTGATGCTTGAAAAAATGGATTTCACTATCGAAACTACTTATTTCCTATAATTTCCAGACGCAGCACAAGCAAATCTAGAGGCTAACCTTCCGAGGGTTGCGAATCCGCGTGCAAACGGTACGGTGAAAAAATTGAAAAAACCAATACTAATTTTGTCGATTTGTTTCCTTAAACATCAACTGCCTGATTTGTTGATTTGTTTCTGGCTTTCGGGTGTTAAGCTTGTAGAGGTGATTGGACCCTTGAAATTTCAGATCAAGTTCCGCAGGTCAACTATAATGTGCTAGCTGGAGACGCGATTGCACTGCTGGTTGTGAACGATGCCATCCAGGGAGACCGAGTCGCAGCAGCAGCTGTAGGCGAAGCAGACGGCGTGCCTGTTCCGCCAAACGCAGGTACCGTTTCGCTGCTCCTCATATCATTTCTCGCCTTTCTTCATCATTCCTTCTCTTGCATGATGACGGGGGCGAGCTTCAATACTCACCTCGAATGTGTTTATCAAAACCTCCATGTGATTTCAACCATTTCAGCGCAACATGTCCCAGCAAGAAGGCAGCGCGCTGGACGAGGGAGGTGGAATTCATACCAAGGCCAAAGAACCGTTGCCACTCTGCTTTATATGATGGCCAACACTCAAAGGGGGGGTAAAAGAAAGCAAAAAAAGAACCAAGAGGGAGAGAATGGGCGCGGAAGGGGTAATGGAAGAGGAGGAAGGGGTGGACAAGGTAGAGGAGGAAGGGGAACACAAGGGCGAGGGCAAGGCGGAGGACAGGGCGCCATCGCCTAATCAAGAGTCCTAGCGTTGACACTTATTTTATCAGTTATGTTTAGAAATTTATCATTCTTTTTTTGCGTTTCTTCTTCATTTATTCTGTGATAATATTACGAACCAATGTTAATTATGATGACAACACTTATTATAATTAACATTGATCGTCAATAGATGAAGAAAAGGAACCTGAGCTTCCTTTTCTCCATCCATTGAATAATATCAATAACCTATTTCAACTACGTTGGTTTGACAATGATATTTGTCATAATCAAAATTTCGATATTTATCATATTTACAAATTGATCATTCGTTTTTTGTTTCTTTCTTCATTTATTCTGTAATAATATTATTACGAACCAATGTTAATTATAATGACAACACTTATCATAATTAACATTGATCGTCAATAGATGAAGAAAAGGAACCTGAGCTTCTTTTTCTCCATCCATTGAATAATATTAATAACCTATTTTAACAACGTTGGTTTGACAATGATATTTATTGTGTTTAAAAATTGATCATCCGTTTTTGGTTTCTTTCTTCATTTATTCTGTAATAATATTATTACGAACCAATGTTAATTGTGATAACAATACGTATCATAATTAACATCGGTCGTTAATAGATGAAGAAAAGGAACAAAAAACGAATGATGTTTTCAATAATCGTTCTATAATAATCACATTCATCTCTCGAGATTCATCATTCATTGTCTTTCTTTATACCAATAAGTTACATGTATAATACGATAGCATTTATATTATAAACCAAGGTTTCATAATAAAATTCGTCTATAAAAATTCACCCAGCTTTATTTTCCCCATATATTATTTGACTACCAATGCACATCAGATTCGTGACATTCAAAATTCATCACTTCATAAAATTCCTGATCTTTGATCATCACTTACCCACTTATATGCCTATTCCACGTATACTGGAGATTGTATTTCCAATCTTCTCTATTTCATTGAAATTTACAGCAAAAGGCAATTTTTCTTGTAGTTTGTAGTGTATCTTCAAGTTGGAATCTGTGATTATTCTCGGATTAGAAAATCAGATAATTAGATAATTAGATAATCAGAGCAAGGGAGGAATACATACAACTTGAATATAACTGCGTCCCAACATCAAACGACTCGGTAGAGTCTTGCGCCAAGTTCATAAAAAAGTTTTCTTTTTTTCCTTTTACTTTACTATGGCTACGTCCTTTTCTAGATTAAGCTGGGGCAAGTGCCAAATGAACAAGTTTTCAATACGTTGCGTGAGACTCATGAGCGAGTCTCTTTACGCGAACAGTGTCGATCCGGTCAGTGGCGGAATTCTGTCTTATATCTTCCGCTTATTGATAGGATAGATATATACAGATATATACACGGGATTGAAAGCTTTGGCAGTATTCTGGGAAGAGTTTTCACGTTGTCGCCCGTGCTAATTCTTATGGTGGCTTCCATTTAAAAGCTTCCATTTAAAAATTTTAATTGGAAAGCATTTGCAGGCTAGTAGTAATGGTTAACCCATGAAAGCATTTGGTCATGGCTCGTTATAAACGGATTTTAGTTCGGAACAAAAAAGTCACAGGTACCTAACCATTCGGATTATCTAATCATGTGTTTGGTTCTGATGAGTTAGGCTGAAAATGCAGCTGAAAGATGTCGCTCTTGTCTAGACAATTTTGCATAATACAAAAGTTCATCATTTCGCCGCTGACACAGAATAGCGCGGAGATAGTTGTCTACCATCACGGAAAAATCGGCGACTTCCCGAGTCGAAATTTTAGGCCTCGTTTGAATCCCCCAGAACCTATTTCTTCTGTTTCGCACTAGCCGCTACCCTCCGTTGAACCTACCAGGCCCTATTTGCAGATTTCAGTGCTATCGGTAAACCTCCTTCTACTCCATTTGAGCCTACGCTAACCCTCTTAAACCTCCTTT
This sequence comes from Euura lappo, assembly GCA_018257835.1. Classification (NCBI taxonomy): domain Eukaryota; kingdom Metazoa; phylum Arthropoda; class Insecta; order Hymenoptera; family Tenthredinidae; genus Euura; species Euura lappo. The sequence goes on from JAEUYN010001294.1 coordinate 43,887, forward strand.
GAGTCCCAAATATTTAGCAACCATGAACCTACGTAACCTCCTTTGGATCCGAAGTCTCCCGTCTTGACCCTACGTAGCCTCCTTTGAATCCAGTCTTCTGCGTTGACCCTACGTAGCCTCCTCTGGATCCAGATTTCTGCCTTGAACCTACGTAACCTCCTTTGGATCTAATGCAGGCCCAGGACGATCTCGATTCCAGACGCTAGATCCGAAGAAGGCTATGTAGGGTCAAGGCAGGGTACTTCGATTGTGGGGTGATTTTTTAATTCTAATACCACTTTTTACTTCAATTAGGATTCAATTATTGCTTTATTATTTTCATAAGTCTGTATTCTATAATATAACTATAAATGTAAAGCTTGTTTGTCAAAAGGAGTCTCTGAAAATTACAACGAAATTCTGACAAATTCTGCGGATTCTGTCATACTGAACATGTAGTATCGGTAGTTTTCACATGAGAATACGAATTAAATTTTTGTATGAAAAAAAAAACGTAACGTTCACTTATAAAATATTTCCTGCTGAGCTGTGTGGGTAAAGTGTAGAAGGATAACATTGTTAATTGAAAAATATCTCAAATCCACTGTTTATTGGTACGTCCTCAATATAAAATTATTCACTGCTATTTATACGCAAGTATACATTAATTATAAACAATTGACTTAAGTTCGTTCGTACATATGAATAGAACCAAGGAGGACGTTCAGAATATACGTAGATTACAAACAGCAATTTTAATTCATTACGTGGCGAGATACGAACAAGATATGATGATCATGTTAGAAATACTGAAAAAGCCAGTGCCAAGTAACTAACATATATCGTAAAGTGAAAAAAACAAAAATCACATGCGCAACAGTAACTTGAAATCATGACGAATCTGGATTAGTTGCCACATTGAATGCCAACATTTTCCATGTATATATATTCTAACATGGGGTGTACTTCCTGACTCTGTTATGTTTAATCCGTAATAGATAAAATTTCTGTTTTTCTGGAAAAAGTAAAAAAATATCACCGAATAATTTTGTATTCAACTATCGAAATACGTGATGAAAAAACAACGAATATGGACTAATTACAAAGGAGAAAAATAATGTTCATTCTTGATACGTAAGCTAATATAATATCCATAGTACCCAATTATTCGTTTGATTGAATAATAGTTTTTTCTCTGCGTACTTGTCAGAAAAATGTGATTTCATATACCCTATTCTAATTCCATAGAATTTATAGGCGTTCCTATATTTATTTTATTTTTATTTATTAGTTACAGCCTTCGGAGGGGAACAATGGGCCCCTATTGGCTGGGGGGGGAGTGGTGAATAATTAAATTAATTTAAAAAAAAAAAATTAAAATTATACAGTGTGAATAGTGGTATTGGCATAGAAGTATTGACGTATTTGAGTGATGGACCGGTTGGTTTAGCGGACGTCGAGAAGCTCTCTGGTCGCTAGGACTGCTGCCATGTAGAGGTAGAGGTTTCTTAGTTCCAGTCTGTTGGTGGGCGAGAGCAGGGCCAGAGCGGTTTCCGGCGGGAAGCCAGTTGGAAGGTCGAGGTGTTTCCTCCTTGGTGCCTCGTAGAGAGGGCAGCCTGAGAGGATGTGGTGTAGATCGTCGGGGTCGCCGGAGTTGCAGCATGGGCATGGTCTGTTCGGATCAAAGGTGAAAGTCTTGGATTTCCAGTTGATTTTCAGTCGGTAGTAGTTGGCGAGCCGGAGGTTGGCGCAGAGCCGTGTCCATTCGATTGGGCAGCGGCTACGGAGGTAGCTTGCGGCTGAGCGGTCAGGTCCCCGTTGGAAGATTCTCTGGCAAAAAGAGGAGACCTGGTAGCGTGTAATGTCGGATTCGTCGAGATGTCTTTTGATTCCATTGAGTACCGAGGCTTCGCTGCGGATCCAGGTGTCAGCAGAGAGGTCATCCCAGAGCTCGGGATGGCCCGAAAGTTCAAGGTAGCCGAAGAATTGGGCAGCCCAGTTAAATTTGGGGTCGCAGCCTGGTGATTGCGAGAGCTGATGCAGGCGAAGGAAGCATACTCTGGGGAGCCTGTGCGGTAGCATCTGTAGTATTTTGGTGACCCATCTCCAGGCCTGTGTGAAGATCTTGAGGCTCGTGTGTGTCAGACCCAGTTCCACTCTGAGGGCATAACCCGGGGTGCAGTTCGGTAGCCGTAGCACCCTCTTGTAGTAGCCTGTTTGGGCGGTTTCTAGCCTGTCAGCATATCTCAGGCCCCAGAGGTGCGCCCCGTATAGAAGGGTCGTGGATATGATTGTGTCATGGAGTTTGTCCTTGGTCTGCCAGGAGTCGGATCTGCCTCTTCCAAGCAGGGGTAGGACAGAGGCCGACGCGATTCTTGCCTTGGATACCGCCTTCTCGGCTGCTTTTAGGCGTTCCTATATACTGTAACGAAGACTGTTTCTCCGCTTTTCTCTAGGTCTCTGACAACGAAGTAAATGTGAGTCAAGAAAGTACGCCAATCTCCAAACCAAATATCTTGCAATATTCTCAGTATATTCTGTAAACGTGTCAACTCTTTAAAGTCTGGGACAAGACTGTTTTTACAATAATAATTCTTATGCTCTTCTCTTAATAACAAATTATCAGCTGTTTTCCCAGCCCACTAAAAACTCCGGCTGTCAAAGTGACAGCAAACATCTGATCGTTAAAATCTAACGGGAGTCCCCGTAACACTACTCCCCCCTCAGAAAAAGAGTCGTCCCGACTCTTGGAAGAACGATCGACCATAGTTAACTAATCGATATAAAAAAAAAATACTAGAGCTGAGGCTCTTCAAAACTGGTGTTCTTCCAAGAACTATCCGGCATTCGCCCATTTACTACTTTTTGGAAAACCCCAGAAAACCAAAAAGTGGATAGTGCAATTAACCAAAATCCCAATCAAAGTGTACAATATTTCTTCCTCGCCACATTGGCGTCTTCGTTGAAGATCCAGAATCTCTTCATTGAAAATCCACTCTATCCAGTCCTTCCCAAAGTAGTCTCCAAAACAGCCGAAAACTGGATCACATCCGGAAAGTCAGCCCTTGCATACGAAAGTAGTTCATCAAAAACTCCAGCGTCGCACGTTGTAAGGAAACATCGGGGACGGGAAAAGGAAAACAAGGAAACTGCATCCTCAAAAACCAAGATTCCTTAAATTGGAAGGACAAGGATGAGTGATTGTATCGGGTATGGAAGTGTGAAAACAAATTCGCAGGAAAATTGGTCCGATCATAGCTTTACTCTGGTGAGCGGCAAACATTCATCCATGAAAAACTTGAACATCGTCAGTTGCTTCATGTCTTCTTCATCGGTACCCTCAATCATCATCAGACGTCGGTAAACAAAAATTCTAAGGAAAATCTTCTAGAATAACGGAAACTTCCGTACCATCCGATGAAACTGTAAAAATTGCTCATTACAAGAAAGATCAATCATTTTCTTCAACGAATGTCCTCTTTATCATCCAGTCCAGACTGGAACGAAATTCTAATTGTCAAGTCAGCCTTGAAATCGTATTTCTTTTTACTCAAACAAAACAGTTTAAAATCAAAATCTCTGCCACACATCTCTGCTAAAATGTCGTACGAAACGTGGGACGAGCGAACTCCTTTTCCAATTCCTAAATTTCCTGTGAAACCGTCAATTCGTTTGAACTCTGAACTACAGAAAATCTCTTTTCGGAAAGTCAGTGAAAATTTTCAGTGGGACGCAGTGGAGAAACTATCCCGGGACCACTTCGACGAGTGGTACAAGAACGAGTGGGGCCGTATGCGTTGTGCCATGATGGTAAAAATCGCCCACTCGTTCACCCACTCGTCGATGAGTGTAGGGGCTCTGTGTCAGGAGTGCGAAAACCTTGTGTAAGTCCACCGTTCTCATGAATATCATAAAAAGAAAAAAAAACAAATTTGTCCTTTTACAATTTCAGCCTAACTCGAGAGAAGAACCCCGGAGTAGTACTGTACCACGCCTGTTACTACTTGACAACTCCCCACTGCATCTCTTGTAAGAATAGCTCTTCACAGAACTTTCGGCTCCCATACAACTGTGTAAATTGTTGTTTATTAAAATTCGACTTGAGACCGGAGGTCGAAGAAAAATTTAAGAGTTTAATACGGCCGGAAAATCGCTACCTGACTAAAACCGATACTGTAACACTGTGGTAGTTTTCTTAAATAAAATACTTTCGTTCTGTTCACGTAGGTTTCTGGGTTAATTTCTATTCGACATTGTCTCGCAGAAATTTTTATATACTTCGTCTGCAGACACTTCTCCATCCAGTAACAGAACAGGGGCTGGGAGAGTAGAAAAATTCCCCTTAATTAACCAGTCATCGTGTACCTCGTGTAAAACCTTCAAGTATTCTAAAGGAATTCCTTCTTCTTCATTTCTAGCTCTAGAATTCACCCGTGAAAAAGAAGTTTCAGGGGATACCCTCAGATATACGATCAAATCTATCTCAAAACCTCTGACTCCCTCTTTGAAGATTTCAGCAGTTTTTGTTAAGAGATGGGACTCGAATTCCTCAAATCCTCCCAATCTCTTTCGTGCTTCGACGAAACAAGCACAACTAAAAATCGATCGTTCCATCAATTTTATTGGAAGAGAACTCTGACGAAGGTGCCTGTTCCTCATAACCATCAAAGCATGGTGTTGGAAATGATAACTGAATTTCGTGGGGTCAGTGTACATTCTTTCGAGTAGATTTGTCCCTGCAACGTCTCGATATTCGTCGAGAGGTTCTAACAACGTGAGAATGTTTGAGTCTTGTAAAAATCTTTTCGTAAATGTGGATTTCCCACAGCCAATATTTCCCTCAACGATCAGAGTGAGTGGCCTATTCTCATCCTTACGAATTCCGAACGGAAGCTCTAAAGGCCACGTAGAAGAGCTCACAAAATTCCTACAAGGTTCTAGTCTTTCAATTGGTTCTGTCAAATCTATAATCTCGATTTGTCGTAATTCTCTCTCCTTATAAGGAGCTAACCGATCCAGATGAACAATTTTCGGTTTCGACTTTTTATTCAATTGTATTTTGTACACTACATCGTTTATTTTTGTCATTATTTTATAAGGACCCTCCCAGTTACTCTGTAGCTTTGGGGATCGTCCTTTTTGTCGTCTTGGTTGAAACAACCAGACCAAATCTCCAGCGTTAAACGCAAGGTCTCGAACTCTAAGATCGTAACGAGCCTTCATTCGGTCTGAGGCTAACTGGATTTTATTTCTAGCGAAATTGTGAATATCTTCGAGTTTATCTTGTAACGTTTTTGCAAAATCAGTGCATGGGAAATCTTCGCTAGGAAGAATCCCCTTTTCTAAGTCTGAGGGCAATCGAAGGTTTTGGGCCAGCAACATTTTAGCAGGAGTTTGGCCGGTTGTCTCATGAACCGCCGATCGATACGAAAAAACGAAAAGATGAATCCACTCATCCCAATCTCTCTGATTTTTATCAATAAAAAGCGATAGATACCCCAACAAGGTTCTGTTTAATCTCTCCACCATCCCGTCTGATTGAGGGTGAAGAGCAGTAGTCCTTGTTTTCTTTATGCCCAAAATGTCTAAGATTTCTTTGATTAATTCTGATTCGAAGTTTCTCCCTTGGTCTGTGTGTAACTCAATCGGAGACCCATATCTACAAATCCATTCTTTGACTATTACTTGAGCTACTGTCTTTGCTTCCTGGTTAGGAATTGCGATCACCTCTGGCCATTTTGAAAAATAATCGGAAATGACCAGAGCATAAGTATTTCTGGATTTTGTGCTCGGCAAAGGACCCAGAATATCCATGGCTACCCTTTCAAAAGGAGCCCCAACATTGTATATTTGTAACGGACTCTTTCCTTTTGATTTTGGACCTTTTTTTGCCACACAGACATCACAGCTTTTACACCAATCTTCAACGTCTGACCTACAACGTGCCCAGAAATACCTTTCTCGAATTCTATTCAAAGTTTTAACAATCCCGAAATGTCCTCCACAAGGAGCGTCATGAAGTTCGATTAAAATCTCCGTAATTTTATCTTTAGGAACAAGTAATTGCCAGATTACTTCGTTTCCTTCCGTAGGTTCAACCTTTCTGAATAGTAAATCATTAACTAAATGAATTGAATCCCATTGTGCCCAATAAACTTTGATGAACTGATTTTTGTCTGAAACGTCTGTCCATTCTGGTTTTAATCCTGCTAGTTTCCACTGTTTAACCTGAGTCAGTGTTTTGTCGTTTTCTTGAGCTCTTTTCCATTTTTTAGAATCTTCCTGAAAAGATATACCTCTAACTTGCCTAATATCGACACGTTGTTTCTCCAAACGAGTACACTGAGGACAGTTTCCGAATTCTTCGCACGGTCTGCGTGAAAGAGCGTCAGCATTTCCGTGTAAAATTCCGGCACGATGTTGAATTTCAAAATCGTAGATCCCTAATACTTCCAACCATCTTGCTACTTGTCCCTCAGGAGCTTTGAACGACAATAACCACCTCAATGAGGCGTGATCTGTGCGGATTAAGAATCTTCTACCGTATAAATAGTGGTGTAGATGTGAAATTGTTTTCACAATTGCCAGGAGTTCCCTCCTTGTAACACAATAGTTTCGTTCTGTCTTACTCAAGACCCTGCTGTAATAACAGATTACCCTTTCGAATCCTTCTTGAACTTGAGACAGAACCCCTCCTAAACCCGAAAGTGACGCGTCTGTGTCGACTATGAATGGGGTACCCGGCAACGGAAATGCTAAGATCGGTGGAGTGGTCAGACGGGTTTTCAACTCTTGAAACGCGTCACTGCAGTCAGCCGTCCACTGAAAAGTGACCTTTTCCCCAGTTAAAGCGTGAAGCGGTTTTGCGATTGTAGCGAAGTTCTTGACAAATCGTCTGTAATAGGTGCAAAGCCCAATGAAGGATTGAACATCAAGTTTACTCGAGAGTTGAGGCCATTCTCTAATCGTTTTTATTTTTTCCGGATCCGTTTTAATTCCTTCGGCTGACACTATATGTCCCAAAAAATTCACCTCTTTTTGAAAAATCTTACACTTCTTTGGGCTCATTTTCAAACCGTTTCTCAAGAATCGTTCGAAAACGACCTTTAAATTGGACAACTCTTCCTCGAAAGTTTTTCCAAATACTATGACGTCATCAATGTAAACCAGGCAAATTTTCCCTGTCAAGCCTTCTAAAACCAGCTCCATCAACCTTTCAAAAGTTGCCGGGGCGTTACAGAGACCAAATGGCATTACTTTAAATTGCCATAACCCACCTAAACCGGTCACAAAGGCTGTTTTTTCTTTGTCCTGAGGATGCATTCGAACCTGCCAGTATCCACTTTGTAAATCTATGGTTGAGAACCATTTTGCTCCAGCAATCATGTCTAGGGTGTCTTCAATCCTGGGGATTGGATATGAATCTTTCTTTGTTATATCGTTCAAAAATCTATAGTCAATGCAGAATCTTTTCGTTCCGTCTTTCTTTTTCACCAAAACTATGGGAGAAGCCCAAGGGCTACACGAAGGTTCGATTACATCGCTAGCGATCATGTCATTTACCAATTTCTCTACTTCTTCTCGTCCGTTAATCGGCAATCTTCTAGGTGCCTGTTTAATTGGCGAATTGTTTCCTACATCAATTCTATGTTGACCCAATTGGCAGCAACCCAAATCTTTAGAGTCTTTTGCAAAAGCTCCCTGAAATTCTACCAACAAGTCACTCAAGCTTTCCTGCTGGGTGAACTCTAGGTCCTGAGAAGATTGATCAAATAAATTCTGCAGAAAGATTGGTACTTGTTTGATTCCTCGAAGTCTTGGGGCAAGATTTTGTCCGACTGGTTTTTCCTGAGACACAGGTCTTGAAGTTAACAAAGGAATCATGATAACCCCGGAAATTAGTGTGTGAGCTTTCACATTAATATTGCAGTTATGTATTAGTAGAAAATCCATTCCCAGGATTCCCTCATCTTCGATATCCGCCACCAAGAATTCGTGAGACGTTTTTAGATATCCCTCTACGTCTATATTGGCAGCGACTTTTCCCAAAACAGGGGCTGTCTGTCCTGTCGCTGTTCTAAGTGAAGTATTTGTGGAATTTAGTGGAAAACACTGAAGGAGATCCGAGCGTACAATTGACACCTCGGCTCCGGTATCAATTACCCACAAACAGTTCACTCCATTAACTGTTCCTCTGGCATAAAGTCCCGATCCGGTATACCTTCTAATAACAACTTGATCGTTTCTAGTGTTGGAAGCAGAAGGATTTGGTTGCCTGATTGAATTATTGTAACTAGTACTCGGGACAGCCAAGTTTGAAGTCTGGTTAGTCTGTACAGTTCCGTCTCTATTTTGATTGTCAGTCGTCCTGGTTTGCCAATTATTATTTGGTCTGTCTCTATTTTGACTATCTGTCGGCCTTGTTTGCCAATTATTATTTGGTCTATCTCTATTTTGACTTTCTGTCGGCCTTGACTGCCAATTATTGTTCCTCCAAGATTGGTTTTGGCTTTGATAACGATTAAAGTTGTTGTTTCTGTTCTTGTCTTGGAAGTGACGCTGAAGCGCAAAACAATTTTCAAAAAGATGTCCCTTCTTTTTACAATAAAAGCACTCCCGATCGAACCTTGATTTATTTACAGAATTCTGACCACTGGGGTGGAAAGAATTATCTGTTGTCTGTGATTTTTCTGTATAGTTTTGACCACCCGAGATGGAAGAATTATTTGTCATTTGCGTGTTATCATTCCTCCTCTGAGGAAACGATCGTTTTGCTTCCAACACTTGTCTCACTGTTTCCTCTGTTCCTTCATTTTCTCTAGTTTCAAATTGCCTGACTCGGTTCGAGCCGAGATCTTCCTTATTAATTGCCTCTAGTTCTAATGCTTTAATGATGGCTTGATGTAACGTTGAGGGGGCTGCCACTCTGAGTGCTTGTTTTAGATTTTGGTCTGTTATTGCAGAAATAAATTTCGTGCAAGCTATTTGTTCTCGCGTTCCAGTCGGACAGTCTGGCAACGCGTTCCTCATTAATCTTTCAATGTCGTGTCCCAGAGAGGCAAGCTCCTCGTTACGGCCCTGACGACGATTTTCTAATTGTGTATAAAACAATTTTGACAAATGCTCATCACCGTATCTCCTACTCAGAGCCGTACAGATTTTCTCATAGTCTTTCAAGTCCGAGTTAGAAAGTGTCGAAAGAACAGTTAAGGCGATTCCTCTTAATGAACTAGTTAAAATCGCTGCTTTTTCTGTCGGTCCCCACCCATTGTGTTCCGCGATGATTTGAAATTGACGTTCAAAATCTGTCCAAGAAGTGGTTCCATCAAAAGTTCCGGGTTTTAAAGCGATTGAAATGACTTTAGGTTGTGTTGCCGGTCGTATCGGTTGAGTGAAACCGGGTAGGTCGTTATTATACGCGAGTGGAACTGATATTCCCTGGGTTTCGTGTAACGGTAAGAAAACATTAGAAGGATTGACAAAAGAGCGACTAGCTCCATAACCCGAAATGCCAGCTTGTGACAGGTGATTAACTTGAACTTGGTTTCCTTGTGAGACATTCATTTGTCTATTTTCGTTCGAGTAATAACTAGCAGACGGAACATCGAAAACACTGACAGCTGGCTGTGAAAATTGTGACACCAAACCTCTATTTTCGATGCCTCTGGATATCTGCGTGACGGGTGCTCCATTGACGGTCTCTCGAACCCTGTCAATATTTAATGAACTACCCTGGAAATTAAACACGGCATTCGAAGTGTTTGGCAGCTCAGGAACAGTCTCTCGTACATGTTCTGCATTCATTCTAGCCTCTACTACGTTTCGGTAATTCTGATTTTGTGACAACTCTGAGTTCTCAAGTTCTCTCAGGTGACCGTCGCCACACATCATAATAGGCATTCTACTCCTGTTGTCAACCCGCATTGTGTTTCCAATGCGGTCGCACTGTGGCTGCATCGTGGTAAACGTCGTCTGAGCGAGCGTTGTACCCGAATCTAATGATCTACCAGCAAAGATGGGGTTTTCTGTCCCCGAAACTGGCACTGACCTTGTGGTAACCTCTGTTACCTGTTCGTTAATTACAAACGGAACTGGAGCTGGAATTGGACACATCGGGATTGGGATTCTCGTCGGGGTAACAACGGAAGGATTCTGTGTAGTGGGTACCGGAATCTGAAGATTTTCCATCTTTTTCATAAATTCCTCCCTCTCACGCCTGTCCTGTTCCCGTTCTTTTTCTCTTTCTGCCCGTTCTCGCTCTCGTTCCAACCGCTCCCGTTCTCGTTCTCGTTCTTTTTCAGCCCGTTCCTGTTCACGTTCCAATCGCTCTTGCTCTCGTTCTCGCTCTTTCTCTGCCCGTTCCCATTCTCGGTCTGTTCTTTCCTGATTTCTTTGTTCTTGAAACGCTAGCATCATTTGATTCATTTGAGACTGCATCGCCTCGATTATCGGTGACTGAACTGCACTATTTCTGTTCGTATTGGAACCGGATTGTTCTTGGTTCTGGTCCAAACGACTGGGAGTCGTAATAGAAGCAGCTCCTTCTTCGTTGAGTTGTTGTAAACGAGCCCTTTTCTGTGGCGTAGCAGTCAGTTCTTCCTCTCCTTCTCCGCAAGATAAATCATGAGTTCGTCTTGTACGAGGCATCTTTTCTCAAGTCCTTTTTCAAATTCTTTTTGAAGTCTCCTCTCAAAAGTCTTTACTCAAATTCTCTCACAATTCTTCTCTCGAAAATCTTCTTCAATTCGTCAATGCTCCTACTCACAATTCACTATTCGCTGTGCAGAAATCCCACTTCTGACACCAGTGTAACGAAGACTGTTTCTCCGCTTTTCTCTAGGTCTCTGACAACGAAGTAAATGTGAGTCAAGAAAGTACGCCAATCTCCAAACCAAATATCTTGCAATATTCTCAGTATATTCTGTAAACGTGTCAACTCTTTAAAGTCTGGGACAAGACTGTTTTTACAATAATAATTCTTATGCTCTTCTCTTAATAACAAATTATCAGCTGTTTTCCCAGCCCACTAAAAACTCCGGCTGTCAAAGTGACAGCAAACATCTGATCGTTAAAATCTAACGGGAGTCCCCGTAACAATACAAATGATTGTCAACGGAGACGGAGACGCAGACAGATTTTATTACTGCCACAGGTATGAGTGATGTAGTCTCAGTTCTATGGCATTTATAAAAGTATGAAAGGTCACAACGTAATCCCTTATCTCCAGTAACTTGCAACGAAGTCGAACTAACAACAATCTGTGTGACTACTGCATAATGCTGACCTTCGCAGAAGCACTCTCTTGCGCAGTCGCATAGAGAAACTTTTATAAAATTGAGTACAGTCCCTAACATTTTTTGGTCATTGGGCCCATTATAGAGCACATAAGAGGATGACGTTCTCAAGGCTCTAGTATACGTTTCGCTGATGATTAATTTGCCATCTTTTAAAAGCCGCGTATAATATTGAACGTTACCCAATAACGGAAGATTGGAGTCAAGTATCACCTGTTCAAGAAAATCTGGAAGTGCATCGTATTTTTTATAAGCCCCGACACTGTCATAACCCTCGAAGACTCGTTGACAAATTTTTACTTGACGGTTAACGTCCATAGCAAAATCGCGAATCAGACCTGGCGGTAGTCGATCTAATTCAATCTTCATTTTCATTAGGTATATATGCGCAGATGCAATTTGAGATTCTACGTTGGAAGTACCGTGAACGAGACTTAACAATTTCCATTAAGATCCTCATATGGGAAACACGAATACACCCACAACGGGCCAAGTCGTTCTACACATGCAGGCAAATGCAGCAGTTGGTGAATATTTATCGTACAAAATTGGAGGCCGTACAAATTTTCGAATTCCCGTACAAATTTATGTAACAGGTTCTTTGCGGTCCGGAGTTGTTGTCGTGTTATACGCTCTGAGTTAAGAAGCGCTATTGCGGCAACGAGGAGGAGATAGTTTTCAAAATAATCAGGTCGCATAATTCCTTGGAGTACTGGCAATGAATAGTAAAAGAACCACATTTTCAGTTCGGAAGCTTTCCAGTGACAAAGATCTTCTACCGAACGCGGCATCCGGTGTACAAATTTGGGAGGCTTCAACTGTAGCAATTTTTCATTGATAATAGCTTTAACAGAAGCAAGTGAGAATGGGCGGCTACTAAATGACGAATCGAACCACAAACTCAGCAATCTCTTCGTAATACCGCAGAAAATACCATGCATGTAATCAATTGCCATTCCCTCAATGAAATCAGGCATAAGCTTTGAAAACAAACATGGGCCTTTTACTCCGTTTACCGCTCGACCCACCAAAAGTGCCTGATTCGCATTTTGACTAGTTTCCACAGCCGTTCTCATTTTGGGTTCGGTTTCGTACTTATACAGGGTGGTTTGGAATGCTCCCACTTTGAGGTCATCAGCGGGTTCCTCGACGCAAAATAAGACGAAAATCATTCCTGCAATTTTTTTGTTAGAGCCATGGTTTCCAAGTAATAGCCGATCAGAGTCCGCCAATCCTAGCGCAGATCAGCGACCGGCTCAGGGCCGTCGCACAGTGGCTCGAAATCGTTAAAAACCGACCGAAACTACAAAAAAGACGAAAATTGTGACAAAAAGTTTTCGGGGTCGCTGATTACGAATCTGGACTCAAAATTATCAAAAACAAGATGGCGGCCCCAATATGGCGGCCGGAGACGATCAAAAATCGTCAGATATACGTGAAACTCGATACTCGGGGGTTCGCAGGGTCTCTGATTACGAATCTGAACTCAAAATTATCAAAAACAAGATGGCGGCCCCAATATGGCGGCCGGAGACGATCAAAAATCGTCAGATATACGTGAAACTCGATACTCGGGGGCTTGCAGGGTCGCTGAATACGAATCCGAACTCAAAATTATCAGAAACAAAATGGCGGCCATAATATGGTGGCCTAAGATGCTCAACAGTCGTCAGATTTGCAGACTTCCTAATAACATCATACTTTTTTCTCCAGATCCTGAAATAACACCACAAACCGACACAACGTTGATCAAAGATAAAAATCACAACATTCGACACGAGTTCTCTAACACTCATATGATACCCGAAATATTTTTCCGATATTGTACAATTAGATTTCGAGTTGATTGTACTAGCTTTCGTATTGTGGTATTTGTTACAATTTGTCGTTACATCTACGAACACATGCTCATCATTGTATCATCCGAAATATGAATTATTAGCATAAGCACGAAACTTCCAGAGTCGCTTGAAAATGACGCGATGCGGCGCGCCAGCCAGTGTCCGTATTATAAGACCGAAAAACTGCCGCACGCCAAGTCCGCGGGAAGCGCTCGTCCACACTGTAATTCATCTTATCGCGAGGAAGGTACCGAGGGTGGCTAAAATTTTTTCGAATTCTTATCGAACTCTTTTGAACTCTTTATTCCTTTATTCCTGAATGTGTTCAAAGCTAGCTCCACTCTCACCTGCTTGCGAAATAAAAATCAAGACGAGGATTTCTATCTCTCGAATTGTTCGTACATATTTGTTCGTTGTTCGACTGTGGATATGTATCCTGCCTGGAATATAGGAAGAAATTAGTTGAACCGAGTGAGCGGAAAAATAGAGCTCTATTGACATGATATTGAAATGTTGGGTATTCGGATCGAATGACACGAATAATACGTACTCGACTTATTCGGTTGATTCCAATCTTCACAAGGTCCGAATCTAAAAAAAAATCGAGGAGTTCGAAAAGCGCGAATAATAGGATAGGATAGGATATTTCAACGATTCGAATACTTCAAATGTGTCGAATAATTCGAAAACTCAAACTGTTCGATGATTCGAATTATTAGAAAGCTCAAATTCCCAATTTAATTCAAACGCTATTCGCACAGCCTAATTTCACCACATTCTTTTTCATTCACAAATACCGGTTCAGAAAAATGCAAAGATCGGTCATACTTTTTTCTGCCCTCCGGCCGGAAAGTGGCAACTTTCTGGCCGCTGCGCTAAACGAAGTTGCCGCTTTCCGGCTGCGTCGAGCAGAAAAATAGTATACACACCTTGGCCAGTAAATAAGAAAGCCTCAGATCACATGTTTGTCACGTTTGTTTGATCTGAACATCATTGCTGATGTAGATTGCTGAACATAACAAAGACAGTAAATTTTGACGATTTTCGTTCTTAACTAACCTCAAAGTTACGTATACCGCCAGATCAGATGATGAAACGAGTTTAGGTCTCAAGTTTATACTATTACCTGAAAGAATTCGAAAAAATTTTAGCCACCCTCGGTACCTTCCTCGCGATAAGATGAATTACAGTGTGGACGAGCGCTTTCCGGACTTGGCGTGCGGCAGTTTTTTGGTCTTATAATACGGACACTGGCTGGCTGGCGCGCCGCATCGCGTCATTTTTAAGCGACTCTGGAAGTTTCGTGCTTATGCTAATAATTCATATTTCGTATGATACAATTATGAGCATGTGTTCGTATATGTAACGACAAATTGTGAAAAATACAACAATACGAAAGCTAGTACATTCAACTCGAAATCTAATTGAACAATATCGGAAAAATATTTCGGGTATCATATGAGTGCTAGAGAGCTTATTAGGAAGTCTGCAAATCTGACGACTTTTGAGCATCTTAGGCCACCATATTGTGGCCGCCATTTTGTTTCTGATAATTTTGAGTTCAGAATCGTATTCAGCGACCCTGCAAACCCCCGAGTATCGAGTTTCACGTATATCTGACGATTTTTGATCGTCTCCGGCCGCCATATTGGGGCCGCCATCTTGTTTTTGATAATTTTGAGTTCAGATTCGTAATCAGAGACCCTGCGAACCCCCGAGTATCGAGTTTCACGTATATCTGACGATTTTTGATCGTCTCCGGCCGCCATATTGGGGCCGCCATCTTGTTTTTGATAATTTTGAGTCCAGATTCGTAATCAGCGACCCCGAAAACTTTTTGTCACAATTTTCGTCTTTTTTGTAGTTTCGGTCGGTTTTTAACGATTTCGAGCCACTGTGCGACGGCCCTGAGCCGGTCGCTGATCTGCGCTAGGATTGGCGGACTCTGATCGGCTATTACTTGGAAACCATGGCTCTAACAAAAAAATTGCATGAATGATTTTCGTCTTATTTTGCGTCGAGGAACCCGCTGATGACCTCAAAGTGGGAGCATTCCAAACCACCCTGTATACATGAGATGTGCCTCCAGTAGGGTGAGTGAAGGACTCGCCTGGGTTGATGCAATTTGGGCATCCAAATTGACCATTATAAGCTGTCATATTGAGGAATTGTGCTTCAGCTGGTAAATCGCACGTTCCAGCCAATAGTATCCCACGAACATCAATGACTCGTCCATCCGGTAAAGTACATGGTGTACCTCTGAGCAGTTTGTCAAATTCGGACCTCATTGTATAGATGAAACTATTCGCGGCTGGCTTTTTATTTCCGCACCATAATGCAGCAAGTATTGTATTCTCTCGTTTCATTCTATACTTGTACGGTAACTCATTGATAGTTGAATATACTGGCCACATACTGACTTTAGAAGACTTAAAAACAGGTACGCCGTCAGTGTACCATGTCAGAGAGATATTGTTTCCATTTGACAGAAGGCCTCTTTCTTCATATCGCGAATACAAGGTTCCATCATAGATGTCAAAAATCGTACCAGGCGTTACACCTTGGCGGTGGGTGGGGGTCAGAACTTGGAAGGGCCACAATCTCGAACGGTCAGAATAGCGAATTTTAACGTTAGGTGTTGGGGTGGGGATTAGAACTCACAACGTTAAAATTCGCTATTCTGGCCGTTCGAGATTGTGGCTCTTCCAAGTTCTGACCCCCACCCATCGTCGTCAACGTCTTCGTCATCAGACTCATCTCCCATTTCATCCTCTTGTTCCTCATCGTCAACGTCTTCGTCATCAGATTCATTTCCCATTTCATCCTCTTGTTCCTCATCGTCAACGTCTTCGTCATCAGACTCATCTTCCATTCCATCCTCTCGTTCCTCGTCGTCTAAGTCGCTGTTATGATTATTTTGGTCATCACTATCGTCTCCAATGGGTTCGATATTATCAGTCAATGGAAAGTACAATGAAAATATGTATGTATGTAAATTTATTATGCCGTAGCCTTAGATAGGCCTATGGGCAACATTGGAGGTACATATAGTTTCTTAATTTCTATAGATTCTATGTAGATACATATAATTTTTCAATTTTCATATAGTTTCTTATAGAGAAAGATGTAATTATGAGTAAATGATGTGTAGTATAAAACTAGGACTAAGAAATGAAGCGAGACGATGGCATGACGATATAAATGTGTAGGGTTGAACAATGATTTCTCAGAAGGAAAGATGTAGTACGCGCTACGAAGATGTCATAGCGTTTATTATAAAACTAGGACTAAGAGTGTGGCAAGATAATGGCATGAGGATACAAATGTGTGGGGGAAGGAATCGGAAATGATGCACATAGAAATAGCAGTAAGTGTTGAGATGTAGCTGAGTATGATCTAACAGGGATGGGTGGATACGAATAGTGAAGGGAAAAATGAAAAGGAACACAACGAGGTAGGCGCAGGAAAACCGTTGGCTTGCGGCTTACAGCGCATCCAAGTGGACCAGGGGACAAGATGGTAAATGACTCACATGAATGAAGATACTGATGGAAAAACGACAGATAGAAATCAATAAATAATACAGTAAAGTGCGATAAACGAGAGCAAGTAGCATAGCTACTACAGTCAAATAGGTGAGCTCATACTAATTTGACTATCGAGCAGAGCCGTTACACAACGGCTCGTCACAATTATCTATTCATATATATAACCTCAATTATCTACTCAACACTCTTAATAAAGAGAAATTAGATAAAAGCAAATAGAGCAAAAGTAAGCTAAATAGCAAATAATAAATTAAAAGTAAAACTAGGACTAAGGCATGGGGCATCGCCAACAATTATGCACAAATAGTTACAGGCTATGATAATATTGTGGCGAGAGCAAGAGTGGGCACACTACGCCATCACAGTCGCGCCCTAGGGAGAGCAGCAAAACTGGTTCTTTCCATTTCCGAGAGATGTACAAAAAGTCGCGATTTAAAGACTTCTATAGTAGAGGATTCCCGGATCAAGATGGGCAGGTTATTCCAGTAGTAGATAGCCATGAGGAGGAAGGATTGTCGGTAGCAAGCGGTCCTATGTGCTGGAATAACGAAGGAAGGCGGTTCATTTGACGCTGCAAGTCTGGAGGAACGACGGAGGTCGGAACCAGGAGCACGGAAGGGTTCTCGTAGGTAAGTAGGTAGAGACGAGTGTAGAATCCGGAAAACAGCAGAGCCTAGGAAAAATGTACGTCTGTCTGACACAGACAGCCAGTTTAGTTTGAGGCGATAGGGAGAGATGTGATCGTACTTTCGCAAGCCGAACACAAATCTGATGCAGCTATTCACAAGGCGCTGGAGCTTGGAATTTAGGTAGTCCGGGAGACCATGGTAGACCAGGCAACAGTAGTCCACGTGCGGGAAAATCAGGGCATTAACGAGCATCGCTTTTAGTTGAGGGGAGAAAACCTCTCCGCGAAATCTGAGTGTTTTGAGGGTGGTATACACCTTTCTATTCACCTGGGCGATATGATCGTTCCAAGATAGATCCTCTGAAATGTGAACTCCAAGATTTTTCACGCTATTCACGAATGGTACGGTCTGGTTGCTGATGATAATTGATTGGAGATTTTGCTGGCGAAGCTGAGCAAGGTGGGGAGTGCTGCCAAGGATGATTGCTTTGGTTTTCTTCACGTTTAGACGTAGACCATTTCTAGTAGCCCAATCAGCAACTGCCTGTGCATCCACAGTTATTCTGGCTGTAGCTGCCATCAGATCACTAGGAAGACAATGGAGATAAATTTGGAGGTCGTCGGCAAAGATGACATGTTTCGTGGAGTCAAGAATCCCCCCTATGTCGTTGATAAAGAGAAGAAAGAGAATGGGACCAAGAACGGAGCCCTGGGGTACACCCGAGTTGTTTGGCAGGAAGGTGGAGTGTTGATTTCCTGAGAAGTCCTGAACAGCCTGTGTCCGGCCCGAAAGATACGAATGGAACCACTTGACAACCTCGTCCGAGAGACCATAGCGTCGAAGCTTAGTTAGAAGTAAACGATGGTTAATGCTATCGAATGCCTTACTGAAGTCGAATAGGATAAGAATTGTAAGACAGCGATCATCTATGGCTTTTTTTACGTCATCTAGAACTTTGATTAGGACGGTTTGGGTGCTGTGGTGCTTGCGAAAGCCGGATTGCATCGGATCAAGGATGGTATTTTGTTCGAAGTAAGACATGAGCTGATTTGCGACCAGCCTTTCGAACACTTTTGAAAGATGTGCCAGATTTGCGATAGGCCTGGTATCAGATTCAGAGAGAGGGGGATTTATTTTATTTAGCGGAATGATGTAGGCTGACTTCCAGATCTCTGGGAATATGGAATTATCGAAGGACGAATTGAAGAGAATGGCCAGGCAGTGCGCAAGGATAGCAAGGTGGTCTCTGAGATGAACCAGCTGAATGCCATCGGGGCTCCGTCCACGTGACTTGAGCAGGTAGGAGGACAGGAGTTTAGCGACTTGAGTCTCCTGGACAGGAGAGAAGGAGAACCGAGATTGGACTTGAGGAAGTTCTGTGGAAAGCAGATGGTCCAAATCAGCTTGAGGGCATGGATGATGAGCATTGGTGACCGAGGTGTAATAGGCATTGAGTTCAGCAGGCTGGAAAAAGTTCAGAGGAGAAGAAGAAGGCTTGCTGGGAGAAATAAGTCCAAGGCGTCTCAGCTTGGACCAGATACTTTGGGGATCAGGAAGCCTTGCTATCTGGTCTTTGTAGTAGGCGGTTTTCGCCTTCTTGATCTGGTCCTTGACCTCACGTCGCAAGGTACGATATTGATGCATTAATTCGGGAGAATTTAGGCGTTTGGCTAGGGTGTAAAGATTATTGCGAGAATGGATCCGATTTTTAATATCGGGTGTAAACCATCCCGCAGGAGACTTATGAAACTCACGTGAAACCAACGTTAAATATGTAATTATGTATGATAATTTACTTTTTCATTGATTCTTGAAGCCTCTGAATTTAATTACCTCGTTTGTGAACTAAAAGAGACTCGCAGGACTTCGTCATTTTCTGGTAAAGTTTCCCCACACATTCTATCCTTATTCTCAGGACCAGGACCAGGACCAATTGTATTCATAGCACTCTCCAAATGTTCAACGTTACGTACCGAAAGGGAATCGTTGATAGGTAGACCGGAATCTCTCACATTACTGAAATAACACATAGTCTTAATATACATATGTCAAGTAATGCAACGAACAGCTTCTAAATATTATTTATATGTCAATAATAAAATTATGATCAGTATAAATAGGGACACATGAGTTACATGATGTCATCTAAATAATTGATAAAACATACGTTTTATCAGATGTTACTGTGAAAAAAAGTGATCTTCATTATAACCAAATTTTCTCTCCATTCAGTCAATTTGGCTTTTTTAATCGTTAGCAATCTTGTTTAGCTTTCAAAATTTGGTCATTACTGCAATTTTTTTTAATCCATTTTTTAAAAACTCCGCATTTATAAAAATAAATTTGTTAATATTTTATCGTTACAAAAATGTTTGCATCATTTTTCGTATGATCAAAAATTATTTGTACGTAGTATTTAAGAAAAAATGAAATGAATACATGATAATCGGCGTGTATCATATTCACTCAACGATTACATGTTATGCTTACCTTGCTTCATACAAACGAAGGACTTTACCAGTTTGAATCTGAGACGATCCAGCCCCAGATTCTTCCTCAACGATTTTTCTTTTTTTTTCAAGATCTTGAAGGTAAAGGTATTTCCCTGCCCGAGATAGGTCGCTGTAGGATTTTCTACTCATGCCGTATATTTGTGAACACGATAAATGTATTCAAATCAGCAGAACAGTTTCAACTTCTCGTCAACGTTATACTACACAATTCACAAAACACAAATTATAATATTTCACCAATTGACACCGAAAATTATCCATGCTGAACCGATTGAAACGTCGAGATCTTTTTCTTTCTACCAAGGTGATCTGATGTAAACAAAGCACCGTAGCTGACATTTGGTTATGTGACCGTTTGCGGTTTAAAAATAAGGCTCAACGATTGGTCGTATACTTCTCGTTCATAGCTCTTATTTGCTATACCCGATGGAGGCTACATCCGATTGGCTGGCGCGAGCGCCGAGTTACGCAGTAATAGTGCGCCAAGGCCGCGAAACCCTTTCCAGCCTTAGCGTCTAATGGCGTCTGTGTTTGTGTTCTTCGGATCGTTTTCGGTCGAGTTCCCATCGTGGTGCGGGTATAAACCCGTTCTTTTCTGCCCTGATAATCGTATTTCACGTTGATACGTTAGTGATGACAACGAAAGTGAAAGGGCAATATGCCATTGTCGTGTACGAAAAACCTGTAAAAAAACGTGGCAAGGAAAGTGCAACAGGTTCGGAAGCGGGAAAAACATTCTACGATGTATTGGAACTGTCTTTGATCCCGAAGAAACATCGTGTCGAGGGTGATAAGACGAGAGTGACTTGGGTAGACAGTAGCACCAAACAAAGCTCTTGTCACTATGTAACAATAAAAAAAATCAGTGGTAAGTAAGCTATAGAAAAGGCGGCATTGTACATCATAACCTCTTTTATAACCACGTGTGACGTTTTTTTCAAGCTAATCGAGACGAACTACTGAATATGTATCCAGTGGATGCACGCACAGGTGAAATCGCGGGCAAAGAGACCAAAATTTTTACAGAAGAAGTTCACAAAAACAAAACAGCAATACAGGTAGCAAAAAAAACTAGCCCGTTTTAGCCAAAAAGCTCATTGCTTTTTTGCGTAAGGCACGATCGTACAGTGCTAGTTTGTTTTGTAATAGTGTTCAAAATCCCCCAAGAATTTCAAAATTTTGATTCGAAGCCAATAGACCGTATTCCAAGGACCGCTCTCGTAACTTCGAAATTGAGGAAGCTAGCGATCGCGGTTTTTAAACCGCAAGTCGGATCGAGTCTACAATGAAATTTGCATATCTTTGGAGTAAAAAAAGTATCCTCTGCCAATTTCATCAAAATTGATTCAACGGTCTGGCTGATAGCGTGTTTACAAGCAACTTCAACGATTTGACATCGAGACGCAGGTGCCGGAAAAATTATCAAAAATTCTCAAAATTTTGCTTCGTGATCAGGAAGCTGTATTCCAAAGCTCGCTGTTGTATGTTCAAAATTGACAAAGTTAGCAGTCGCTATTTTTGAACCGGAAGTCGCATCGGGTACACAAGACAATTTTGACATCTGCAGGGTGAAAACAGTCTTCAATACAAATTTCATCATAATCGGTTCAGCGGTTTGGTAGATCGCGTGTTTACAAGCAACTGCAATGATTTGACACCGAGAAGCAGGTGCCGGAAAAATCCTAAAAAATTCTCAAAATTTTTATTTGTGATCAGGAGGCTGTATTCCAAAGCTCGCTATTGTACGTTCGAAATTGACAAAGTCAGCAATCACCATTTTTGAACCGGAAGTTGCATCGGGTATACAAAGAAATTCTGACATCTTCAGGGCAAAAGAAATATCCTCTGCAAATTTCATCAGAATCGGTTCAGCGGTGTGGCAGATAGCGGGTTTACAAGCAACTTCAACGATTTGACACTGAGCCGCAGGTGCCGGAAAAATCCTCAAAAATTCTCAAAATTTTGATTCGTGATTACGAGGCTGTATTCAAAAGCTCGCTATTGTATCTTCAAAATTGACAAAGTTACCAAACGCCATTTCTGAACCGGAAGTCGGATCGAATACACACTGAAATTCTGACATCTTCAGGGCAAAAGAAATATCCTCTGCAAATTTCATCAGAATCGGTTCAGCGGTGTGGCAGATAGCGGGCTTACAAGCAACTTCAACGATTTGACACTGAGACGCAGGTGCCGGAAAAATCCTCAAAAATTCTCAGAATTTTGCTTCGTGATCAAGAGGCTGTATTCAAAAGCTCGCTATTGTATCTTCAAAATTGACAAAGTTAGCAAACGCCATTTCTGTACCGGAAGTCGGATCGGGTACACAATGAAATTCTGACATCTTCAGGGCAAAAGAAATATCCTCTGCAAATTTCATCAGAATCGGTTTAGCGGTGTGGCAGGTAGCGGGTTTACAAGCAACTTCAACGATTTGACACTGAGACGCAGGTGCCGGAAAAATCCTCGAAAATTCTCAAAATTTTGATTCGAGATCACGAGGCTGTATTCCAAAGCTCGCTTTTGTATCTTCAAAATTGACAAAGTTAGCAAACGCCATTTCTGAACCGGAAGTCGGATCGGGTACACAACGAAATTCTGACATCTTCAGGGTAAAAGAAGTATCCTCTGCAAATTTCATCAGGATCGGTTCAGCAGTTTGGATGATAGCGGGTTTACAAGAAATGGTGGGGTCACATACACCACTCTTGAAAATGCTCGAAAACGACTATCCGGGTGCCAAAACGTGCTCCCTACATGATTCCAGAACTTTTACTCGATCCGACGTTTTTTGCGATGGCGAATGTATAAGGCACTCTGTTTTCTACGATCGTGCCTAAAAACCGAAAAAATTGCTCGTAATACAGCTCAAGATCAAATCGAAACGACAATTTCCAACGATCAGGGAATCTGCGCAAGTTTAGGATCAGAAGATTCGAATATTCAACATTCAGCCCTACCGAGTGTTGAACCAACTTCGTCAGCTGTGTCCACATCTACATCTTCAAATGTGAAACTTGCGCAGTCAGACGGTCCCCACGTCAAATCTACTTCATCAGTTTCATCCACCTCTAGATCTTTAAATGTGAAACTTGCACCGTCCGACCGTCCCCGCTTTAAATCTACTTCGACAGTTGTATCTGCATCAAAACCTCCAAACGTGAATCTCGTGCATTCGCTGGAAACTATACCTTCAGATCGCCGACAGGTGAAATCTGTTACATTGCCTCCCTTTGTATTGGAATCGTCACCTTCGCCTTCACCAGAGCTCCCGCTTTCAGACGATGGCCCTGCGTCTCCTAAGTCTGCTACGACAGATCTAGATCAAGTCGAAGGCAGGTATGCAAAGTTTTGGGCAACAATGAAGGACCTGGCCGCGGTTGGTGAGTTTTTGTGCACTGTTTAACCCTTTGCTGACACACTATCTGAGAATTTCACGGTCAACACACTGGGTCGATTTATCACTTCGAAGTGGTTGAAAAATTACAGAACATGCTTTGATCATTATAGATCATGTACGAAAAGTTGATTAAAAAAATATTGCGACCTGTTAAAAGAAAATCATCGAGAGGTATAAACGCAAAGAAGATACTCTTTTGCTAAAAAATAATAACTGTCAATTTTTCATACTCCTAACAAAAATTTGGACGTGATACTCCTGTTACATTAGATATTTTAGGGCAAAAATTGATTAATGGGTCGATTCAATCCAGTGTGGCGGCAAGGGGTCAAGTGTACTTTCGTTAAGAACATATGTGAAATCAATTCATTTCTTAGACTGCTAACTATGCTCCGACTGGTTTGAATTTCTACTACAGTAGCAAAAACTACCATTACAGTCACACAATTTTTAGTTTGACCAATGACTTCCATCGGTACAGCAATTCTCCAAATTATGTTTAAAATTATATAGCGGTATTATCTCACAATGTGACACATTTCGTAAATTATCCGTTTTCTTTCGTTCTTTTCTTTGTACAATACCTCCACTTCCTCATATTTAAACTGATGATCAAAGTTAATTTTGTGCTTAGTTAATTCAGTGTGTTCAATTTTTTTTCTATTATCGTTTTTGTCATGCTCTTTGAACGTGGTTTTTAACCAGCGCCCAGTTTGGTCTATACCTATATGATGACTGCTAACCGCCACACGGGATCTTATACACTACGTTCGGAGTGAGCGGTATGGAAGTCTTTTCTTTAAGAGAGCTGTAGATATGTGACAAATCATTAACATTTTTAAAGACACACGATACATTATATGGTCTCAAAGTCCTTGACACTGATTGCGACAAACCTTTAACGTGAGGAAAGCAAAACTTGACTGGATTTATGTTTGGTGACCCATCATCGATGTTGGGAGTTTTATTAGCTCTATCATCTAATGTTTTTAGTCGTTTAATAACATAGGTGTCCACAAAGTTATTAGGGTAAGTTGTTCTCAATGAGAACCTCACGGACCAAGCTTAAGTTCTTTGAATGAAACGAGGGATCAGATAGCAAGACACTACGGTCTACCAAGCCGAAGATAACACCAACTTTTTGTTTAATGGGATGATGGGAGTTAAAGTTTAAGTACTTCCTCGACCAGGTTGGTTTGTGGTACCAGTCAGTTATACAACCCTCTGTGCTATCAATAATTGTGACATCCAAAAAGCTAATCTTATTATGTCTACCGGTTGCTCAGCTGTAAACTGGAGCCTTGGGTGATAGCTGTTGAAGCTCCGCAAAACGGGTTTAGGACGTTTCATCCAAACCCTTTTCGTCCATCGCCTTTTCGTCCCCAGCCGATTCGTCCAAAAACCACTTCGTCCAAATACCGATTGGTCCAATGCACCACTTCGTCCAAATACCGATTGGTCCAATGCACCACTTCGTCCAAATACCGATTGGTCCAATGCACCACTTCGTCCAAATACCGATTGGTCCAATGCACCACTTCGTCCAAATACCGATTCGGCCAATATACCATTTCGTCCAAATACCGATTCGGTCAATGTACCATTTGGTCCAAAAGCCCCATGCTGTCAATACTATGATCGATAGTATTTTACGTTAATTTAAGTGTATTTTCTTTAATTTCATCACGTGCCAATATTGTGAAAGACATCATATAATTTTGTTAATAAATAAAACGTGAATTAAATGATTTGTTTTTTATTTTATATGTATATAAATGAAAGTATCGAGTATATTGGTGACGCGCCCTTTTTGGGTTCTGTTGTGCGCGGCCTCGTGCGCTTCGCGCACTCCCCGGGGTAACTAAAAACTATCCACCTAGCCAAAACTATGCAGCTACAAGTCTGCAACTGTACACTCGGCTACCACAATATTGTGGAAGACATCATATAATTTTGTTAATAAATAAAACGTGAAATAAATGATTTGTTTTTTATTTTACATATATATATAAATGAAACTATCGAGTATATTGGTGACGCGCCCTTTTTGGGTTCTGTTGTGCGCGGCCTCGTGCGCTTCGCGCACTCCCCGGGGTAACGAAAAACTATCCCTCTAGCCAATAGTATGCAACTACAAGTATGCAACTGTACAACTAAATATATGTATACAGGGTGGTTTGGAATGCTCCCACTTTGAGGTCATCAGCGGGTTCCTCGACGCAAAATAAGACGAAAATCATTCCTGCAATTTTTTTGTTAGAGCCATGGTTTCCAAGTAATAGCCGATCAGAGTCCGCCAATCCTAGCGCAGATCAGCGACCGGCTCAGGGCCGTCGCACAGTGGCTCGAAATCGTTAAAAACCGACCGAAACTACAAAAAAGACGAAAATTGTGACAAAAAGTTTTCGGGGTCGCTGATTACGAATCTGGACTCGAAATTATCAAAAACAAGATGGCGGCCCCAATATGGCGGCCGGAGACGATAAAAAATCGTCAGATATACGTGAAACTCGATACTCGGGGGTTCGCAGGGTCTCTGATTACGAATCTGAACTCAAAATTATCAAAAACAAGATGGCGGCCCCAATATGGCGGCCGGAGACGATCAAAAATCGTCAGATATACGTGAAACTCGATACTCGGGGGCTTGCAGGGTCGCTGAATACGAATCTGAACTCAAAATTATCAGAAACAAAATGGCGGCCATAATATGGTGGCCTAAGATGCTCAAAAGTCGTCAGATTTGCAGACTTCCTAATAACATCATACTTTTCTCTCCAGATCCTGAAATAACACCACAAACCGACACAACGTTGATCAAAGATAAAAATCACAACATTCGACACGAGTTCTCTAACACTCATATGATACCCGAAATATTTTTCCGATATTGTACAATTAGATTTCGAGTTGATTGTACTAGCTTTCGTATTGTGGTATTTGTTACAATTTGTCGTTACATCTACGAACACATGCTCATCATTGTATCATCCGAAATATGAATTATTAGCATAAGCACGAAACTTCCAGAGTCGCTTGAAAATGACGCGATGCGGCGCGCCAGCCAGTGTCCGTATTATAAGACCGAAAAACTGCCGCACGCCAAGTCCGGGAAGCGCTCGTCCACACTGTAATTCATCTTATCGCGAGGAAGGTACCGAGGGTGGCTAAAATTTTTTCGAATTCTTATCGAACTCTTTTGAACTCTTTATTCCATTATTCCTGAATGTTTTCAAAGCTAGCTCCACTCTCACCTGCTTGCGAAATAAAAATCAAGACGAGGATTTCTATCTCTCGAATTGTTCGTACATATTTGTTCGTTGTTCGACTGTGGATATGTATCCTGCCTGGAATATAGGAAGAAATTAGTTGAACCGAGTGTGAGGAAAAATAGAGCTCTATTGACATGATATTGAAATGTTGGGTATTCGGATCGAATAACACGAATAATACGTACTCGACTTATTCGGTTGATTCCAATCTTTACAAGGTCCGAATCTAAAAAAAAAATCGAGGAGTTCGAAAAGCGCGAATAATAGGATAGGATAGGATATTTCAACGATTCGAATACTTCAAATGTGTCGAATTATTCGAAAACTCAAACTGTTCGATGATTCGAATTATTAGAAAGCTCAAATTCCCAATTTAATTCAAACGCTATTCGCACAGCCTGATTTCACCACATTCTTTTTCATTCACAAATACCGGTTCAGAAAAATGCAAAGATCGGTCATACTTTTTTCTGCCCTCCGGCCGGAAAGTGGCAACTTTCTGGCCGCTGCGCTAAACGAAGTTGCCGCTTTCCGGCTGCGTCGAGCAGAAAAATAGTATGTATACACACCTTGGTCAGTAAATAAGAAAGCCTCAGATCACATGTTTGTCACGTTTGTTTGATCTGAACATCATTGCTGATGTAGATTGCTGAACATAACAAAGGCAGTAAATTTTGACGATTTTCGTTCTTAACTAACCTCAAAGTTACGTATACCGCCAGATCAGGTGATGAAACGAGTTTAGGTCTCAAGTTTATACTATCCCACACAAAAACATTTGAAATGTAAAAACCGGCCGCCAAGTACCGAAACAACAGTCAGAATTTATCAAGAAAAAATTGTCATTAGTTTCTTTCGTGAAATTAGAAAAGAAACCAAACACTGTGATTTCTCAGCAAGTATACGTCATGAAGTCGGACCTTCTCTGTTTCGTGTCATATCGAAACCTCATTCCAAGAGCTAAGTACTTGGCGGGCACGTTCTGTTTGATTAATTTTTTTCTGTTATTTTAAAACTGTTCATCGTGCACTCAGTTGTCTTATTTGTTCAATTCATATCGTTTGCTCAGGATGAGGTGGTTTCATATCCAAAATTGGAATTTTGCGAGTTGGCTGCACCAGAATGTTGATTTCGTTTGCCTGGCATCCATTTAATTTAATTCAAGAAACAGACATTCTTTCTGATAAGTAATTTCACATGACATTATTTATTCCCGATACAATAAAATAGAGCGCTCGGTCTTCGAAGCTCATGTATTCGAAACTATGAATACGGGAGATCGAACAAGACGATCCGGAGCAAGTGATGTATTATGTTCCTGGAATCATACTTGCATCCATTATGTACCTATTTTCAGGATTTGATGCATATATTATATAGTTTTTTTTGTCTGTCAATGGTTGCTCGGGTGAGTTATATTTTCTTCATGGGTCTTTGAAATGCCATTGTTTTCCTCATCAAATATTTACGTGATGAATGCAGTGCTGATTCATCAATAGCTGATGATTCAAATTGGTGGTATATAAAGGCGTTTCCGAAGCAGGTTGTCCCGAGTTATCTATCGTCAGTTCGTCAGAAGATCGTTCCGTGTGAGTGTACGTTCGTGCTTGCGCGCGGGCGCCTGAAGGCGCCCGCACTCCAGCCCTCTCGTACACTCACACGGAACGACCTTTCGCAGTGAATAAGCATTAGAATATTACAGGACTTCAGGGTTATTATTACAGGCAAACTGGGCTTCACCGTATGAATCGAAAACTTTAAGCTACTGTCTTCCAAACGATATCTTTCATCGGTCAACGATTGTGCGAAGTTAACTCTTCATAAGTAATTCGTTAACTCTTCAGAAGTTAACTCTTCCGAAAAGTAATTATAACGAAAATAAATATCTCAAAATTCGTAGTTGTCACCTTCGATAGATACCTATTACATTTGAAATTATAATTTAATGAAGAAAAAAAAACAGAACGTGCCCGCCAAGTACTTAGCTCTTGGAATGAGGTTTCGATATGACACGAAACAGAGAAGGTCCGACTTCATGACGTATACTTGCTGAGAAATCACAGTGTTTGGTTTCTTTTCTAATTTCACGAAAGAAACTAATGACAATTTTTTCTTGATAAATTCTGACTGTTGTTTCGGTACTTGGCGGCCGGTTTTTACATTTCAAATGTTTTTGTGTGGGATTTCACAACTTTTTGCCAATACGCAAGATTGATATTTCACTTTCATACGAACTGGCAATCTATAAACGACCATAAAGTTTCCACCTGCTCAGATCAACCGTTCTCCGATGCGGTGTATATATGTATCTATAACTTCGTTAACCATTACGTTTCGACATCAGATTGTTAACGGTTGAATTTCCGTGCATTTATTCATCAAAGTGATTTGGTAAGTATATTATTTGTGTAGCATACCTTGTGACGTTAGCTTCCGAAGTCTATCCACCGAGTTGCTTTTTTTTAGCAGTGGTTCACCAAATTATTAACAAACAGATGAGCTTTTCGTTGATGGATTGTTTTCATTTTTGAAGTACACGTGCGACATATTTTGAGCTGGGTGCTTCTGTATTAATATTTAATACCATCGATGACAATTGCATCCACTTCCTTCGCCTTGTATCGTGGTTATACTCGAGTTAAATCCCGCTCTTTTTTCGAACGACTCTACATCTGATCCTGACTTTTGATACACTAAGTATGATTCAACCACTACCTGGCTTTGATATAGTAAACGGTCATGGTGAGAATCATAATCCGCATTGGATACGGACTCTTCTCGAAATTGTATAGCGACTCCTCAGTATGACTAACGAATGAAAACGTGATCACACATTCGAATAATTTACCGTGATAATCTATCGGCAAGTGCTTCAAACTATAATCTCTCACTTTCTGGCTTCGTGTATTTCATTTCAAACATATATATATATATATTTTCAAATGTTATGCATTCCGAACCAATAACTAACTGTGATTGAATTTACGGGTGTCATTTGTATCAATTTAGTTTTTTTTCCAGCCCTTCGTATATAGTAGCGGCGTTTTACTGTCTACTCACATGTATCGTGTATCTAATTTGTCGTAATACCATATCATGTGTATCGAGATTGTCAACAGTTTATATAGATTTGGGAGTAACAATATGTACTCAAAATAATAAACAGTATTTTGGAAGAAATTTCAGGCTATTTACTGAATGATTTCGGTAATGTACTTTTTTGACACTCCGTACAGTATATCATCAACGTGCGTTGTGAATATTGAGTTTTCTGTACGTTGCAAAGGGAGATACAATGTATTCCCAATGGTAGTCATTGCTTTTTGCTGTGCAAGCTCGAATATTATGGTCGACAACGACCACATGTATTCAATTATCAATTAATTGTACAAGATTGCATTGGCTGTAGAAATGTGAATTTTATGTTGAAAATTTTCGTTTTGAAGCGATTTCGTCGCGTTGAGTCTAGATCTTCCGGAATTTGTATGCTGACAGGTATGATATCTTCTCAAGGCGATATAGAAACAATTTATACTTTTGTTCAGATTATCGCCACCGAGCTAATTATTGTGGTCATTGATTATGCCTGCATGATTGTAGCATAATACACGTGCCTAGCATGTATTACATTGCTTTTTGTATTTCATCTTGAATTGGCCTTGGAGATTTACGATATTAACGGTTTGTATGATGTTACGTTCGATGTTATAGTAGTATGAAAACGATTTTTAAATCATGGTGACACATCATGTTACGACAGTTTTTCCAATACAAAAATGTATGCTTCTTTCGCTCCTCGTGGCCAGATTTCTTTACGCACTTGGGTATCGTCCACACGCAGCCAAGTATTTGCTTTATCTTTCAGCATTACCGTATAATGACCAGTATCTATATTTTCACCCTGGTGAAATATTGTGCCATTTACTTTGAACTTCTTATTGCCGAGAGATATCACCGTTGTTGGTACGGCGTTCACTTTAATACTAGTCAGTTTGGCCGCCCGCCGTTCCTCATAGGTGAAAAGCATGAGCTGTAAGATGACAATACTTTTCACCGAAGTAACGACAGTCTTCTGCACTTTATCGTTTTTGTGACAATTTTCACACTCGCTGTCTATTTGCCCCCATCTTGAATACGAAGCATTGATCAGATCTTGCAGATTCAAGGTTTGTTTCATACCTGATGCATATTCAACTGGTATGGCTAGAATTCGGTTTGCTTGAGTTGTTTCACAGCTACTTTTGCAGGAATTACACCGAGTAGTTGTCGTCAACTGATGTTCAATTGCGTTACGCAGTACATCAGATTTATCACATAGGGCCATAAGAAATTCCGCCGCATCTTGTTCTACGTTGTCTGTGAACTGTTCACCTGCATATTCTCTAACTGCTACCGAATCTAATACTGGACCGGTGTTGGTAACGTATGACAAAGCCATAATCTCTAACGGATCGTGGTTATTCAGTTTCATAAGCTTGCGTACAATGACAGAACAGTGAAATATACACTGGAGACTGGCATTGGCGTAGCAGGACACACCGTCAACATTTCGTATACCGACAACGTTCCGCCAGCAATTTCGCAGTGTAGTAGTAGCACCGTCTATTTCGGTCTGTATTTTTTGTATGTGAGATGGGATGGACCACACAGTGTCTCTTACTTTTTGATACTTTTCTCGTGTAATATTTATTTCAGCCAATTCCGATCTGTATCGTTTCCTCAGCCTATTATACTCGATAAGTGCCAACTCCTGAACTTTGAGTGATTGCGGATTAAAGTTTATCAAATGCAATCCGTCGAGCGATCGGACCCTGGACAAAGCCACATAGGCTTGACCACAAGTGAACAAGGTGGTGCCAATGTCTAAAACTACACTGTTCAAAGTTAGGCCCTGACTTTTGTGTATAGTGATTCCATAACTAAGAGATATAGGAAACTGATCTCTATATATGAAGGCGCCATTCATTATTTCAAACTTGGTCGATACTCTTCCGATAGTATACTGTCTTCCTGATGCCAAAGCAATCGTCAATGATTGTACTTCTCGCGTGTCGGGATCTCTAGTTACGGAAATCACCTGAGCTATAGTACCATTTATGAGACCGATGGACACGTCAATGTTGCGTCTTATCATGATTTTCGCACCAATTTTAATAATTATAGTTTTCGCCAGTCCTGCCGTTCGTGAGCTATCTTCGTTTTCTTGGTTTAACAGTTTCGCAATTTTTTTCTTCAGGTATGGTATACAATCTACACTATCCCTGGCGTTAAGTTCTATTTCCTCGCCTGGCACTTTTGCGAGCATCGCTTGATTCAATGCGTCACATTGACTTCGTGTTGGGAATAGACAGACTGTGTCAACTGATAATCGGTTAATAAAGTCACACAACTCTTCCAGTCTTATGCTCACTGTCTCACCAACGAGCTTCATTTTTCTCGATTCAAGAACCAGTTGATCGTCGGTCGTTAGAATTCCGAGTCTAACTCTGGATAATATTTCCTGGTATGTCGAGTCGTTCTGGTGGCGTACATTTGTCAATAACTCGTCGTATTCGAATAAATGGGTCCACAGATTAATACTTCCTACTGATCCTATGTATTTCCGTACCTTTTCTGTCGACAGGGTCATGTATGCTGAATCTTCGTTTACCGGTGGTAGTTGCAATAAGTCGCCCATGAGTATAATATGTTTGCCCCCGAACCAGCCGTCCTCTGTGTTCTTCGTATCGAATATTTCACACAGCCGTAGATGAATGTACGTCAACGTTATGTTCGAAATCATGGACACCTCGTCTATAATGAACAATACTACATCTTTTAGTTCCTGTCTTAAAATTTTCAACACCTGGTCCGACAGTTCTCTGTATTTCGGTGTGCCACCATGTTCGATTGGTAGCTGAAACAGCCTGTGCACGGTCATTCCATCAATATTGAAGGCTGCCAGTCCGGTCGGTGCCGTGACTGCAGTTGTTTTATGAAGAATTTGTTTCGTCCAGCATTTGATGGTCTTTATGAGAAAACTCTTTCCGGTACCACCGGCACCGCTTACAAACAATCGTAATATTTGGTCATTGTCTGCTAACAAAGTGTTCATGACATTGTTAAATATCCTCATTTGTTCATCATTGAGTTGCGATACCAGATCACTAACGTCAACTTCGTCATTTTGTGCCGCAACGTTATTGAATTCTTGCATAGCTAGATTGGCCTCGACTGGCTGAAATCCTAGTGGATTATCTATGTTATCATTCGATTCCTGACTCAGCTGGCTCAATCTATCTGTTACGTCATCTAATTTCTGTTCAATCAATTCCTTTACGTGATCGAATCCCTTTTGGATATCGCACAAACGCTCGTGATACTGCAGTGCTGAGACTAGTTCTACTCGGCATTTTTCAAACGCTTCGGCGTACGAACCACACCCAACTTTTAGCTCATCCGTGTCTCGCCAAGGCTTGAATAAAAGTAAAAGTGCATAGAAATACTTTTCAGGCTCTATACCCGGATTGTATTTGTAGTGATTTATTAAGTAACCACGTTTTCTTTTTTTCAAGTACAAACCCCCACCTAGTTCGTATATCTCTATCTCACCACGTGTTGGAAGTACTTTTGTTATTTCATACCATTTGGCGTAGTCGTATAAATTGAGTGGCTCTAACTCTTCGGGTCTATTGGGATAGTGATCATCAATGAGCGATGGATAAAAAATATCGGTCGACTCGGGGTGCAATTTGTTAACGGCATTGTACGGTTTAACTCTTCTATTTCTGATCTGATTTACATCTAACCATTTTATGGTTGTATCAGGATCCGTTCCGTACAAAGATATTCCCAATAATGTGTCCGCAGCTTCTAGAGCTCCACATTCTCTGTTGTTTAAACTACGCAATGCTATGCTCCAGAGTCGACTGCTCAATGACTTTGTCGAATTAAGTTTGTCAAATATTTCTGCCGTGTGACTTGTTTCAGTTTTAGTTGTGTATCTCGTGCAATACCAGTTTAGTATAGTGGATTTTTCGCCAATAAACTGCATGTCCATGTTTCCTTCCCATGCTGTTTGGACAACTGGATTGTAATCGTTGATGAAGATTTCCTCCTCTGATCGTGCCAGATCGTATAACCTACTTTGTGCTTTCAACAGTTTCCTATTGGCTATAGATACGGCCACATCTCTCATTATTACCGACTCCGTAACTGGTCTGGGAAAACCGAATCTGCACACTTTCGAAAATCCTTTTTTAGTTTTTTTATTTCGCATACAGTAATCATTGTGTGTATGCCTCTGGTGTGTGTCCACCCGACGATGTAAGGTAGGCGATATATTTTTATCGGGTAATTTACATGTCACGTATTTCGTGATGAATTCGACCACTTCGTCGGTTGTTGATTCACCGATTGTGGGTGCATTTTTGATCCATATTAGCAAGTGGAAGTGTTGCGTCCCTCTACCCTGGTATTCTCGTCTCCAGAAGTAGTGAACTACTTTTCCAATCGGGTTATCCGCAGAACATATGAAATTCAACATCGCGTGAAATTTGTTATCCAGATATCTCGAGGCTGATACGGGATCTCGAGCTACAAGTTCACTTGTAGACATGTTAGCCATACTTGGTCCATTTACTTCACGTATGTACGCGGCTAAATCCTCCCACATCCACTCGCTTGGACTCAGGGTGAGGAACCACGTTGCGGGCCCATATGTTTGTACCATGCATGCCAAATTGTTTCTCGCTCTGCGCCAATATTGTTCGGTATTTCGTAACTTTGCGAATACGGTCGTTAGGTTTCCTTCCAGCTGCTCTTTGGACATGAGTTCTAAATACTTACCGGCATTCATTTTTTCCTTCGGATTGATTACATTTAATTTGCTGAAAATTCCACTTCTCAATTGACGTATATTGGAATCGTTTAGTAGGTAGAATAGGTATTGTTGATTCAACCTGTAAGCGGAATGCTTCGACATCAGTTTGGCTTTGATGAAATCGTATTCGCGTAGAGGAACTATTCTTTCTTCATGTTGGCCATTATTACCATACGGGTACAAGTCAGGGAAACACATAACGTCTAAATGTTTATCCCAATTGCTTAGCGGTGCTTCTTGTACTTTCAGCATCTGATACAGTGCTGTGTCAGACTTGTTTTCTCTGTCAGCGTGAATTGGATATATGGTGTATTGTTCGTAATATTCATCAGTGTCTATTATTTGTGTCAACATGGCTCGACGTGCAACTAATTCTTGTTCATCAATACTGTCCGTTGGTAAGTCTTCGTCCTGTTTGAGGTCAGTCTCGTCATTTTCTATTTGAATCTCCACGTCTTCAGTAAGTGGGTCTAATAACATTTCTGGTTCTGCTGGTAACTGAATCTTGGCATAAAACGGATTGTTGTGTTTCAGCCAAATAAGTGTCTCATAAATTTTATGTACGTCCACCAGTTTACTCCAAACTATTTTTGATTTGTTTGGAAGTCCACAAACCATTACGAAAAATTCCTGGTTTCGATTAAGTGGGTCAGTCTCTAAAGGTAATTTTTTCAATGTTTCCTCTAACGGCAATGGCAAATGGAACGTTCTACCTACAACTTTCTTTATCTTCTGATTATGGGGCAATTTCTTTTTTGCAACCGTAGTCATTGCATGCACCGTCTGAAACGCTTTGTACCTTTGAATGAGAATTTTCTCGTATGCGTTCAGACTCGACAGAACTTCCGGTGGTTCGTGTACAGCAAGTTTGTTCAATACGCATGTGGGTGGCAATTCGTCATGACGGAATTTTTTTAAACAATAACCACAAATATAACCTGAACTACAGTTCGTTTCAGCGATATGCTCTTGCAACTCTGACCAATACTTTCCTGATACGGGTTTTTTCATTCTTTTAGTTGCAACCACGTCCCTACGGTAACATAACTTTTCGCATGATACACATGGCCACTTCGGGGTATCCATGGAACGTTTTTCTAGTTCACGAAATGCATGGGAATGTTTGTCTATTAATCTGTCTTCATCTAAATCTATCTGTCCTGTATTTGTTTTGTGAATACTAGCTTTGTGCGCTGCTTCGGATGATATGTTTGTCAAAATGTTTAAATCTGCTAGTCGTAGAGCATCATCGATAGAATTTATTTTTTTAACTAGTCTCATTATCTCGTAAATTTGTCTGGTAAAATATCTGATTTGTGTGAAATGGGACTGCAAGGCTAGCAGCGGCAAAAGCTTGGATTTACAACTCAAGAGATTTTGGAAACAACTTTGCGCATGCCCTAGTCTACGACCCGACTTATTGACACTACATGTGTTCAAATTTTTCATAGTAGTTCGAATATTTGACAGTTTCCACGAACTTATGGCTTTTAACAACTGTTCTAGTCTATCGATAGTATGGGCATCCGGTTTTACGCACATATCGGAACATACCCACGATTTACGAATATGTGTGCTTGCCGTTAGAGGTAATATATTAATCACGTGTCCCTTGGATGCTGCAATGAGTGGTTCTACCGTACTGTCCAGCGCATTGTAAGCCGTATCGGCATAATACGGATCTGATGATCCTGTATGTTTGGATTCGCCACAGAAAGCAGAAATTTTAGTGTCAACGTCTAACGATTCAGCTGCTCGTACTGTACAAATATCTATTCGCTTCTTTAAATTATTCAATGTTTTACCAACATCGAGGATAAGCTGTCTTCTTGCCTGAATACACCATTTTACGATTCTTTGTGCCTCAATTCTAGATTCGGGATTTGATTTGCGACTAATTTTAGATGATAAGTTATTTACATACGTTTCTACCGATCCCGGTAATGGTATTGTATTTGCCTGCCTACCGATTCGTTTGTATTTGTTCACAATATTCTTAGTTTTAATATATTTTTGGTAACCGGTTATTTCTTTACGTGTATTGTAAATAGTCTTGTCCAAGGTGCTGTTCATTATGGGATCGACAGTGATTTCTGTCTCTTCGTAAGTCTGTTTTGTTGCTGCTGGAATTTCGACATACTTGTTTCTGATGTTGTAATTTGTTCCAACGTTCGTTTCCGTTGGCCTTGAGGTTATTATGTCTTGTTTCTTCGATTTCGAATTCACAGAATGTTTTGCCTGTTTTTGACGTTTGATAGTAGTTGCATGTGATACGTAGCATGGTCTCTTCTGGACTTTTCCTTTAATAATCGATTTGCCAGTGTCGTGATTTAGTGGTGGATCTTCGACTGTTTCTCTGACCATGGATTGTTCTTCTGATTTTGTTTTGACTTTTGCGTTCCGATTTGTCACCTTTTTTGCTGCGTATTTAATTCGTCGTTGTTCGTTGACGTTATCTTTGTTTGCTTTCCACCATTGTCTTTTTTGCATTGCTCTCGGGTGGAACGCGAAGCTTACATTCTGGTTGCTCTTGTTCAAGCTCGCACTGTCTATTCGTTTTCCATGACTCTGCTGTGGCACACAGTTAGCAAATTTTGGTTGCGAAACCTCTTTGTCAATCGTTTTGGCAGTGGCACAGTGTTGTGACGGTGGATTCTCAGCTGCGTGACTTGTCAGGCGTTGTCTACTTTGGCATGTTGTCGCCGTTGTATACGGCAAAACCACGTCTCCAGTGTTCACTTTTGTGCGCTGATGTGTCTTTTTGATTATACATTCAGCCCGGTTTCGTTCGTTGATCCCATCCTTGTTTACTTTTCGCGTGATGTGTCTCTGCTCTACTGCTTTCGGTTGAATTGTGCTGTTCAGTCTGGGTTTGCTCTCATATCTTGTTACAGTATCTAATTGTGTATCATAGTCCATTACGTTTGGAAAATTATTGGGTGACTGATTTAGTCCGGTTTGGCAAACTGATGCATACGTTCGTGTTTCTGTTTGTTTCTTAATCGTACTGACGTACGTCGACGTTCTTATATCCACTGTGGGGAAAGGAATCAACGTTTTTTCGTCCAGTATTCGAAGTAAATGCTGTCGCATTGTCGTAGTTGTTCTGCGTTTGCCATCAACGTTGTCTACCAAGTATTGTTGTGTTAGTGGGTTTGTTCCAAGGGCAAGGGATGTTGCGATAGCGCAGGCAAATATTCCGCACGACCTTCCATCGGGCTGTATTTGTACATTTTCGTATACAATTGAGTACTCCTCATACAGTCGATCCAGTATATCACGTTGGATTGGCAGTAATCGCATGTGCAACGTGTCGTAAACGTGCACTACTGATCCGTCGTAGTAAATACAGGTCCAATGACCAACTGCATCCGGACCTATTTCTCCACTGTAGAGTATTTGAATATCTTGATTCCCGGTGACACGTCGGTACCAACGCAATCCTTGGTAAAACAGTGGGTCCTGGGGTTCGAATTGTGTTGTGTCCGATACAACTTTTAAAAAGGCGTTGATACAATCGTCTCGTAATTCTCTTTCAACATCTGCGATGCAGGCTGCGATATTTTCCTGTCTTATGCGTAATATGTCCGCTTTATCTAGTGGCGGCTCCTTGCCATTGTCTATTATATTTATCGGTTCTGAGGTCGTCGCGATACTTGACGCGATAGAGCTTCGCAATAACCGTTTTGCTTCATTTTTTCGCTGCTGACGTTTTGCATAGCTAACCTTCTTAGTCTTTGGCATTTTTTATTTGTGCCGAGAAATCTGACAGAATATCTAAATCTGGTCAAGGTTTGACAATTGGCTAATATTACGAATTACTACAGTATTTACTGGAGATGAACTATTATATTGTGTACTGTGTTATACTGACTCACAGACGTTTCTCTCCCTGGTTTCAGCTGTTGTCAGATTTTGTGTAGGTCACGATAATAACCGATCGTACGAATTGTTTGCACTGTTTTAAGATCGTGATACGAATTTTCCGTATGTATCAATACACTTCGATGAAGCTGTTGTATATTGATCTGGCGAAGTTGTAAAAAACTCCGAAATTGCCGATTCAATCGCCGATCTATAGTATGAATAGGATTACTAATACTATTATCGACAATAACACAAATAGTTTCACGATTTGTTGTGCTCGTCTTGTTAATTTAAATCACATCTCAATTAACAATAACACTCACTGTTTTCAATAATTGCAAATTTGCAAGACTATCTTTCGATACGTACTAAACAATGTATGACTTCAAGTAGAGTGCAATTGTTTCTCTAACCGGCGTCGTCTGCTATTTTTTGTTTTCACACCCCACTGCATACCTATTCAGCCATTTCATTATTTTTTCCAATCTACCTGCGCCCGTCGTACAAATTTCGGTGAATTTTATGGTTTTCTGTTCAATTTTTTGAATTTTTACGAAATCGCTTCGCGTCAATGCTCATTTTACGAATTCAAGAACCTTCTTTAACATCAACCAATCAATGCTCGGGTCCAGGGGAAATCAGACCTATCACAGCTGGGAAATGTTTCGATCTCATAACCTCGTTGACCAATTAGCGACTAGGTTTGCAGACAGAGAGTGCGTTCGTAAAGTCTACTCAGTCCGCGGACCGTAGCTTGATAACCAATTGTGACATTGAGTTCAAAAGAATGGACCAATTGCCAATGCGAACCGCGGACTGAGTAGACTTTACGAACGCACCCAGAACTGAGTGTGTTCGTAAAGTCTGCTCAGTCCGCGGACCACAGCATGGTAACCAATCGCGACATCGAGTTGAACAGAAGGAACCAATTGCTAACGCGGACCGCGGACCAAGTAGATTTTACGAACGCACTATAAGTCACTCGAAACCGTTTGAACAAAAGTGCGCTTCGATTTATATCTGAGTTCGATCCTCAAAGTATGAAAATGCGTAAGTACAAATTCTGTTTCTGTATTTTTAGGCGCTCCCTACGTATACAAAGTATACTAGGAAAAAGCTTTATGTGTTTCTCTCTCTGCTGATCTATCTGTTTGGGAGTCTACGCTCATAGAGAGCGCTAGTTCCAACCGTCGCTTCATGAAGATTGACTCACGCGCAACCGCTGGAGACGCGCCTTCTCGCCGGCTCCCCGGCAGCCATGCCAGTTTCACCGGTTTTCTCACCGACACGTGTTGCTTGTTTATCATCAAAGTTTTTAAGTACAGCTCAATGTAATTAAGCTCATGCAATCTCTCATCGATTAATACAATCGACAGTGTGCTCAAAGTGCTCTTGATTAATACAATCACCTGGCTACTCATTGTGTTATCACCAAATCTCAGACCGCTCAAAATCTAACGGACATCTCATACGAAATTCACAGACTTTCAGCACTGTATTATATATTGTAAATGAAACTATATATCTTTCTTGCAAGTGATCGAAGTTCTTCTCGTCTACTCATTTATCTCATTCCTGAACACTATCCGTCCTGAGTAATATCTGACATACCGTAAAGACTAGAGAGGTTTATGGGTGGTTTTTCGGAAGCTGATGATAAAGTCTTTCTACCAATGCAATGAAAACATTGGTGAGATAATCGTGGTCCGCATAATATGTAATGATATTTTTCTTTTTTGATAATTTGTCTGTCTGGAGCATCCCTTGGACCGCAGGATTAAAAGTGTCCTGTACCATGTCTCTGGATAGGAAATGGTTGTTTTCAAAACGTTGAGACTTTTACAACCTCATACAGATTCTCAGGATCCAAACGAGTGGGAGTGCCTCATACAAGCGTTCGTGCTACACTGCCTAAGGCTGATTTTTATCTAATTGAGCAGAGCAACATTTGTTTTATATGTAACTGGATTGGCCATATCGTCAACATGACCTTCTCTCGAGGTGGATTTCTAACTATTGCTATTAGCTACTGTGTTCACAGATTATACAAATGTTCAATGCTGTACAGGCATTTCTGCAAGCTCGCGGTGGGGCTGAAAATATTTATCAGCATCATGCTGTGGCTCGGCATGGACGTGGTAGGTGGAGAGCTTTTGTTGGTGGACGGGGTCACGGTGATGGAAATGCAAGGAGAGTTCGACGACGAGGATACGGATGGAGAGATCAGCTACAAGGCGACGAAGAACATCCAGAGCAAGGCGATAATGAAGGAGGTTTCTATCACCCAGCGCAAGGGAATAATGAAGGAGGAAGAGGTCGAGGACCAGGAAATGGAGGGCAAGGTCGGGGCCGAGGAAATAGACAAGGTCGAGGCCGCAGAAATGGAGGAAGGGGTCAAGGACGTGGCGCTAGAAGAGTGGGTGTAGAAGGAAGACGAGGCTACGCGAATGCAAGATTGGGACAAGGAAGGGCATATTATGCAGGACAGGGTCGAGCTCGAGGCACCCGAACACGATATGAAAACAACAGGCAGCAAAGAAGTGCCACGGTCCAGTTTTATTTTTGAGCCTTACTTTTAATAACATTTCATTTTCTGTTCCATATTGGTATATACTATAAATATAAATATAAATAAATGGAACTGTCTTAATTATTGTTATTCGTATTTTCCCTGGCTAATATACAATCTCGACGGTGGCGGTGGTGTGATGCATACATCCAGAGAAAACCATTTGATAGTGAACTATTGATGTATAGTATGTCCTCAGAAGTAATTGCTTTCATCCAATAGATTGTTCGTTATATTCTAAGTAGATTAAACAAAATAATTTACAGTGTACAAGTACGCGTGACATGTATACAGTGTTGTATTCCGTTTTATGAACCATTTCTTTTCTTAAGTTTATCTATTCCACATCTGTTATTGTTTTGATATGCTTTGAAGTTCATTTTGGGATGCGGATGATTGTTCAGAATAATACTGACAACAACAACAAGTCAGTGAGCAAGTATAATCGATAAATAATTCCAAGTACTACGAATCTGAATTCACGGGAAAAAACGATTTGAATTATTGATTCAAGTCGGTAAATGGGAATAGCCCATGTTAATCTATGACCTCTACACTCTGTTACAGTCGATACAAATTTGATATAGGAAATCTTAATTGCATTTAGATTCGTATTACAAGATTTTCAATCAAATTCCTTCCCTTCGCAGACTGTAATGTAATTCCGGTTCTTCATTTTCCAAGGGTTCGTAACAACCCTGGCTTTGTCCAGGTACTGTGGCGATTGAGCTCATTCGTACATTTTTCATTCGTGCATCGATGCGAGCACCAGGCTAGGCAATTGCAGTAGTGTCATGAAGTATCGTGATACTGTGGTGATTTCAGACACTTATGGCGACTGGTTGTTGTTTGATCCTTCCTAAGACTCTGCAGGTTTCATCCTTTGTCTGTAGTGGTTCTATATACTGACCCAGGTAACTGTGACACCTATGGATAATCACAAGTAATCAATTGTTTAATCAAAACGTTAGAGCCGAACGTCCAATTAATAAACAAATGAATTTTCAAAGTACAAACAAAGCTCGGGTTTGGGCGCCAGCTGGGTAGTTATCCCAACAATTAACGAATCGACTGCAAAGAATAAGCGAATAGCGAAGGTCAGGTTGCACCGGCAAGCATCAACCTGTGGAGAGTCGGAAGAGGGAATGAGGAGAACAGTGCGAAAAGAAACAAGCGTAGTTATGGTGAACAATAATCAAAATCAATTTATTTCCGCCCCATTCTGGGTACGGAGGTCCCTCAAAGGTAATTGTACGGGTTAGACCAAAGTAACAAAAGATAAATTCTTTACTAAAATTAGTAACAATTACCTGCCCGGGTCTGACTCGAAAACAATGCAAGATTCTTATTTCTAAGGAATTTAGAATAATTGATGGCTTGAGCTGATTATAAGAAGACTATGCCCGCGTAGGGGCTAGGGCGAAAGCCTACGAGCTTCAGTTAGGTTTTAGGACGCCTGTCGAGCCTGTACCGATCAATGATGAAGTAATAATCCGTGACGTTACTAAGTTACTGAGAATAATTCCTCCAGCAAGCTCGCCGAAGAGTGAGCCACACAGCAAATGCGATCGGTGCAGCTTCGACACGAGGTCTAACTTATTCTACGGTTGGATGTGAGGTCCTGACCTCACACGAAGCTATCCCCAGCCTTATGCAGGGGAAATCTCCTATAATAATTGACTCGCGATGCTAATTGAACAGAAAATAATAATGACTAGGCCTTTAGGAGGCTGGAATTCAAGAAAAGCTACTTATCTACGCCGTGACGTATTCATTCTGGGCTTTCGCCCTGCAACGTCGCCCAAAAGGCGGATCGTAACGATCAAAGATTCAATAATTCCCCGATCAGACAAATTTACAAGTTCAAGACACAAGATTCTCTGTTTTAAAGACTCTGATCATGATTCTGTAGAAGACGCTGGCTATGGCTGACCACTCAGGGTCCGTCGAGAGTCAACCAGGGCAGTTTTCCAGGCACGAGGCCGTTAAATTGAAAAATCAAGATGGCCACTGGTCGTGTCTAGTGCAAGGTAAATGCTTGACTCACCGTCGATCGTTTCCCTAGCCAGGCAAAGCCGGCTCTTGAGCATATCCCCTCTCCTAGGGCTATTGATTCGCAATCGACCGAGGATCTACGTCCTGCTATTGATTACGCAACCTGTGCCTATCTTTACGTCAAAGGGCTGACGCAGTCGTCTCCGTCCCAGCCACGTTTGGGATTCTTGCTGTCGTGTCCCGTAGGGGTTCTCGATCTGGAGCTCTTGATTCCTTGACGGAGCTCGTTATTCGTATGTAGGCTTTTCAGGCGCGTGAATCTCATCCGCCACCACGAGTCCCTCGCTGACTGGTATTTCTCTGCTGAAGATCTTTATGCCCAGGAGAAAAATCGTTTTGGGAACTCCTGGCCTTCTCTAGTCGGGTACTGTGTCTCTGTTCTTGGGGTCGTAGCGTCGTACGTTTACATGTAAGGAGAGTTCAAATAAATCAGGAATTAGATCAACTCGGTTTGCTTGCGTCGTCACAGCCACCACGCAGGGTCAGTTTCAGTACGGAAT
Source organism: Euura lappo (assembly GCA_018257835.1). NCBI lineage: Eukaryota > Metazoa > Arthropoda > Insecta > Hymenoptera > Tenthredinidae > Euura > Euura lappo. Next base: position 87,215 of record JAEUYN010001294.1, read on the forward strand.
TCAAATGTAATTTCAGTCACTCGATTCGCATTTTCTCAGGGGATGCAATTTATTTAAGGGTCGCTAGGGTTTGGGGTTCTTTGTAACGGTAGATAAAATCTGTCATGTTACATATTACTTGATTTTGAGCTGTATAGGTCAGAGACAGAGGTTTTAAAGCTCGCACAAATGTCTGTTAATTACTTGTTACAAGCTACGTAGATGAAAAACGAAGGTTCAATTGACTTTTCGAGATCTTGCAAATGTTTGTTCTGGTCTGATTGGTGTATATTTGGAGATACCTTTCTTAGTCCAGTGAAACTCAGGTACACGTAGCCTCCACGATAGATTCTGCAAGAAAAGCTCGCCGCACGGTCTGATTCTCTCTCAAACAGTTTGAGCGCCCAATCTATGCGAGTGGAGTTATGTCTCTCGCTTGCACGCCAGGAAACCTCCTCTGAACCCTGAACAGGATTACGCTGTATGTGTATTACAGTATCCCGAGAATCGATTAGTGTTATTACTTACTGAATATCTTTGTGAATTCCAAATAATTCATTCATTCATTCAACATGAAGTTTAGTGAGCTATTGTTTGATAATTTTTTTTGATTGATTAATTTGTTAGCATGAGAGCGCTTGCCGATTGCAATTTCGCAAATAAACGTAAAATAAACAATTATTATTGTGACAGGCTTGTGATATGGGAGTGTCAGGGTTCTCAATCCCGCTATTGATCCCGATCATGTATCAATGTATTAGGTTAATGAAAAGGAATCTATTTATTTACCTGTAGTTTGTAGACTTATATTCCAACTTTCCAACACGAACTGGGCACGCTCGTGTCACTGACATGGTTGGTGATATACACTGTTGAAATAAGGTTAGATCTTCAAACCATAACCATATTTGATGGCATTTCTTCATCGATCGTGTTTCAGATCGTGTTCAGAAATCGCGAGGACAACAAATCGCGAGCAGCGCCAGCGCTGTTGTACGGCCATTTTGAACCAGTTTGAAAACGCTCACTTCGGAACTTAATTAATACATACCGACCGAGTACGACTTTGGATTCGGCTCAAAATCAATAGGGGGCGAGTTTTTCACGGACAACAGCTGGGATTTAAATCCCAAGTCGATCCAAGTCACCGTTCGTTCAGAAACGTGGTCCCAAGCTCGGTTTGGACTGCGAAAAAGTGGTCTAAAACAGCTAATTTTCGTAATTTTCGACGCTCGATATCTCGGGAACTGCAGAATCGATTCCGGTCAAATTTCTACAGTGAGGTTATTTCATAGGGGCCTTCTTATTGTGTAAATTTCATCCGAAAATATTCAGTCGTTCCGGAGATATGATACTGTGAAAACTGAGACATTCTGGTCCGGGTAAATGATTCTTGGTAGCTTTCGCCGCCTTCGGGTACTTGGCGGCGATTCGCTGCCGCGAATCTTGATTACCTGAAAGAATTCGAAAAAATTTTAGCCACCCTCGGTACCTTCCTCGCGATAAGATGAATTACAGTGTGGACGAGCGCTTTCAGGACTTGGCGTGCGGCAGTTTTTTGGTCTTATAATACGGACACTGGCTGGCTGGCGCGCCGCATCGCGTCATTTTTAAGCGACTCTGGAAGTTTCGTGCTTATGCTAATAATTCATATTTCGTATGATACAATTATGAGCATGTGTTCGTATATGTAACGACAAATTGTGAAAAATACAACAATACGAAAGCTAGTACATTCAACTCGAAATCTAATTGAACAATATCGGAAAAATATTTCGGGTATCATATGAGTGCTAGAGAGCTTATTAGGAAGTCTGCAAATCTGACGACTTTTGAGCATCTTAGGCCACCATATTGTGGCCGCCATTTTGTTTCTGATAATTTTGAGTTCAGAATCGTATTCAGCGACCCTGCAAACCCCCGAGTATCGAGTTTCACGTATATCTGACGATTTTTGATCGTCTCCGGCCGCCATATTGGGGCCGCCATCTTGTTTTTGATAATTTTGAGTTCAGATTCGTAATCAGAGACCCTGCGAACCCCCGAGTATCGAGTTTCACGTATATCTGACGATTTTTTATCGTCTCCGGCCGCCATATCGGGGCCGCCATCTTGTTTTTGATAATTTTGAGTCCAGATTCGTAATCAGCGACCCCGAAAACTTTTTGTCACAATTTTCGTCTTTTTTGTAGTTTCGGTCGGTTTTTAACGATTTCGAGCCACTGTGCGACGGCCCTGAGCCGGTCGCTGATCTGCGCTAGGATTGGCGGACTCTGATCGGCTATTACTTGGAAACCATGGCTCTAACAAAAAAATTGCATGAATGATTTTCGTCTTATTTTGCGTCGAGGAACCCGCTGATGACCTCAAAGTGGGAGCATTCCAAACCACCCTGTATATACATATACTGAGCCTTTCTGAGGAAGCGAAACGAACCCTTCCCCCTCCACAGGCCTGCGTTGGGAATACCTGGGCGAGGGAGAGAGAGGGTCTGTTTCGCTTCCTCAGAAAGGCTCGGTATAATAAATAATTTATATATCTATCTTTAATCAATAAAATAAGAAATTTATTATTCATAATTTTCTGTTGGACGAATTTTCGTTTTGGACGAAATAGCCATGGGACGAAAAGAAAATTGGACGAAATAGCCATGGGACGAAAAAAAAATTGGACCAATAAGCTGTTGTCCGAATAGTACCATTGGACCAATTCGCATTGGACGAAAGGGCGATGGACCAAAAGGCATTGACCGAAACGTCCCGGAACCCCGCAAAACCAACTGCAAGCTATCCGAAGGAATAGCAACCAGGATGTCGTCCACATATCTAACGTAGAAAGGGGTGGAAAAGGGTAATTCAGCTAGACAGGCTATTTCTAGATCCTCCATGACTAAATTGGATAGAATCGGTGAAAGAGGCGAGCCCATGGTCAAGCCAAAACTTTGGGAGTAGGAGCTGTTATTATAATTGAAGCAAGCGGCATCGAAGCATAGTCGTAAGGCCTTTGCAAACTCAGCCGATGGAACGTCCAGGCTATCAGACACCCAATGCCAACGTTTAGTCACAGCTGTAAGGGCTAGATCAAGAGGTACATTGGTAAAGAGGGAAACCACGTCTAGAGAAACCAAGATGTAATTAGGGGGAATGTGAAAGTTTTTTTATCCTATTTACCAATTCGAAGCTATCCTTGACATTCGAAGATGGTAGTGGGCAATTTTTTAGCACTGAATTAATGAATTTAGCAAGAGCATAAGTGGGGCTATCGATGAAAGATACGATCAACCTAAGCGGGACGTTGTTTTTATGAATTTTAGGTAGACCGTAAGTTTTTGCTGGTACACTACTATAAGTACAAAGCCACAGTTTAGTACGCTTGGTAATCCATTCCATCTTAAACCACTCTCTTATCAATTTGTTGACTTTTCTTTGTAATGATTTAGTTGGGTCTTTTTTAAGCAAGGTCTAAGTGCTTGTGTCCGAGAGCATGTTAACATTTTTTCCTCATATTCTTGTTTTGTCATCACAACAGTAGTGTTACTTTTATCGGCTTTCAAGAAAAGTAAATCTGGTGTTCTTTTTTGAAGCTGTTAGCGGCTTTGTTTTTTGACAATAGATTCTTATCAGTAACCTGTTTGTTCTGCGTGGCGACGACATTGTTTTTTAAACACCTCGCCAGTTGGCAACGAGCTTTATTTCTTACATCAGGGTCGATATATTCAATTTTTGATTCAAATTCTGAGATAAAAGCATTTATCGGAACATTATCTTTTTTTATAGGGACTCCAAACTTTTTACCCAGTGTAAACACTCCTTTAATTTCATCAGGGATCGGAGTATTCGTTAAATTAACAAGCCATTTTTCTTTAACACGACCCAGAGAGTCTGTAGAGCTATGCCAGTCATTCTTCTTTTTTTGTTTGAGTAAGTTATCAAGTTTCTTTATGCTATTTTCTTTGCCAAGCGTTTTTATACGCTTGATTTTAGAAATTTGAGACCTAAAAAATTGGTCGTAGACAGAAAAGGGCAATGTAGCAACAGTCTTATCGTATAGTCCAGCAAGGGTCGATGTGAGTGAGTTTGCTTTGCAGCATCACTGATTTCCAAATTGAGCTCCTTATATTTAAAAGATTTTACGCTATTGTTAAATTTAAGCTGACTTTTCTTATTGTATAAATCTAAATTAATACTTAGGGACTCAAGGTGTTTGGGGAGGACGTTCTCAGCTTTACAACGCAGCAATAGAATCCGTTGATTTTTCGTATCCGCCAACTTCTTAGCAGTCGAAGACCAACGGCTAAGTAGACGTCCTGCATAGGCTCCATGATGAAAGCTGACCCATGCTAAAAACCGCATCTTGATCCCACGTTGTAACACCACACTGCTTTGATTCCTTATTCAAGAATCCATCTGTAAATAGGAGTCTGGAATTTGGATACTTCTCGGCTATGAGATTGTCGAAGTCCACCGGATTGCCCAAGGGCGGTTTTAATTTCAACCCTATCTCTAGATAACAGAAATTTTTCAAAATTAGAGCTCGATAATCTATGAGAAACGTTTCCAGCCTGTCAAAACAGTGCACACCTTTGCAATCGTTATTTAGATAAGATACGACTTTATTATGAATTTATTTTCAACACAAGCACCGATACCTATCGTATTTTCAAATCCGGAATAAAACGTAGAAAAAATATTTAGAAATTCATGATTTCTATTTACAACACTTCAATACATCATTTGATCAACATGCTTATATTTATATGGAATTAATTCAGGCTCGGAGTTTATCCTGCAGGAGCTTTTCGAGCTTACGCATGTCCACGGCGAATTTTCGAATACCGTCAGACAGCTTGTCGGTTGCCATCTGATCCTCGTTCAATAACCATCTGAACTTTGCTTCGTCGATGGTTATTTTCTCGAGGTCAGATTTCTTCGCTGATGAAGCATTCAATATCGGCTTCACAACCTCGTTGCTCTTCTCCAATTCCTCCAACAGCTTGGGACTGATCGTCAAGAGATCGCAGCCAGCTAATTCCGTTACTTCACCAACGTTTCTGAAAGAAGCTCCCATCACGACGGTCTTGTACCCGAACTTCTTGTAGTAATTGTATATCTGAGTCACGGAAACCACTCCGGGATCCTCCTTGGCTGGGTACGATTTCTTGTCGGTGTTCGCGACGTACCAATCGAGAATTCTGCCGACGAACGGAGAGATCAGAGTAACTCCAGCCTCCGCGCAGGCAACTGCTTGACCGAAAGAGAACAGGAGAGTCAAGTTGCAGTGGATTCCGTACTTCTGTTCAAGTTCCTTGGCGGCCTGAATCCCCTCCCAAGTAGAGGCCAGCTTTATGAGGACACGTTCTTTGCTGATTCCAGCATCTTCGTAGAGGGCGATCAACTTCTTTGCCTTCTCAATGCTGGCATCTTTGTCGAACGAAAGTCTGGCGTCGACTTCGGTAGATACTCTTCCAGGCACGATCTTCAGAATCTCTTGACCAAAGAGGATGCAGGTCATGTCGATAGCCTCGTCCGTTTGTTCCGCAAAGTTTGTTCCAACTTTAGCTCCGTACTGTACAGCCTTGTCCAGTAGATGAGCATATTTCTTCTGATTAGCGGCGGCAAGAATTAGGGATGGATTAGTCGTTGCATCGGTGGGTTTGAACTGTTCCATAGCTTGGAAATCGCCAGTATCGGCGACCACCGTGGTCAGAGCCTTCAGCTGGTCCAACGAGCTCGTCATCTTGGTTTTCTTCGACTGCGGCTCGTAATAATTATTATATTTTTGTAAACCAACAGACCGCAAGAGGCACGATCAGATATGGAAATTGTCAAGTGCCGATGTGCCACTCGCCGACAATGACCCTCACTCAAAACCAACCAGGGCCAGCAGTATCGATGAGGGATACTTCAAGCACACATCTTGAAGTTGTGGATTATTGCGTAATATCTATTATGGCAGATCGAGCCACTTTTCAAAACACTTTAACCAGCCGCAGTAACGATTGCGAAGTGAACTCCGAGGGGCACTGCAGCGACTTGTATCGAATTCTCAAGGGTTCGCAGGTTATGTAGCCGTCTCAAAGCTCGGGGTGGGGGATTAGTCCATGAGTGGCGCCGCATTGCGGTGTAGACTGAAGACTTCGGTGGTGCACGTGGAAGACTGTTGCGAATATTTTGTTTCGTAGTAAACGAGTCACAATAAATATCAGCGAGTAACAAAAATCAGGGCTGTTCGCACCTGTATTACGATTTATGCGAACTGTAAGATTTTTACCGATCCGTTTGCGGTTCATTCTACCTTTTTCGTTCGCTTGTGACCACTTTTGTGAACAGGCTGTATTATATGCAATCTGATGATATAAAAATCATGAGGACAGCTCACATTTCACGGATATCTTGTATTTTATACGAATCAGCTCAATCAATATCGACAGATTTCATTTATTTCATTCATCAAGTTGATTCTATATTTTTAGATATTATTCCTGTAATATTCGCTGCCGATTGAATTGGTTCACATGTATAACTATTCCGAAAACTTCATTATTGATTCCAGTTAAATGACAATTCCTCGAATTTTGCAGCCATTATTGGACGAATCGTCGGACAAGTAAAAATTAACGTTTCTGATTTACAGACCTATAATCGTCTGGACTCTGTATAGGGTTATAAAAATAATTTCGTTACATTTGGTATGTCGTAAATTGTTGACGTGGGTTCGTCAATCTGACGCAATTATTGACTCAATGGAACTCGTGATGAGTAATGGATTTAGGACATTGTTCGGCAAGTGAATATGCTTCAGAAGCAGCCGCCAATTTACAAAGGATTAATAACCGACGACTACAGGAACTACCTGGAACCAGTTAGGATTTCAGGAGGTCGGAAACAATAGATTCTCGGAAATAATTACCTGTTCATAAAGCATGACGCATATCAAGTGCAGCAAACGTGTACATTTCTTCAAATACCCACGGTGCGTATGAATAAAGGACTGGAATGACTAAATGAAAATTCCGTCGACGTGTGTATATAGCGATCCGTTTTATTCGTAAACATGTCGGTTCAGGATATCGGCACTCCCAGTGCTCATTACTCACAATCAGCACATGATTATGAGATACAAAGAAAATGGTTGATGCGACAAGGCGCAGTAGTGAATCCGGACGAGTGGAATAACGAGAGCATCGCCAATCGCAAGATGTTTGCATGCCTATATAGTTGTGTTTATTATTCACGCACCACCTGTAATCATGTCATTTTATTGAAGACAACGGTTTTATGGTGATTGAACATGGTCATACTTCGCAAAGAAAAATTTTGTGGCTGAAACGTCTCCGGCATGGCGCATGCCGTATTCCCATGGTCACCAAGAACAGCTGTAGCGGGCAACCGTGTGGCAGACCCAGATTTTGCACAGGCCAGGTATACTGGTGCACCGAATCCTAATACCCAGCCAATAAAATGGGATTAGGACTCGGCTGCCCGGGACTACCTGAAGCGCGCCTGGGTTGCTTAGAACAATAGCTTCTTGGAATTCATTACCTGCTTACAAATATTATCCTTTGTTGGATAACTTCGTCAGCTTCGGATTCTAATTAAAAGCTATGAAAATACTTCTTCGATTCCGGGCTACGATCAAAAGCCATTGAAATAATTCTTCGAAATGAATAAATTTGCAGAAATAAAGATCTGCACCCGCACCTGCGAATACCATCTTGAATTCGAGTCAAAATTTCCCTGTTCGAAGGTCAGTCTTCCTACCCCGTCGAATGAAACCAATAGGATCGATCAATCGCTTTTATGGTAGAAGTATTTTCACATTAAAAATGGTGGAATACTGTAGGTGAGCCCTCTCGATGTTGATCTTCAGAAATTGTGTCCATAGTACGATTGTAAATCATAGTAGCAATGGCAAGTGAAGCTAGAAGGCAAAAACCCCGGAATTATTTCTATCGACCATATTGGAAAGAAGAGTTCTTCGTTAGTCCTGTTGATGATGTTTGTGCATGTCTAGTGTCTAGTACCAGGGTGTTCAACAGGGACTCCCAGAGCCAAATTCACTCCCGCCAGGTATACGTGCGCTCCCAAGCTTATTACCCGTTCACTTAGAAAGGATTAATACCTGACCACCCGGGACTACCTGGACTGAACGGGGGGTCGCATAGAACAATGGGTTCTTAGAATAATGTACCTGGTCAAATGTAAACATATCGAACGTATCGCCAGCTATCCAAGACGTGTCCCATATTCCTATGCCCAATTGCTCATGCCTATTGTCCGTTATAATAGGACCGACAGACCTTTCCTCAACCCAGGTCACAAGCTTACCTGACCCGCCCAATTATGTACTCCGGCTTCCGGGCTTTGAGCTCCCAAAATGGCCGGTGTTGAACACCCTGGACTTAATTAATGTACTTAATTTTTCGCAATTTGAATCAAGAAAAGGCTCAATGTTATCTAACCTGTCTTCGTCTGTTAGAAGAGCAATGTTACTTCTGTCTCTTTCTGTACTGTGAACAATTGGTGTCGAATCTGTAAAATCATTTTTTTTGAAATCCTCAATCCTTTGAAATCCTCAATCCCAATATTACACGAGAAACTTTTTTTCTCCTCTTTTAGCAAGTCATATTTCTCCTACATTGTTCGCTGACTTTCAACATTGATATTTGAACTTGTGACGTCATTTTTGATCGAACGGTCTTTTTTCAAATCTGGCTGTGTGATATATTCAAAACAACTTGATTTGCCTCTTTCAATTGATTCCGTACCATTATTTTCATTCATAGTAATACTGACTGGCGTTAAATCATATTGCTCACCGAAACGTTGGTTACTTTCCGGAATACAGTTATTCGATAATAAGCATAATGATTGTATTGAATCAACCAATACTAAGCAAGCTTTTCCGTCAAAAACCGGTTTCGCGAAATCATCTCTCGAATGTGAATCAAATGTGATTATCAAGTTTTCCAATTGACTGATATTCTGTTCGTCGTTAGTATACCACACATAAAACTCGCGAATCAATGAACTAACGCGCCTTTTAAACTGGGCACACCAATCTCACTGTTATCGTCAAATCGATGGCCATGCAAACATTATGTCTCCGAATTCTAACTCACGACTTATTGAATTAATGACAATCCAAGTATTCTGGATTTATTGTGTTCGTATAAACTTCATGACGTGCGAGCCTGCTACTGATATACAGTTTATCTCCTATTTTAAGAAGGTCGTCAATACTTCGACTTGTCCAATATAACACCGCTGTAGCAGCGTTTAGCTGTGCATCGTCTTCCCCGACTGTAGTCAGAAAATATCTTGTTTCCTTGATTGATTGACCCTCGTATTGTTTTGATAAAAAAAATGATTTTCATTCTCTCTTAGGAAAATATATTTCGCAAGCTCCGGATTCATGTGTTTTTCCTGATTTGTATTTTCCCCCATTTTTTTTATTTCAGCCAGTTGTCTTTACATGGTAATACGGACTAAGATGTGTAATATCGACGGCCGCGTGGAAAAACCGGCTATCTCGGGACTCGCTTGAAAAACCGGCTATCTCGGGAAACGCTTGGAAAACCGGCTATCTCGGGACTGGCTTGAAAAACCGGCTATCTCGGGAAACGCTTGAAAAACCGGCTATCTCGGGAAACGCTTGAAAAACCGGCTATCTCGGGACTCGCTTGAAAAACCGGCTATCTCAGGCGTTAAGAGGTCCGAGATAGCCGGTTTTTCGAGCGAGTCCCGAGATAGCCGGTTTTTCCACGCGGCCGTCGATATGTTCTCTTTTTGTCATATTAAAAAATTACCCAATACATAACTTTTTCACCAGAAAATTTTCCTGAAAATACAGCTACAACCCTCGAGCAACAGCTTATAGTTACGTGAAACGTAGCAGTTACACTGTAAAAAATGTGGTGTTGGTTGTGGTTATAATTCAATACCATTTCAATACAGCGAAGAATTCTATAGTGGTCCACCCCGTTCTGTGTAGAATTACCACCAATCGGTGTTGTTTTTTCTGAATTTACTCTGATTAGTGTTGAATTCGACACCAAACGGGGTATTTTGACTTCAAACGGGGTGGACCACTATAGAATCCGCGCATTTTTTACAGTGTACACACGGGGACGAACAGCTCGACAATACTTATTATTGTTAGCAACTGAAAAGAATCTCGCAACGGTCGCGGCAATCGGATATGCCTCTCAGACTAATTAAAAACTTAAAAATAATATGGAATTACAAAGCTGTCAGGTTGGAACTATAACCTTTTCAGCAAACAAGGCTGTCAGATTCAAACTATAACCTTTCACGCATGAACTTGGCAACAAAATTTGATGAAAAAGATGACACTAAAGAAAAGTCAACAATCGGGACTCCCATGAAGTGGGCAGTCTGTCTCGAAATGCGATTAAATCCCATCTACTTTTTATATACGGATACTTTTTCTCTCTCAAAATGTTCAGCACCACCTCTGAGACACAGAACATTCATTACCTATGCATAATGTTGAACATTCAAATAAATTTTTGTTTTCTTTAATGGGAATTGGTAATAAGTGTCCCAATTTACCAGTTTTTTTTTTATACTGTTTCGCTCTGCTTTGTTCTGAAAATCGTAAATAAGTTTGATGATACGTCCCTTTTATGATGGTGATTTTTATATCACTCAATACTAACATTATTTCGTGTGTCAGCCTGGTGCCTTTGATGTCTGGTCGTATTTTTGTTGACATTCCTTACGTTTTTCAACTTTTAGTAATGCCAGGACGTCTTTTTTGCTCTGTCCAGCGTTCAATTAATTTGTTATCCAACCATAAAAGACACTAAATCGTCGTCATACTAATCATCATCATGAACATGATATTCATTATTGACTGATCTTACTCAAAAATATTTTTGCTTGCACCTAACCATAATCATCATCATCAACATGATATTCATTATTGACTGATCTTACCCAAAAATATTTTTGCTTGCACCTAACCATGAAAGACACCAATATTTTGTGTGGAAACTTCATTTCACTTTTTCATCTGACAGAACAAAAGACACAGCAGGGCTGGTAGCGGTAGAGGCCTTCAAAAAGTGAGAAAAGTGACTTTTTACTCGGAAAAAGTGACTAAAAAGTGACTAATTAGAAGTACTTCCAATACATTTATTATAATAAAAGTATAGTGTGTACTGTATTGAGAAACGTTAAAAGTCAAATTTTTCACCAATTTACAATGGTTTATGTAGTGTTACGATGTCAATCGACAGGGGATTTCGGGTGATTCATAAGTAATACCGTTCTATATCCAATTTAGAACAAATTTATCGTTTTTGAGGGCATTATTAAATAAATTATGAATATATGAGTATTCACTATTTAGAACTAACCGTGGCCACGTCGTCAGCTGCAATTTGACTTGTCTAATTTGACCAATCGCAACAAGAGGTTTCCTTTTTTCTAAGAAATTTTTTTCGCCAAATTAAAACACGAGTTTTGTCATTTTGTACGAAAACCATTACTAATACTATATAAAATATAAAATCTGTAGTTGGAAATAGGAAAAAAAAATCAACTATGGTTGTGACGAAAATGGTGACAAAAGTGACCATTTGGTCGAAAAAAGTGACTAAAAGTGACTTTTTCAAAAAAGGTGACAAATAGTGAGAAAAGTGACCAGTTACCAGCCCTGCACAGGAAAAATTCAGACTTCACACCGGGAGAAGGAGAAGAACGGGCTCAGCCAATCAAAATCAGAATAAATTATCATACATGAAATCAGCAGATTAACCGCAACAACTATCGCAAAACGATAAATGCCCATCAACTTTTCATAAGAGGGATTCGAATTAATTATAGCAATTATACAAGGAACACTAACGAGACGTCCGGCTGGACACGCTGCCGAAACGGCACTTCGCAGTGACACTGCCTACTCGGCGCTCCGCGGCAGCAAGGTTGACGCGACCGTCCCATTCACGCGACTAAAGTGACTAAACCAAGAGTGAGGAGTAGGGATGTGCGATTTATATCGATTCATCCAAAGATCGATCTTTCTGTTCTCAAAAATCGATCTTTTGAATCGATCTTTTCATCCGTCGATTTTCCGGGGAATCGATCTTTGTTATACCAAGAATCGCAAAATGGCGGTTTCTCCCGCTCAGTGACTCACTTCATTTGTTGGGTCCTTCGGAGTTTTGGGTTTCCGTTCCCTTGCGTCTCTACAGTCTACGAGTGCCGAGTGGACAAGAGTGGTCGGCGGGCGGCGCGGTTCTTTGTTTACCATTGTTCATCCAAATCTAAGGTGAGATTTCGCAAACAAATAATATTTCAGTGTTCCGTGATGTTTTAACTACCTCTACTTGTTTAATCTAATTGCCTGCATTTCATTTTCCCAATCCACAGTCTTTGTCCCTAACCCTATCCTTCGGACGAAAATATAGTGGACGCGGCGTCCATTACGATGCATAAAAGTGAGAATCCTCAATCCGTCTTTTTCACTTTAGTATAAAAGTTCACTGTGATAAATGTACTTAAACCAGGTTCACTGAGCAATTATTAGAAGATCATCATGTTTGACTCTACCACTTGGCATCGTATATATTTTGAAGATATTCATGCTTTTCATCGATTTCACCTATAGTGTCATCAACAAAGAAGCCGAGCACCGTGTGGCATCATTTTGTCAAAACCGCAGATGGCGGAACATGCAAATTATGCAAATCCTTAGTAAAAACCAAAGGGAACACGACCAACCTGAAAAATCATTTGAACCGCAAGCATCCAGAAGCAATGCCTGAACCATGTGAGCGCAGCGCTCAAAAACGACCAGCAACGGTCGAAGTTAACTTGGTGAGATCATTAATCTGTTTTCATGTTGATTCTTCACTTCTACGTTATTGCGGTGCAGGGATGCGCCATGAAGAAAAGTCTTCTTCATGTTCTTTCCTTTTTATACAGAATAGTGACGACGAAGATACGGATGATCCTCAGTCTTCGGAATCACAGGAGGCGAATCATCCGAACCAACCTGTGTCTTCCGGATCTTCTACATCTTCGGTTTTTGTGGAATCGAACAAAGTACAACGACGAACACCCCAGATTCGGCTAGATGATGCTTTTGCAGCTCAAAAAAGTTTCGAAGGTGTGACGAGAAGCTTGTGTTTCTAAATCTACACTAATTTTCACAGAGTTTTAAATACCGATTGTAAACCGAAAATATTTTTATAGCTGTGAATTGAATTTTTTAATATAGATGGTGGAGCCAAAGCTGGAAAAGTAACGAACGCGATGCTGTTCATGATTTGCAAAGACAATTTGCCACTCAATACTGTAGAAAAGGAAGGATTCAAGGTGTTCATGAAGACTGTCACACCGCTCTACAAAATTCCAGGCCGAAAGATCACCACGACGCTTATCGAAGAAAAGTACAGGATATTTTCACAGGAGGTGAAAGCAGACCTCGGAACTACTGACAACTTTTCCATCACCACAGATGTGTGGACAGACACGCTTAATGCGAAAAGCTTTTTGGGAGTTACCGCTCATTTTGTAGCTGATGGTTCTCTAAAGTCAGTATTGTTAGCAGTCACTGAGCTCAACGATCGACATACAGCCAGTAATTTGGGCGGGTGGCTTTTGGATACGCTTGACCAGTGGAATATCCCCATAGAAAAGGTGGTCGCTGTTATTTCAGACAATGCTTCAAACATTACCAAAGCCATAACAGATATCTTCGGTGCGGAAAAACATTTACCCTGTTTTGCGCATACATTAAACTTAGTTGCGTCAAAGGTCATTGAAAGCGATCAAACTCTGAATCCTTTGTGCACGAAAATAAAGTTGATTGTGACATATTTCAAACATTCCGTTGTGGCCGCAGATCAATTGCGCAAACAGAGTAATCTGAAATTGATACAAAGTGTTCCAACACGATGGAACTCTACCTACTATATGTTGGAGAGATTTGTCCAATTGGCACTGTAGGCCTGATTCTTCTACAGTATCCAGCTGCGCCAGAGATGTTAACTGCATCTGAATTGCAAATTGTCAAAGAGGCCATTCAGCTTTTGAAGCCTTTGGAAACTGCAACAAAAATTGTTTGTGGGGAGTACTACCTGACTGGGAGCAAGGTCATTCCTATTGTGGATACGATGAAGACTGGACTGGGGTCCCTGGATGTGGTAACTGCTTCAGGAAAACGGATTCAAAAAGCCCTTGTCGACAACTTCAACCAACGATTCGAACATGTTGAAAGGGTCAGTTTCCTAGCTACATCAACTATTTTGGATCCACGGTTCAAAAAACTGCACTTTTCTGACAAAGTCGCCTGCGCACACAGTGTTAACAAAATAACGAGGATGCTTAACAGTGCAGAGGAAGCAGTTCCAATCGTTGAAGCCACGCCCTTGCAGAGTACGCCAGATGATTGTGATTTTTGGTCACATCACAACGTCTTGGCAAACTTAGCAAAGTCGAGACAATCTGAACAACCAAATGAAGTACCCGATGCTTTTCGAAATTACTTGTCTCAGCCTACATTAGCTATAAACGTGCAGCCCATTAAATATTGGTCCACCGGCTTTTCAGTCGACTGCAGCCTCAATAAACTTGTAACGTGTTGGAATGATAGACTGGGAGAAAGATTGTGATCTAATTAATAACTGGAATATCAGTACCTGATAGAATGATTAAGGAAATGTGTGATAATAGATAAGATTTTAAAGAGATAATAATTATAGTGCAACCGCATTAGAATCGGTTAAATAACATAAGAAATATTATAGTAAATAGAAAACGCATGAGAGAGAGAGAGATGGCGATACTGCGGCACGGCGGTAGCCGCTACGCTATCGGCCTAAAGCCGGCGACACAAGCCTCTACGCTACGCTCACGTACACACGATACGTTTACTCACACATAGCCCCCACCAATCAAATTTAGAACGGCGCTGTGTGAGTCTATGTCGATGTTACGGCTTCGTACTACGGATGAGTTTGTGTCGCTGGCTTAAACAACCGCCAGCCACGGTGCAACGCGCACGCGCTAGCACGGCGCGACGCGATTGCACCGGCGCAGGGTCGCAATAGGGTATAAAAGACGGAGCGCGGAGACACTTTTTACTCGTTCTTTGGCCGTCACGCTGAGGGGTGATGGGTTAGAGTCAGATAGCTAAATGCTATAGAGTCATTTTTCGTTAGAGGTCGATGTGGCCGGGTCAAGTCCCCGTCCTAACTGATATCTAACTTAGCTTGTTCCGTTTTAACCGTATACATATATCTTTGACATCACTGCTGTCTTGAAGATAAATATATGCGGCCGTCAAATGGACGTTTGGTATCCGTGATCGCTTCGGTACTCACGACTACTTTGAACATTCATTCGGCGATTAATTAAATAGGTATTTGGTATCAGTGATCGCTTCGGTACTCATGGCTACTTTGAACACCTATTCGCGAAGTAGAATACAACGCCCATCTCGAATCTTGTACCGGCTTTGAAGAACGATGTCACTAAGATAATTAGAAGGGAAAAACATTCAGATTTATTCGAGTCATTAATTATTTCCCGATTAGGTAGAAGGGAGTATCGTTGATCGGTTTCAACTTCTCAACTGATCCCCTGTAGGAGTTCACACTTAGACGGTCACGTCCCGTTGGAGTATTGAACACTTGAATTAGATTCATTAGATTCAGAGCTTCGCTCAATTTATTATTAGGATTTAGAGGTTTTATTAACCTTGTTGTTTGTTTGTTTTTGATTTATAAAGATATTAGTTATAGAATATTAGTTGATAAACTATTTGTTTATTCCATTTATGATTTGTGTTTGTCATTTATCATTTATAATAAACGGAAATCGCTCTTTAACGATTCTCCAAAATTAATTAATCCTTTCTCCGTTCTTGTAAAATAACCTTTTCCCACAGAACTGTATTCTATTCAATAACTAGGCCCAGGAAGTGCTTCCAACGCCCTGGGTTAAGAGTCCCTTGACGTTGCTCTCCGATTGATTAAATATAATTGTAAATTCTGAGCATCGTTATTGCTTCATGCAATTGGCGCCCGACACTAGATTTTGAGGAAAAGGACTCACTAGCCAGAGGTTCCTCAATTGGCGCCGCCAACGTGTGGCCGTTTCTAGAAAAATTTTTTCATACAAAGATTAAATACAGAATACAATTCGGGGGATGGTGATTACAAGAAGACAGAAAGCTCTAGTAATAAGGAACAGCCCAAGTCCGAAAAGGAAGAGAAACAAACGTAGTCAGATACCTAAATTCAAAATGCCAAATAATACAGACGAAATGGCAGGACAGAGTGCAAATATGCCAGGCCAAAACATCACAGTTTGCGAGAGTGAAAATACGGACAGACCGGTAGTAGTAGAAGATGTAAATCAAGTATTAGCTCCAGAATCCGTTGGTCAAATCCTAACTTCAATGAAAGACTTTTTCAAGGACATGATGATAGATTTTCAAAAAACTATCAGGTAGGAACTGAAAAGCGAGTTTACCAAAATGAACGATAAATTAGACAGTTGCGCGAAAGAATTGCGCGGAAACATAGATGACGCGAAAATAGAACTTCGTCAAGAGACCGCGGATCAAATAAAATCAGTAGTAGAGAAATTCGACTCTCGAATACAAGCCGTTGAAACAAGCGTCATTGAAACGAATAAGGTAGTAACCTCTAAATCGCAGACTCAACCTGACGAAATAAAAAAATTAGAAGCTGAGATAGAAAATTTGAAAGCTACAACGGGAGCAAATCAATTACCTCTGCTCAAGAGTCTCGTGAAGGAGAAACCCCCAAGTTTTATTAACAACGATAAAGGTTTTCCAAAGGAATTTTTGGAAGAACTAGAAACGTGGTTCAAGAAATGGGGAATTCAACCCCAAGATAGATTAAAAGAACTAAAATCAAGCTCGGGAATCTTTCTAGCAAACGCGAAATTTTGGTTCGAGGCAACTAAATCGAGGGTAGAGACGTACGATCAATTCAAAGACGAATTTCTCCGTGCTCACTGGGATGAGCCGACGCGATTGCGAAAGAGGGCCGAATGGGCAAATAGACGATTTACTCGCGGAGGTCCTGTCTCGTTAACTGAGTACTTCTACGACCAAATGCATCGCGGCACGCAGGTCGACGAAAAGATGACAAAGTTTGAAATCATCTATAACATAATCAGACAATTCCCACCGGAAGTGGCTCAAACTCTGATCGGCTCGGTTGATTGCCATAATATGAACTCGGTACTAGAAAAATTGGGCCTCATGGAAAACCCAATGCTATTTGATTACCCGGAGTATCACTGGGGTTATTCCCAACCTAACCAACAGATAGGCCCGGTCAATAATAGCAAACCCGCGTATAATGGAAATAAAAATCTAAACAAACCGGGTGTTCCGAATAATCCCAATCCACAAGCACGACCAGGCACGAGCCAAAACGGTGCACCAAATTTAAACTAGACAGGGAAATAGACAGCGGTCGATGTCTAGCTCCCGTGCACATGGACAGCATGTCAAAAGACCTAATTAACGAAGTAGAGAACATACCGTCAAAAACAACAGAGATAAAGAACTCCATCGACTGTCCGCGATTGAATATAAGCATCGGAGATATTCAAATAAAAGCGCTTTTAGACACGGGAAGTCAAATCACGGGAATTTCTGAGACACTATATAACCGCTTAAAACAGAAACAGGATATTCCAACATTACCTGTCCAAAATATGAAAGTACGCGGACCCTTTATTCACAAAGCTTTAACCATAAAAAAGCAAGCGCTTGTACCCTTCACGATTGATGATTGCCAAATAGAAACTACGTGTTATATTTTGCCGATGACATTCGAGGACGCGATTTTTGGCATGGATTGGATCCATGAGCATGAGGTTGCAATCGATTTCGCATTTAGATCAATAAGATTTAGCAATAAGATTTTATATGAACCTACAGTTAGCCTCCAAAAATGGGCAACTGACACCAATAGCCACGGCTTAGAATTAGTATTAGAAGAACAGAAGATCGAGTCTCCTTTAGTAGGATTAAGTAAAATAATTAAGAACAATAGTTCGGGGGATCCGGAAGCTTCGTTTATAAATTCGATGACTTCAGAGGATCACTTCGATGAAAACTTTAGTTATAAGGATAGTTATAGTAGCGAGATTGATGAAGGCTTTGAAACGCGCGTCAACGAAATCATTAACAGTATTGATACGCTCACTAACGAAGAAAGAGCAAGTCTAAAAAAAGTAGTATTAAAAAATCATAAGGCCTTCAGCAACCAACCGGGATGTACAAGCGCGTACGAACATAAAATAGTGTTACACGACCAGAAACCCTTTGTTGGGAATTCATACCCAATCCCACACAAACGTAGAATCGCGGTCAGCAATGCAATAGACAGTATGTTAAAATTAGGGATAATAGAAAGAAGTAGTTCGCCATATCTTAATCCAATCACAGTCGTACCTAAATCCGACAAATCAGTAAGAATTTGTTTAGATGCACGTAGACTAAATAAACATACGGTAGCAGATAACGAAAGACCAAAACCAGTTGAAGAATTAATCCAAAAATATGATGGAGTAAAATATATAACATCAACAGATTTTGTAAACGGTTATTGGCAAATTCCGCTAGAAGAAAACTCTAAACAATACACAGCGTTCCTGCACGAAGCAACGTTATATCAATTCAAGCGCGTACCGTTCGGTTTAAAAACGGCGGGTAGTGGATTCATTCGGGCAGTAAGCTTAGCGTTTGGCAACGAATTTAATAATTTTACCACAATTTATGTGGGTGATGTCCTAATAACCTCGAAGACGTTCTCAGAACACCTTGAGCATCTGGACTTAGTTTTCAAACGGGTGATTGATAACGGTTTCACGCTTAAATTAGCAAACACTCTATTTTGCAGACAAGAAGTCCCTTTCTTGGGTTATATTCTGTCAACCGATGGCTTGAGGATAAATCCAGAAAAAATAGCGTCAATTCAACAGTTTCCAACTCCGAGAAATATAAAACAATGACGTCAATTCTTAGGGTTATGTAATTACTACCGTAGATTCATTAGCAGATACGCAAATTTCATGCATCCTTTTCGTGAATTATTAAGTACAAAAAATAAGTGGAGATGGAAAAAGCATCACGACGCTGCTTTTCACACGCTTAAAGAAAATTTTATTAACGCGATCATTTTGGGGCATTACATTCTTGACCAACCTTTTTTCGTTCAAACGGACGCGAGCGACTGTGGAATAAGCGCGATACTTTACCAATTTGACAAAGAACAAAATCATAGGATAATATCTCTTGTGAGTAGATGCTTGGGTCCTGCGGAAAAGAACTATACCGTAACAGAATTAGAGCTACTAGCCGTTATCTATGCGATTGCAAAATTCAGAACGTACCTGTGGGGAACTCAGTTCAACATAATATCTGATCATAAAACGCTATCATTTCTGATGCAAGCTAAATTTAATAACAGTAGAATCACGCGATGGATTTTATTCTTACAAGAATACGATTTCGTAATAACACATTGCAAGGGACGCGACAACTTCGTAGCCGACCTCTTTAGTCGAAATCCACTGAACAGTGACTCTCAATTGCAATTAGAAGATCGTAAGAAAAATCCGATATATATCGCAGCGTTTAAAATCCAAATGGATAGAGAATTCAAACAAAACCTGAAAGAAATAGAGAGATTGCAAAAACTCGATACACGCTTGAGCAAAATTCTGACAAAATTCGAAGACCCTAATTATTCACATCCCCAATACCGAATATGTAGGGGAATATTTTTCCAAAATTCAAGAGACAACCCGACTTGGAGAGTATGCATCCCGAAAGATATCGTAAGCAAAGTGGTAAAATACATGCATGAGTCCACAGGACACGCGGGAATAAAAAAGTGCATACATGCAACAGATAATTTTTTTATCTGGTCGGGATACCAGCGCAGTATTAGACAATACGTAAGCTCGTGTGATTTGTGTCAACGCGTCAAACCTAACAACGTTCAAATGAATGCAAAGACTGCTAGCTTTATTCCGCAGACAATTAATGAATTGATTGCGATTGATCTCTATGGTCCTTTACCACGGTCCATTGGGGGAGTTCAATACATGCTAGTTACGGTAGACGCGTTCTCCAAACTAGTATCACTATCACCAATGAAAAAAGCTACGGCTGCAAATTGCATAAGGAAATTAAGGGACAATTATTATATTACTGTGGGAAAACCAAAACGGATTTCATCGGATCACGGCAGTCAATTCACGGCGAATAGCTGGCGTAACTTCGCGGAAAAAAACGAGATAGAAATCCTCTATTCCCCTATTCGACACCCTCAAAGCAATCCATCGGAACGCATGATGCGAGAATTGGGAAGATATTTTCGAACGTACTGTAGCGATCAGCATACGAATTGGGCCAGTATAGTACCCCACATCAAATCTTGGATTAACCTCACGTGTCATGAAAGTACGGGCTTCACTCCTCATGAGTTACACTACGGAAAAAACCCGCAAAGCGAAATCGAAAAAATAATAACATACCCCTTACGCGTACCACTTCCACGCGAATTACAAATTCAACTAGCTGTGGAAAGATTAACGCATAAAGCTTCAAAAAGAAATAATCGTAACATAGTAAAAAACGAGATTCCATTGAGCATAGGGGACGTAGTGTTATCAAGAGACTCGGTAGAGTCTCGAGCCAAGTACATTAAAAAAAAAATTTTTTCACGCGCGAGAGACTCAACGGCTCTATATACCCGAGCGACCACTGTTTCGGCCGAACGGCAATTTTTAAGTCGTGTTTATTCCGTCTTCGTGACAAATATCGGTTTCCGCGTGCAAGATTTCGAATCTGGACTCGAAAAGCTCTCATTTAAGCCTAATATGAACGTAATCGGTTAACTGAGAGCTTAGATATGATTAATTATAGATTTCTGATAGCCCGTTTCATCGCCAATTTCATTTCCTCCGTCCTCGCACGTCGTTTCCAAATTCTGAATATATAAAACTATAGAAAGTCGTTCGAAGTCGCTCGAGTAATAGGCAAGTTACATGCTACTAAAATACCACAGAGTTTCCGATCTATCTAGTATAATACATCTAAACAGACGAAACAACATTGTCTGTGGCCGTCAAGTTACCGATCGTATTGTTGACCATTTTCTCAATCACAGTTCCAGGTTTGCCGCTAGGTAAGCGCTAGTGTCGCCGGTAGGGACAAACAAAACACTTTTTGTCGTGTTTATTGTTGATATTATCGGGAATCGTAGAGTTCGAGGCAATTATTTCGATGGTACTCGTTAAAAACTCATATATACATTAGATTTTGTGCTATCGAAACTCGAAATTCGAATACTCCCTAGATTCGACACTAGCGCTTACCTAGTGGTCACTCTATCGTTCTTTGAGAAACCGTGTCTGCTGCTAATGCGACCGCTAGATTGAGTGAGGTTAGGTTCTGCTATGTTAACGAAGCGGCCAACAAGAGTTTTTATTATTCGCGTATGTTAATTTTATTGTCAACGCTGGACATGTTATGATAATGTGACGTTATTTAGGACTTATTTATGATGGGATAAGAAACAATGAAATTTATGATTCTCCACTGAAGTGGATATATGACTTCTAAGAGAATGAGATAAAGTCATTGGAATTTGTTAATACATAACCTGTGGGATCGATTGTGCTATATTGTAATTGAAATGAAATAATACTCTGCTATGCTGAACGTTCGCACCATGCTCTGTCTGGTGTAAGAATATGTAAGAATATCCGTTCAGACGAGCGATTCATTGATATGCGATGAGTCCTAAGAAATAACAGATGTATATCTCGGCGGACAGTCTAGAGTTCCGTACACATTTCCCACACGGTTTCATGGCTTACATTTCAGTTCTAAACTGTCGACTGAATATGTCTGTTTCCGCAGGACTTGTTGATATATTTCGCACGCCTACTTCTAGCTCCACAGCTGGAAATGTGTACACTGCAGTATGCTTCGGAGGTTTTCTTCGATGACTTAGATTTCAATTTTCCCGTTGCGGAACAGCTCTCGGAGCACTCGAGTAACACGCCGCCAAATCATCGGATTCTGATGATAAGAATACCTTGATGGACCGGATGGAACAGACGAATCTTGCCATGCAATCTAATAACAGAAGCACTATCTCGGAAGACTTCATTGGGTGTTTATCGATAATTATTCATTGATCTTGATATTTCCATACTATTATTATTTTTGTAGATCATAAATAAAACCATTATACTGGAGCACGGCAGGATACGGATTTCCACTTATGCTGGAGTTCATAGACGGCCAATTCTAAATGTATTTATCCGGTGAACGAACTCCCTTCAGGAAAGACTTCGGTTAAATTTTGAAAATCGCTATCAGATGTCATATAAAAAAATCCTTCCAGCAGTTATCGAGTAATGGTATGGTTATACATTTAGCTGCATAACCGATGCGGATATGAATAACTCAAAATTCAAATATATTTTTCAGAATTTATATTTTTTTTATCTGGGGTTAGCCATTTTCATTAACAGCTTTTGCAGATTACTCTGACGCTTCGCTTCCCGCCTGAGGTACTGTTCGTGCCTCTCTTTTCTCTCCCGCACAGCTTTTCCGGCCCGTTTGTGACGGCGGGGCAAATCTAAAAAGGTTGAAATTGGTTATTATTGTTTGCAGAGGTCGCGACAATTATACAATTCATGGGACTCACTACAAAAACAGACTCATAGCATAAGGTAGTCAATGAATAGATTCTTGATCTTGAACTCACCAGTCCTACCCTGGGTAGGACGACTTTCAGCTGCCCCTGCACCCGAATTTCCTACCGCCTGATCAACTGGAAACACGGATAAATAGATTTACGTAATAGACTCAGTACTGAGCGGCTCTTAGTATTTCACATATCATGTAGTGTATTGTGAGTGATTGTGAGCGACCGATCGACCTTTATAGTCTCCTCACGTAGTATGATTTTAGTACCTTATCGGTGAATAAAAGTCGTATTACAATAATGATGAATGATTGCTCACGCACCGTTCTTCAGCTCCTGGAGGCACTCATTTTTTGCCGAGTTTCCTACCCCATCAGTGGAAACCACATTTCCATCATGGGGGATTGGAGCCGACATTGCCGCTGTGAATATGATAAATTAATGACATGTATTCAAGAATTGAAGAATAATTGAACAATAGCTATGCATACAGATACTGCCGATTTTTATTTCGGTTTTATACTAACCTCGGAAATCTCCATCACCTGTCGTCTGATTCGCCATGTTTCCGTTCACGTTCGGATTTCTGAAAAAGTTTAAATATCGTAGTTTAATTTATGTTATTTACGATTTTGAGCATCGAAATCCAATCTTAATATACCTGAAACATACGAATCAAATAAAACGCTAACCGTCGTATAGAATACAGGGTGAATACAGGGAGATATCCGCGAGATATCCCTAGAATAATAATAAATAAATACCCTAGTTCTGTCGCGACGGTATATACATACATCGTTCTGGTTTGCCATTGGAGGTCGGAATGTAGATAGACGCATGCGACCAATGATTGCGCTGTAAGTTTCACCGATGTGAAGTGAACTTTTTCTTCATCATCTGGATCCCCGTACTGTGTGTTCTTTCTTCTTCGTGATCGCAGCAGTCAGCAGCAGGAGCCATTAATGGAGGAAAATGTAGGTTTTGGATTTATAAATATGAATGTGTTCGAATCCTACTATCGTGGTTGAAAAAATATAACGTAAATATTGCATCAAATTTTATTTACAGTTGAGCGATCTTGAAGAACAGTTTTTAGCAATTACAATACCCGAGATGTCCGACGATGCCCAGCCACGCGTGGAACACGAGGGTGAGTATTTCGAGTATTCAACAACGAACCGACAGTGCATGATAATATTGAAAACGATGAGAAGTAACCGCGATTTTATCGATATGAATAATGAGGCTTCTGCATTAATTTCGAGCAGAAATATACAGTAGAAGCATGGTTATCCTAACCTGGAATATCTGAATATAATTTCCATAACCTCGTGTATCTGAACTATAAGATCGTTTCTGCGAACATTCCATTATCGGTATCAGAATATATTAGCGTGTCTCAGAAATGAATGCCAAAAATGTTAGGCTTGATAGACGTGGCCTTGAATGAACCTGTAGAACATGCGGTTTCCAAGGCGTGTTTATTACTTATGACCGGTTGAACAGTTATGCTAACGCTGGTATATAGCTACTAAATTTTTCAGCGGATTCGTTTCAGGCTCGCCCTACTTGATTTTTCGCATATATTTAAAAATCCATAAATTTGTTGATTTCATCAGTGATCAAGTCGACCGCACCTAAAAATACAACCTTAGCTCGTGAAGCTCGACTATATGGCCATACCTCAGGCGTAGCATTTGTAAGACTATAACTCGAGTTCCTGTCTCCCGTCCATAAAGTATCAATTCGCCACTTTGTCTATCCGAAACTAAAGCCGAAGCGGCGAACTGAGAGTTTACAAACGCTACGCCTGAGTTAAGGCTACGTAGATGAGCTTCCGAGCTAGGCTATTATTTGTGGTAGCGGTTAACTAGTCTGCAAACCCATTACTACTGGAAAAATAGCTACTATGTACCAGTGCCAGCGTGAGCTTTCAACTGGTTCTGGGACAACCTGTATACATTTTTAGGACGTTTCTGGAAAAGCCACATGTTTTCAGTTCAGTACGACAACGCAAATATCTGATTCACTCTTCACATTCCTTATGTGACGCAATAATTTGTTCTCTCATTCACAGGTGTGGACGAGCCAGTGCTGTACGAAGACGATGTCGAATTCGTAGAGATGGACATTGTGGGTATGTAAAAACCATTCATTGACTTCCTCGATTGTCTGATCTCTTCCATATTTTCATTTCCCAAGGACTAGCTAGGGCGAACGTACGTTATAAACGCGAACTGAATTCTACTGAAATAAGAATTTCAACAATCACACTCTTTCAAGGAAATCTTTGATCTCGTTGACATACAAATTCTACAGCAAAATGAAACAATTGAATGTCGATCCAATTTGGTTCACGTTCACTTAGCTTTGTTCTCAATTGAGTTCACCAGCGAGCAGCTTGATAATAGAATTTTATACTTACGTTTTCAGGCGTTGCAGAGGCAGAGGAAGTTCCTCCGGTGGCCCAGCCGGGGGCACCCGAGGAGGCACCCGAGGTACGTACGCTTCCAAATATACTTTCCTATCCGCATCGTTTACATCGATCGTTGTCATCATAGCAGAAAAGACAAATACCACGATTTAGAATGTGATGTTCATATTTTATATCTTCAGCCGCTGCGGGTTCGTCACGATCACGATATTATACAGGATACCGTCAGCGTCAGCGGAACCGTTTCCAGAGTCTGGTCGGTCTCCTTTACACCATGGCGACCGACTACGTCGCGCCACCCCCGAATCACGGAGGCCAACCCCGTGGAGGAGCACGGCCTAACGGAGGTGGTGCGCCTCGTGGAGGAGCTCAGCCTCGGGGACGCGCTCAGCCCCGTGGAGGCCAAAGGGGCCGTGGCGCTGGATAGGGCGCTGTCTTTTATTTTTAAGTTTTTACATATATTAAGTTTTTTACATTACCTAATTAAAATTAGTTTTTCATTATAATTATAAGAAAATAAACAAAAAGTAATCATATAAATGTCTGTTTTAATTACTATAATATCTATTCTCTCATCCGACAATTTGATGATGAGGATTGAAGAAAAACATATTGCAGCTAATTTTTTATAATTGGTTTTCACGTCAATCGATATTTTTTTTTTTAATACAGCGTTTGTATTTCCCGGTCGCGTGCGACGTTACGCAAAGTTTTACCGTTTGACGCCGCTGCGGACAACAATAGTCAACAGAATAACATGGCGGCCGGGGTACTGTGTGACGACACGCGGCGTTTGGAAATTAGTAATTTTCAATTGCTGTTCACAGTCACCTGAAGCTGATTTTTTATCATTCTCATTGTTCTCAAACATTGTATTTATTCATCACGCACCCATTTATCATGGATATATCATGGATATGTATTAAGCTTCAATCTGCAGCCTTATTCTGGAAATCCTTTCACGCGTATCACTTGGTGACAAAGGGTGATAGAGGCATTCGGACCAATCAGAGAGCAGCTTTAAACGGAAATTTGGCTCTTTCACCCGTGATACGCCCTTCCAACAAGGCAAAAACAGTCACCAGCAGACATACAGCGACATGATTAGTCGGATCTACGGGAAAGGACCAATCATCTCGCTGTTTACCTGACGGTATCCGTTTCTCTCGCCTCGTGATCTTGCTAACTCAGGGTCGCCATCTCTCGGCTCGCGTAGTTAACCATCGTGGTTCTTCATTATTCCCCTATACGACATCCACACTGCTGGTGTTCTTTGCTGTTGCCTAGTCCCAGACTTCCTGCCTAGCTCTAGTTCGCATCACAGGATTGCTGGAGTAGGATCAACGTCGGCGTCGAGATACAAAAAAAAAAAAAAAAAACTGAAAAAACAAATACAAAAACGGAGATCCGCGTGGAAATTGGTATTGAATTCAAGGTTTTTCAGGTCCGAGGAGTTTCGTTACGTAGGTATTCGGAGAGTTTTCTAATAATTAGGCTAGTTAAGTTGATTAGGTTAGTCCGTCTTCTATCGAACGAAAACCGGCTTTGCCCCAAAAACGAATCGGTTGCTTTGCGCCGAAAACACATCGGTGGCTTTGCCCCAAAAACGAAACGGTCGCTTTGCGCCGAAAACACATCGGTGGCTTTGCCCCAAAAACGAATCGGTAGCTTTGCGCCGAAAACAAATCTGCAGCGCCTTTACATTCGATAGAAGACGTAAATTAGTTTCCAACTATGGAGAACGAAAAGATAACTGTTTTATCCGATAAGGACATGCGAATTATCACATCTTGCGAAATGTTGTGGGATGTGCACATCGATCACTTTGGGAAACTCGTTAAACGTGACTTTTGCTGCACTCCTCTGGAGACGTGGTGGAAACATTTTCCAGACGATATCAAACTTGCTTCGCAGTTCAAAAAGCATGTTCAAATACTGCATTCCGGCGTTACGGACGTCGACGAGCACTGGGTGTGTGCTTACTTCGACACAAAGTCGATATTCATATACGATTCAATGAATTCGGTTGTACTTCACCCCGATCATGAGATATTTTTGAGGAAATTGTTCCCTTTTTACTCATTCGACAGTAATCCGGTGACGTTTCCTACGGTTCAACATCAGGGCCATACACTCGACTGTGGAGTATTTGCGATCGCTTTCGCGACTTCGATCATTCATGGGCAAAACCCAGAGGAGATTACTTACGACGCCCCACAAATGCGCAAGCATCTGCTGAAAATGTTCGAAAACAATGAGATTAAAACTTTCCCATGCACTGTCAGGACGCAAATCAATGATTCCGAGAACAAGATGGCTTTTCGTCAGCATGAATCGATTTGCAGAAGCACCCTCCAAAACCCTCCTGTAAAAACTTGGGCCGCCATTGTCCGACAACCAAACACAGTCATTCATGCAGGAGTACGAGACGAAAACTATGCTGGAAGGTCTGGTAGGAAACCACTTCTGGGTAACCTGAGAATAAATCGTGTATCTACTCCTATCAACCCTGAATCGACCACGGTTAATAAAAATTATAAAAACAATAATAATGGTGCTAGCGCATCACTTTCGCAAGATACAAACGGAATTCAAAGTGACATAATTACCGCCAAGCAAATTTCGTCACAGGCCAATTCTCAACGTGATCTTGTGCTTTTGGATTCACCTCCGTCGCAAGTTGGCAATGCTATGGACAACGTCCAAACTGCGGTTGGTGTTAAAAAACCGGTAAAACGCAATCGCGTTCGTGCTCCGTTAATTTTAGATGACGTATCTAGAGACAAAATCACATCGGGAGCCTGGTTAACTGATCTCCACATGAATCAGTTTGTCTACCTTATGGTCACCCGAACCAAATATTCACCCCGCGAGACATATCGGTTACAAATGCTGGATACAATTGTACCAATTTTACCCACGCAAAAGCACATTCAAATTCTACACTCTGCTAGCAATCATTGGGTATGCGCATATTATGACACCAAATCGATTTTTATCTACGATTCTTTCAATTTAAAGACGCTCCACGAAGATCATGAAAAGTATTTGAGGAAATTGTTACCCTTTTACCAGTTTGATAAAAAACGGATAAAATTTCCAACTGTACAAGAGCAAACTAACTTCTCGGATTGTGGAGTTTTTGCTATTGCCTTTGCAATTTCGCTTGCGAACGGACGCAAACCGGACAAAATTACGTACAACGTCAGTCTAATGCGACCACATCTATTAAAACTGTTCGATCGTAACGTCGTAGTCGAATTTCCTCGAAACCACACTACGCAGACGAAAAGTGTTGATTCCCGTGAGCGTAAAGTAAGTCCCAAAGTTATTGAACGACAGCATTCGGAGCAGAATAAAAATAAATCGCGCGTGAAGTCGGTAAAGCAACCGGCTGAGAATACCACGCTACACAACGCAGCTTCGAACCCAATGACCGGTGTATCAAATGTTACCGATGAATCGCCTTCATCGAGCTTAAAGAAGCCTATTCTGGCAGACACTAAGGTTACTTGTAATGGAGAATTCAAAGAGAAATCATTCTGTTCACCAGCCGATGGTAACCAATTAGTCCAAAGAATAACGGAAGTTCACGTAGCACAATCAGCAACACTTATGCATCGTGAGGATAAAATTAACAATAAAAGCAGAAATAATCGTGATCGAAAGTATCGTATTTCCAATGCTGAGAAGCTACAGGCTCGTGCACGCGAAAAGTACCATTTGAATGCTGAGAAGCTACAGGCTCGTGACCGCGAAAAGTACCATTTGAATGGTGAAAATAAGCGCTCTAGAAAGCGAAAGTCGTACTGGGTTACCGCTGAAGAGCAGCGCGCTAAAAAGCGGAAGATGTATCATTCGAATCCTGACAAGCAACGAGCGAGAAAGCGCCTCGTTAACTCTGTGAAGAATGATGACATACGTGATGAAAAACGTCAGCGATGTAAACCAAATGGAAGAAACGATGTGAAAAATCACAAAGTGAAGGCCGCTCAAAAGATTGCAATGAAGTATAGGCGCCTCCGGAGTGCGAATACTATAACTTTGCTACAATCCAAGGAAAAATATGTAGCGAAAATTTTGCCTTTGATGAGCGAACGATCAGAAACTGAAAGCAGAATCAAGGCTCAATCAATCATCAAATGGTGCATTCATGATAGGGATTTTAGAATCAAGTCAATGAGGAAAGCCTTACAAACTATGAAAGAACATGCAGAAGTCAATATAACACAGGCTGCGAAATGCTCTAATGACAGGATTGAGGAAAAACTTAAGGTTCTATGTGGTTCCTCTAGACACATAGCCTCAGCTGAATCGTATTTTTCGGAAGCTGTATATGATAAAGTTCCAATTTACGAACCAATTGTTCTTAACGATGCTGGGCAAGCTGTCAATATTTTGCCATTGCTAGAAAATAACAACAAAAGCCGGAATAGTAAACAGAAAAGTTGGCCCTGTGACGAAAGATGCAGAACAAAAGATATAGCTTTACTGGAGAAATATGTCTACTTTCTGAGTGTCATAACCACGTGTACGTTGAAGAATATGTATAAATTTATCAATCAATTGGAATGTACAGAGAAACATGGTAACGGCAAGCTAGGTCACTCACAAATTTGTTACATGAACGACGCTACTTGCAAATCTATATTTTTACCTGTTCAAATTTTAAGTGCACATTTCCCATCGGTACGGTACATGCAGAGGCTAGTGTACAAGGTAAAGAATTGCTACACGCGAATTTCAATGCTCGATCAAGCTCTACAAAATGGGGATCTCCAATATCTACAAGAAATCGCAGAACTTGCACAGCAAAAAGCAAATGACATTGCCAAGACTATCACAAGTGACATCGATTTAAATGAGGAACGCATAATTGCAAAGTACAAGGGTGCATTTAATGCTCTGACCAAACGTTCAACTGATACACCCAGGTATGTCTGTGTATCTTGTGAAAAACTTTGTTTCAAACGAGATGTACAGAACATAGTCAGGTTCCGAAAACCTATAACGACAAAGGTCTGGACGGATTTGATGGATCATGTAGAATCTGAAGGTCATGATTGTGAACACGTTTGTAACTATTGCCTTCCTAAACTCCGTCAAAATGTTATGCCACCTAGGTGCATTTTGAATCAACTTATTACCAGACGAGTACCGGATGGTTTATCATTATTGAACGACTACGAACGCATTTTAATACAAAGAGCGAAAGCATACCAAACTGTGCAGAGAATGGATACGGTAGCAAACAAAAATCTACCTCACAGAGAGAAGGTCCAAAAAGTCAAAGGAAGGACTTTTCATTTGCCATTGCGTATCCAAGAGACTTTGAAGAAAATTCCACCACCCACAGATCCAATCAACATAAACCACGAGCTATACATATTAGTACGTGGAATCCCAACGAAATCTAAAGTAGTGTGGGAAGAATTGGTAAATGTTAACAAAGTATGGGCTGCATTAGTATGGCTCAAAGCAAACAATCCTCACTATTCTGAAATAAAGTTGCCCGAATCAGCAGACTCCTTGTTGAACGAGTTACAAGATGTCGAATTTCAACTAGAGGATGAAGAAGAGAATGTGGATCGTGACTTGAAAGAACAGGAAAATCTTGATCAAATTCATGCGGAACTTGAAATTGGAAACAATGAAAATGATGTCGATGTTAACTTGAGCGATGGCGATGGTCGTCAAGATAACGTTAACGCGAATAAGCGTGCAGCATTATTGACTCAAGTCACACAGTCGGACGAACTTTACGAACAATTTACCATACATCCGATGTATGAAAAGAGACCGAATGAAACTGTCACAGATCTGTATCAGATGTTGAAAGTACACGACGTGCCGTTAGATCACCGTCATAAAAGTTTGGATTTGCAATGCTTTCCGCACTTGTACCCGTATGGCTGCAATGGACAGCACGAGGATAGGGAAACGCGTCTAACTGATGCAGAATTTATCAAATCGAAACTTATGTCAAAGCACTCACAGTACCGGTTAGATCTACAATACATTTTCTACCTGTTGAATGACGCCAATATGTGCCAAATCAATAGTGGGATATATTACAAGCTTAATATAACAAACCCACGAGAACGATTTACCGCCAAAAGTTATTTGGAAAAACTCTCTAAGGAAGAGTCGGAAGGTAATTTAAATGCAATATTTTCAAGGTTGCGCAACACAGAGCAATATTGGAGTCGGCCGAGAAATGATTTATCTTGCATGACGCATCATTATGGTCCGGCTACTTGGTTTCTCACTCTGAGTCCGAGTGAATGGTTATGGTCAGACTTAACGGAATACCTTCGCGAGGTAGGTGGCCCCGCTGCGGCCGGGATGACTCCTAGTCAATTAATCGCCTCTGATCCGGTGTCTACATCCCGATTCATTGACAACAAGTTTCGTGCGATGCTTGATTTCATATGTTCTTCGGATAACCCTATTGGGGAAGTAACTCATTATTTCTGGAGGCGTGAGTATCAGGGCAGAGGCATGCAGCATTTTCACTTATTGATTTGGATTAAAGATGCTCCGGTTCTTGGTAAATCTTCAAACGAAGAAGTAGCAGTCTTCATTCTGAAACATGTGACTTGCAGATTGCCGTCGAGACATGTTTCGCCCGACTTGTATCGTAGAGTTACGACACATCAACGGCACAAACATAATTCGTATTGTTTGCGGAGTAAAAAAACAAAAAATGGTACCTCGTCCAAAGTTTGTCGATTTGGATTTTCTCGCCCCGTAACCGATAACATTGTCATTCGAGATGTCGCTGTCTCGATAGTTGGTAGGCGGAAACTTCAGCCCAGAAAAAGGCTCATTGACCTTCCTCGAAATAAAGACGAGGTCGACATCAATGATTATAACCCAGTCATTCTCAGCGCTTGGGAAGGCAATGTCGATATACAGTTCATTGGCGAATTGTCAACTCTTCTCACGTGGTACGTCACTAAGTATATTTCCAAATTCGAAAAAAGCAACATGGAAAATGACATCTCGGCCCAGATCAATTCAGCAAAATCCCTTTGCAGTCGTCTGTGGAGTTTTGCTCAACGCATGTTGAATCATAGGGAATGTGGAGCATTGGAGGCCGCTGATACTCTGCTAGGAATTTCATTACATGGCACCGACTCACAAACGACCATCAAATGGATAGATGTAAGAATGATTAGAAACCGAAAAGTAAAAACTCACAAAGAAATTGCAGCTTTAGATGCAGATTCGACGGACATTTTCTGCGATTCGGCAGTTGATACTCATTATCCCGATCGACCACATGAGTTAGAATCAACTAATTTGTATGACTTTGTCAAATGGTACGAAGTATCGAAACTCGAACCGAAAGCACAAGACATCGAGTATTACCGGATAGGAGCATCACTGTACTTGAAAAGGAGAAAGCGCGGGTGTCTTATCAATCACTATAAAAATAACGCGAACAATCAACCCGAAAAATATTACTTCGCGTTACTGTTTCTGTTCCAACCATGGAGGGATACGGACGAATTGAAAAATGGATGTGACACGTACGCAGAGGCATTCGATTCGGTCAAAATGGAGCTCGAAGAAGCGTTGCAGTATCACGACCGTATCACAGAAATACGAGAAGGCATTGAGCAAGTGAAAGAGATTATTGAAAAGAATGTGACCGAAGAAGTTGAAACCCAACATAGCGATGACTCAGACGGAATACCCCTAGGTTGTGGACCAATAGAAGCTGAAGGTGCGATGATGGAATTTCAAGCAGCCGTCCAGAAAGTCGACAATACGGTGAATGGTTCACAAAAAGTTGCAGCCTTAAATGCTGACCAGAAGCGAGTATTTGATACAACAACGGCGGCTATCAGTTCAAATGATAAAATTCTACGACTGTATGTTAGCGGAGAGGGTGGCACCGGCAAGAGTCATCTTATCGACGCTCTCGTATGGTGGATCAAGCAGCACGCTGGTAAAGATACGGCCGTGACAGCACCAACTGGAATAGCAGCATTCAATGTCAATGGCTTGACTATCCATAGGCTTTTTCAGCTACCCGTCGAACACGGACGCACTCCCAAATACAAACAATTGTCCGATGCAGCTCTGAAAGTGATCCGAGAGCAGCTGAAAAATGTTGTACTCATTATCATCGATGAAGTGTCCATGATTTCTAATGTAACGCTCATGTACATACACCTTCGATTGGGTGAAATATTTGATACAACCGACTGCGAGGACGGTTGGTTTGGTAGAAAACATATCCTTCTGTTCGGTGATTTGTTACAACTTCCGCCTGTACGTGAAGAACCTGCGTTCAAAAACTTATCGAGTGCGATTACCGATAAACTTCTAGGTTCAATGGGGAGCACTGACCTGTGGAGTAAATTATTCAGTTATGATGAATTGACTATCAACATGAGACAAAAAGACGATCAATCATATCGCGAGATACTGTCGAGAATACGCGTTGGGGTTGCTACTGATTCGGACACAGAGATTTTAGCAAAAAGGAAGGTCACTTTCACAGCTTCAGACTTTACTGGAAGGATAGGTGAACTATGCATTTACATTGATAATTTACCAAACGACGCAGTTTGTCTGCTTCCTACTTGTCACATGTGTGATGTTCTCAATGACGCTATGTTGGGCAAAATAAAGAGCGAAGAGATACAACTGATAGCTTATGATACGGCTGACTGCCCCCCGTATTTGAAAAAGAAAGTACAAAAAATGTTGAATATGGCAGACGAGGATTGTTCTCGGACTGCGGGCCTCGCAAAATTGATAACTGTTAAACTTGGTGCTAAAATAATGATTAGACGTAACATTGATGTGACTCTAGGTCTCGTGAATGGTACTACTGGCAGAATCACGTCAGTATCACGAGCAATTGATACCGGTGATGTAGAAGCGGTGCGAGTTGTCTTAGCGACAGGTGTGGAACACGTTATAGAGCGCGTTGATGTCAAGTTTGAGGCAATGGAAGGGGCTTTCGTTATCCGAAAACAATTTCCAATTTGCCTCAGTTATGGAATTACAATCCACAAAAGCCAGGGTCTGAGTTTGAAGAATGCCGTAATCGATGCAGGTAATTGCATATTTTCTAGCGGACAAGTGTATGTTGCTCTGTCACGGGTGACTTCCTTAGAAGGACTTCACCTTATTAATTACGATCCACATGCAGTGCTAGCAGATAATTCCGCCATCTTGGAATACAATAGGTTGAGGACAAAATATCGGCCGGACCTCATGACCATGACTGTTCCATCCAAACGTTCGCGAAAGGTTCAAGACCGCCAATGGTCAATTACAAAAAATGTGTCTGCGTGTCAGGAACCAACCATAGGAAACACCTCTGACGAAATGTGGCGAATAAAAGGTTTGCAGAACCCAGATGGTGTTTCTTGTTACGCCAACGCTACGATTCAGTGTCTGTTTCACAGTCATCTCATTAGAAACTGCTTAATGCATCAACAGAATGGCGACGTCATGAAAAACCTCATTGAGAATTATGCCAACTTACAGTCACCAGGCCACGTGTTTACTGCTAGAAAACTCGCAGGTAGAGAGTTCACTTTAAGGAATCAGCAAGATGCACCAGAATTCCTAACCAGTCTTCTGTGGAAATGTGATGACCTGAGGGATCTGCTGAAACACGAGGTAACCTCTACGAGGCGTTGTGCTGACTGTGGTTTCAAAAGTGAGACAATCGAACCTGGTTACATTTTGATGCTTGCATTGCCACCACCAAGTAAGCAAACTCCCACTCTGTCTGAGATAATCAAGTACAATTTTTCGGCAGTTCAGAAACGAACAGAAAATTTAATCTGTCAAATTTGCAAGTCGAAAAATATGACCATGGTCACTGACGTCACATCCGCGGGTAGTTGTTTAATTGTACAGCTCGTGTTGCATTCCATACAGAAGGGAAAGATGACAAAGATAATTAATTACAGTATAAAAGGAGTTCCCACGGATCGATCTTCATTCTGTTCGAAACAATATAAGGTCAACAGCGCAATATTCCATCATGGAGAGGATACTGAAAGAGGTCATTACACTTGCATGCTACGAGATGAAACTTCTGGTTGGCGTCACGTCAATGATTCTAGCATTGATAAGCGGAGGTGGCCACTAAATGCAAGGGACGCATACATATTTTTTCTGCAGCATATCTGAACAGTGCTGACATTTCTCATAATACGTAATAATATTCAAAATTCAAATTCGCAAATTTAGAAATATGTATATTCAAAATTCAAAATCGCAAATTTAAAAATAATGACATCACAGCGGCAACTAGTTATAACCCTGCGTGCAAGTAACTCCACCAATGCCGGTCCCAAGTCCGGATGAGAAAGGAGGAGGGTTGCACGCAGGGTTACACGTTGCAAATATTCACCGATTTGTTAACTTCATTATATGTAGGTATATCGGCTGCTTCATAAGACAGCCAGTCGACAAACAATAACGTACGTTTCATTCGAAGACTCTGATAATTGCATATTATTAGCGTTTCATATTCGTCTAATAGACTTCTCAGAGTTTTATTGGATTTCCATAGCGAAGTACCTTCGTTCTATCTGAATAACAATCTTCACCCATACTTATTCGTTGGAGTACAATATCTTCTATGTCTTCTATGAATTATAGAAATCCGACCGAGCGAGCGTAGCGAGCGAGCACAAATATCAGGTGGTCCAGCGTAATTTTACAAAAAGGAGTGATATCCCCCAAAAAAGCACCTCTGGTGCAAAAACCTTCGCCAAGTACATTAAAATCTCCCTCCAAAAAATTGTCTTCCACAAAAAGTCTTCCTCCAAAAATTCGATTTCCACCAAAATTCTTCCTCCAAAAATTGTGTTCCACAAAAAGTCTTCCTCCAAAAAATTGTCTTCCACAAAAAGTCTTCCTCCAAAAATTCGATTTCCACAAAAAGTCTTCCTCCAAAAATGGTCTTCCAAAAAAAGTCTTACTCCAAAAATTCGATTTCCACAAAAAGTCTTCCTCCAAAAATTGTCTTCCACAAAAAGTCTTCCTCCAAAAAATTGTCTTCCGCAAAAAGTCTTCCTCCAAACAATTCGACTTCTACAAAAAGTCTTCCTTCACAAACATCTCTAAAAAAGGATTGAAATCAGATGTAACTGCCAAGTACAACAGAATACAAATGAAATCCTACTACATGGCGTTGTGCTCGTTCGCTCGCTGCGCTCGCTCACTCGATTGGTTTTTTAAATAATTTGTGACGTCATAAAGATTAGAAACAAAAAGTGACCCAACGATAAAATTTTAGAAACAAAAATACGAACACATAAATTTGAAAAAAAAATTTTATAACAAAATTTTGGAAATAAAAATTTGAAAAAAAAAATTTTTAAACAAAATTTTGGGAGTGGTACTTGGCGGGCTTTTATAGCAATGTATGAGAATGTCACGTAAACGTGTGAGCTAAATTCACTTGCCCACACCTGGCCCGCAAAGTACCACGGACAAAATTTTGTTTAAAAATTTTTTTTTTCAAATTTTTATTTCCAAAATTTTGTTATAAAATTTTTTTTTCAAATTTATGTGTTCGTATTTTTGTTTCTAAAATTTTATCGTTGGGTCACTTTTTGTTTCTAATCTTTATGACGTGACAAATTATTTAAAAAACCAATCGAGTGAGCGAGCGCAGCGAGCGAACGAGCACAACGCCATGTAGTAGGATTTCGTTTGTATTCTGTTGTACTTGGCAGTTACATCTGATTTCAATCCTTTTTTAGAGATGTTTGTGAAGGAAGACTTTTTGTAGAAGTCGAATTGTTTGGAGGAAGACTTTTTGCGGAAGACAATTTTTTGGAGGAAGACTTTTTGTGGAAGACAATTTTTGGAGGAAGACTTTTTGTGGAAATCGAATTTTTGGAGGAAGACTTTTTGTGGAAGACAATTTTTTGGAGGAAGACTTTTTGTGGAACACAATTTTTGGAGGAAGAATTTTGGTGGAAATCGAATTTTTGGAGGAATTACGAGTACCGCAACTTTCAACGGCTTTAGAGAGAAAAATAGATAAATTCTTTAATTTGTATCAAGCTCCATACCGTATAATAGACTGTCCGTATGCTAACGCTTATCAGCTCGCAGATTGTGATAATGAAAATAAAATAATAGGTGTATTTCATAGATACAGCCTAAAAGTGTACAAACAAATACAGGCTACCGAGTAATTAATCACATATATTATGTAATTCAATTACATAATCAGATCGAATAATCGATCAAATTACAATAAACATTGAAAAATAGAATGAGAGTGGAAGTTAAAAAGGAGGGACTAACCGTCTGTTGTCAATCCCCATGCCTAATTAATTATATATACAGGAGGTATATATAATACGTTTAGATCAAATTTCGAAAATTTTAGGGTCAGAGACTATCCCAGGCCAAGGCTAAAAAGTCGAATTATGTAGTCCATTACATATTAAAAAGTAATGAAAACGGACGAATAGGGTTAGGTAAAATTAGGTTAAGTTATTAGAAATAAGTTATTATAAATAATAGATGTATTTTAAAGATACAGTATACAAGTGTATAAACACATGCAGGTTATCAATTAGTTGATTAAGTATATTATGTAGTTATACATTACATAATTAGATCGAGTATTCGATCGAATTACAATAAATATTGAAAAATAAAATGAAAGAGGGAGTTAAAAAGGAGGGACCAACCGTCTGTTGCCAATCCCCATGCCTATTACAGGGTGGCCCAGGACCCCGAGCCAAAAGAAATAGGTGAATTCCTCGTTGAATTCTGAGACGAAATGTCCTTTTCGAAAACTTTGTCAGATCAACGGTGTCGGAGTTATTAAAGATGGCGATCGACCAACCAGAGCCTCGCTTCAGAACCGTAGCAGTGCCGGCTCAAATACGGGGGGCAGTCCCCATGGTTTATTTCACATTTGGCTACTTTTTTTTCACTTTTTTTCCCCAGCTGCGTCGATCGGACTTGGTGTCCAGGTCGTCCGGACCGTAGGTATTGGTGTCCAGGTCACCCGGACCGTAGCTCTTCGTGTCCAGGTCGCCCGGACCGTAGGTCTCGGTGTCCAGGTCACCCGGACCGTAGCTTTTCGTGTCCAGATCGCCCGGACCATAGCTCTACGTGTCCAGGTCACCCGGACCGTAGGTCTTCGTGTCCAGGTCGACCGGGCCGTAAGTCTGCGTGTCCAGGTCGACCGGGCCGTAAGTCTGCGTGTCCAGGTCACCCGGACCGTAGGTCTGCGTGTCCAGGTCGACCGGGCCGTAGGTCTTCGTGTCCAGGTCGACCGGGCCGTAGCTCTTCGTGTCCAGGTCACCCGAAACGTAGTCCTTCGTGTCCAGGTCACCCGGACCGTAGCTCTTCGTGTCCAGGTCGCCCGGACCGTAGGTCTTCGTGTCCAGGTCGACCGGGCCGTAAGTCTGCGTGTCCAGGTCACCCGGACCGTAGGTCTGCGTGTCCAGGTTGACCGGACCGTAGGTCTGCGTGTCCAGGTCGACCGGGCCGTAGCTCTTCGTGTCCAGGTCACCCGGACCGTAGGTCTTCGTGTCCAGGTCGACCGGGCCGTAGGTCTGCGTGTCCAGGTCGACCGGGCCGTAGTTTTTGACGTCTAGGTTGACCGGACCGTAGTTTTTGACGTCCAGGTTGACCGGACCGTAGGTCTTAGTGTCCAGGTCACCCGACACGTAGGCCTTCGTGTCCAGGTCACCCGGACCGTAGGTCTTCGTGTCCAGGTCGACCGGGCCGTAGGTCTTCGTGTCCAGGTCGACCGGGCCGTAGCTCTTCGTGTCCACGTCACCCGGACCGTAGGTCTTCGTGTCCAGGTCGACCGGGCCGTAGGTCTGCGTGTCCAGGTCGACCGGGCCGTAGGTCTGCGTGTCCAGGTCGACCGGGCCGTAGGTCTGCGTGTCCAGGTCGACCGGGCCGTAGTTTTTGACGTCTAGGTTGACCGGACCGTAGTTTTTTACGTCCAGGTTGACCGGACCGTAGGTCTTAGTGTCCAGGTCACCTGACACGTAGGCCTTCGTGTCCAGGTCACCCGGACCGTAGGTCTTGTGTCCAGGTCGACCGGGCCGTAGTACTTGACTTCCAGGTGACCCGGACCGTAGTTCTAGAGATTGATAGGTTGTCAGCATCGTGATTGTTGATGTCCGGTCGTTTGCACCGTTTACTTGGAAGGAACTGGCCGCCCAAATATCGGATTTGAGATTGAAATGTATCAGTGATTCGAATACTCAGTTTGACCATTTATGCACTTTATCGGTTGAACTTCGGTAAAAATACATAATTTCTCAATAACTTTGATAACCGTATTGAATAATCGATTCAGTTTTCAATTTATTGAATCTGTATCAAATTCCATCTCCAATTCATTATTCGTGTCGATGACACAATTGTATGACGTGATAAAACAAATGCAATCGCGCGCTGCGGCTGAGTCCATGGCAACGATCATGTTTTGTTTTCAAACAAACATTGCGGGTTTGGCGTTAATAAATTCGCTCGCTTATAATTTTAACCTTTTTATAATGGAATTTACACCTCACGAATACCTCGAAATGATCGTCTTCTACGGGGAGTGTGGACGCAGTGCCCGTGCAGCAGCTCGTGCGTACGCGGAGCAGTATCCAAATCGCCGTCATCCAGGAAAAGATGTAATTTTGCGTCTCCTACATCGCGCTCGTGAAACGGGACAATTGGAAGCCGATCGAACCGGGATTGGTGGTCCAAGAACCGTACGTGTACCTGAATTGGAGCAAAGAGTGCTTGATGCTCTCGAAGATGATCCGACGCTTAGCCTCAGAGAAGTGGCAAGAATCTGCGATACCACTTATTCCACCGCCCAGAGGATTTGCCGCGATGAAAAAATGCACGCCTATCACTACGTAAGGGTGCAAAGTCTCCAACCCGAGGATTACCCGCGGCGCCTTGAATTCTGTCGATGGTTGGTTGCACAGAACGAAGAGGATCCACACTTTAGCCGAAAAATACTGTTCACGGACGAGTCAACCTATGGACGCGAGGGTACTTTTAACTATCATAATCTCCACGTCTGGGACTTCGAGAATCCGCATGCGAAATCGGTGCGATCGTTCCAAGTTAGATTCGGAGTGAATTTGTGGGCCGGAATAATTGGAAACAAGTTGGTGAGTCTAACCGAGTTTAACGTACTCAGATTCTGAAATGATAATTAATTGATGGTCGAAGTTTATCGCCTGTTTAAAAATTCCACCGCCTGGTTAAAAAACTATGTATCTCGTTCGTTCAGTTGGGCCCGACAGAGTTGCCACGCCGTTTGAATGGGGCAAACTATCGGCAGTTCCTGATGGAATCTCTACCCCAATTGATCGAGGATGCGGAGTTAGATCGAGAGGATATGTGGTTCCAGCATGACGGAGCACCGGCCCACAATGCACTACAGGCGTGTGATGTCTTGGATGTGGCGTTTCCTGCAGCGTGGATCGGCCGTGGCGGCCCCATCGCTTGGCCAGCCAGATCTCCGGATCTTAACATGCTGGACTACTTCTTTTGGGGGCATATTCAACAGCGTGTCTACAGAGGAGAGATCCACGACGTAGAAGATCTGCGAGCAGCGATACGTGAGGCTATCGCCACGGTCACGCCAGAGATGCTGGAACGTGCACAGGAAAATTTGCTCCGTCGAGCACGCCTTTGCATCGAGCAGGAGGGTGGACATTTTGAACACCGTCTTTAGGTGACATATTTTACTATTGAATTAAGTATTGATTTTGGTTGTAGTCAATGCGTTAATACGTAAAATGCGTGAATGCGTAATTACAACTTTCACAGGACCCCTTCATGGCGCACTCGCTCGTGGATCAATCCGTGAATAGTATTATTTGGCTGAAGTCTGGATCCTCTTCGTTCTGTGCAACTAACCATTGACAGAATTCAATGCGCCGCGGGTAATCCTCGGGTTGGAGACTTTGGACCCTTGCGTAGTAATAGGCGTGCATTTTTTCATCGCGGCAAATCCTCTGGGCTGTGGAATAAGTGGTATCGCAGAACCTTGCGACTACTCTGAGGCTCAGCGTTGGATTATCTTCGAGAACATCAAGCATTCTTTTCTCCGGTTTACGGAGACGCTTGTTTTTTCATTAACATTATTTATACTTCTTTAATTTCTATCACCTTTAATTTGCTATAATAAAATTATTTTATTATTTTCGACAATCCCTTCCACGTTATTCCACGTATTTCTTTATTATACCCCATACCAACATTACCTAAAACACGTGATTCAACTAGGTAGTAAATACATCCTGCTAAAAATTCCCGAGAGGACCAGTCAGGACCTTGTTCCAAATTACGACGTGGGGAATTGACCTATGTGGACCTATGTGGACCCATGTGGTCCTGACTCGGGAATTCACTTTTCTGAAGTGAAAAACGGCACTACTAAAAATTCCCAAGTCAGGACCTCATGGGTCCACATAGTTCCATTCCCCACGTCGTAATTTGGAACAAGGTCCTGACTGGTCGTCTCGGGAATTTTTAGCAGGGCAGAAATCAGTACCTTACGTAGGAAGCAAATTGTTATAGACCAAGAGCCCGTGTCACCCAAAAAGTGTGTGATCGACTTACGCCCGCGGACCACCGTACCTAGTATTATCGATGTTGGCGATGCTATAGAAATGCTCGCCCTACATTTTTCCGGGGCGAAGCGAGGGTAGGGGGCTCGCCAACCTGTTATAAAAAGGTGAGTGAAAATGATCATCAGTATACGACTGAGGATAGTGGGAAAGCAAAGATTTGAGTAAAATAATCCGACGCTCGACGGTCGTCAGTCCTCTGCAACGTGGGGTTCACCCGTCGCAAGCCTTGAAAAATGTAAAAAAAAAAAAACAACAAAAAATTTTGAGTTTACGACTGACAATGGAGGGGATCTTACCAGCAGCGTTCGAATGGCCCAAACCTCGCCCGCCAGTCCTTTTCAATAGGGCGGAAGGGCGCTGGGCCCACCGCTTATGAAATATATATATAGGTACTTTTGTGCGATAAGCTTACGACTGACTGTTCCAAAATTATCTTTGATTCCAACTATCTAATCGGAAACTGTAATCAACAGTCATCCAAAATGTGGTGGAAGTCTTGCCAGTCGGGAAAACAAGTTCATGAAATGAGGCTCAGAAGAGCGCGGCTACCAGTTGTGGATTTTTAACATGAATATCAGGTGTTTATGACTGACAATGAAAAATATAGTGACAACGTAAGCACGTGAAGATGGAAACACATTCCTCAGCTGTTTTTAGTATGGATAACGCTCGGTCGGTCGCTCAAGTAGCACGTACGGTGCAACTGCTCGGTGCAGGTATTAATATGACTACTAGAAGGCCTTGTTCCTCATTCGCTCGCTTCGCTCGCTCACTCGGTTGAGGGGGAGCGTTGTTCCTCGCTCGCTTCGCTCGCTTGGTTGTCAGTGGTATTTCAAATATTTTGGGAGTGTGTACTATCACTTTATGCAATTGAAATCGGTAGAGGAGTGTTCCTCGCTCGCTGCGCTTAATCGGTTGTCAGTAGTACCCAAAATATTTTAAGAACATACTGATATTGTTACGCTACATCTTTTCGATGGTTCAATTGTATTAAAGATGTAAGATGGATATGTAACATGTATTTGCATAAATTGAAATTGTTATTAACCTTACTATGGTCGGCAGAAAGGGGCACAATTATACTATACGTTTCAGATAGTTCAATTGCATTACAGATATAACGTGTATCTGTCTGTACCTTGTAAATCGCAGTGTCTGTATTACAGAATGCATATTTTCACCTGTACCATATGAATGTACCATAGCGACAATTTCCGAAACCTCATTAAATAAACAGAGATCAGTTCAAAGACCTCACTCCACCTAGTGATGAGTCGCTCGGTCGGAGAGGACGTTGTTCCGCGCTCGCTTCGCTCGCTCGGTCGTCAATGGTATTTCAAGTATCTTGGAAATGTATACCATCACGCTATGCAATTCAGATCGGTGAAGGATTATTCCTTGGTATAACAGTAAAGTACATGATTGTATTTCCGGATTACCGGATGTCCGGATGTCCAGAAAATTTCCCAATCCTGGTACAGCAAAGACTTCATCACTATTCTCATCATTCTCATCATATTATTACTACATATATTATATTAATAAATTACCATTATTATTATTATGATTATGTTAGAATTAGATTGTTAAAATTATCATGGAAAATTCGTCATGCCTACTATGAATTCCGATGTTCCGTTACTCAACTGACAATTCATGATAATAGTATCCAGATATTTTAAGAACATACTAATATTATTACACTGTTCAATTGTAATCGTACTATTATTGCATAAATTGAAATTAATATCAATCTTACTATGGTCGGCGGAAAGGGGAACACGTAGGTGATGAGTAAACATATTTTTCCAAAAAAAGAACGAAAATTAAATTGAGTCATTTATTCCGTATCCGAAGTTCAAATGGTAGGACACGTTCACAGATTATAATGAGCAAATTAAGAGTTAACAAAAGATGAAGTTATTATCTATAGTACAATATTTCCAGATTCAAAATTATGCAGAACGAAAATTAAGATACACCATATAGTGTGCAGTGAAGCAAAAACGAATGAATTATCTAATGAAACTCTGAAAATCTCGAAATATTGTAACCAGCGAGGCTTCAGTGAATTTTATACGTATGATTTCAAGTTATATCGGATGTAAAAGAATTATTCTCCAATAATGACGGGTTCGATTTGAAAAAAAAGTACGCGCTACCCGCATTTTTCCTAGCTTTTGCATCTTCCCGTTAATTAAGTAATGTAAAATTCACGCTCAGTGCGCACTTTTTCTGCACACCGACAATCCCGTAAGCAGTATTAAGGGGAGGCTCTACTCGATTATGACCGACTTACCGACATAAGTGGGCGTGTCGCTTATTTCGATGAAAATTGAAGTCTACGGGCCTAAATCGCAAAAAAGGGCTCTGTCGCGGATCGCTACGTGCAATTCCGAATCTAACAAGGGGACCCTACGGCAATCGGATTTTTGTAATTTTTCCCACTTATGGTACGTGAAGCTCAGGCCTCGAACAATAATTTCCCAAAGCCGTTCGATGCCATATTCAGAAATTCTCGAGAAAATCGACTTCAAAGTTTTCCGAGCGCTAGATAAGCACTAAAGCAGTTGCATAGGTCGAGCAGGGCGCGTGGCTCACCCGGCAGCGTTCGGGCCCAGTAATCGCAGGGACGCAGGTTCGAGTCTCGCTTCGGGCACTATGTATATATATATTTTTTTTTTTTTCAACAAATTTATACCTACTAATGTAATTGAAATATAAAAATCATCAAGCCTGTAGTAATTTAC
Organism: Euura lappo; assembly: GCA_018257835.1. Lineage (NCBI taxonomy): Eukaryota > Metazoa > Arthropoda > Insecta > Hymenoptera > Tenthredinidae > Euura > Euura lappo. The sequence goes on from JAEUYN010001294.1 coordinate 131,741, forward strand.
AGTAATATAATTATAATTTCCAGTAAAAACGCACGTCTCATTTCCAATTATCTTCTGTTTGAAATTGCGAATAAGCGAGAAAAATAATATCCAGCAATGATATCAACACATTGTAGATTAATATAAATATAAATAGCAGAATAACTGTAAACAATGGAATAAGTAAAATCTAATGTGATGAAATATTTGAATATCACGGTTTATTCGGAATCCGTCATTATTCCGAAAAACAGTTCTGTGTATATCGTTTGCCTTTGTCACGATTTACTTCCTGCGAAGCGTGCACAGCTGCTCTAGCACAAAGGATTCGTGGGTATTCTAGGACAGGTAGAAGGGATACATAAGGCGCCATTCGCAAGGGACGCTTATCACTGTGGCTCGTGTTGAAATACGCCCGATGTAAAGAATAAACGAATACAGCTCGAATAATGAAGCATTCACTTTCCTATCCCACATTTTTCAGTTCCGTCCCAACAATGTTGTTTGTTATAATAGTTTCATAGTTACTGGAAATTATAATTATATTACTGTAAATTACTACAGGCTTGATGATTTTTATATTTCAATTACATTAGTAGGTATAAATTTGTTGAAAAAAAAAAAAAATATATACATAGTGCCCGAAGCGAGACTCGAACCTGCGTCCCTGCGATTACTGGGCCCGAACGCTGCCGGGTGAGCCACGCGCCCTGCTCGACCTATGCAACTGCTTTAGTGCTTATCTAGCGCTCGGAAAACTTTGAAGTCGATTTTCTCGAGAATTTCTGAATATGGCATCGAACGGCTTTGGGAAATTATTGTTCGAGGCCTGAGCTTCACGTACCATAAGTGGGAAAAATTACAAAAATCCGATTGCCGTAGGGTCCCCTTGTAAATATGTCAAAACCTTTTTGTTTTGTGCGGAAACAAAGTAATGGCATTGTTATTACGAAAATGTGTCAATTGGCGTCGTCGCCCAACTTTCACACTTTCGTAATAACAATGCCATTACTTTGTTTCCGCACAAAACAAAAAGGTTTTGACATATTTAGGTTCGGAATTGCACGTAGCGATCCGCGACAGAGCCCGTTTTTGCGATTTAGGCCCGTAGACTTCAATTTTCATCGAAATAAGCGACGCGCCCATTTATGTCGGTAAGTCGGTCATAATCGAGTAGAGCCTCCCCTTAACGCGTGTCAATCTTTTGCGAATCAACCGACTTCGAAAAGAATTCGTTCCCGTGAGGTAGTCAATTTAACATTTGAATAATCATCTATGTTATTGATAGTCAACATTATTCAACAAACGTTATACACAAATTAGTTATCAAAAGTCAGATGAGAAAATCAGCTAGTGTTGAACAATTATCTGAATGACCACAAAAATCGAAGTGTAGTGCATAATCTCTACTAATGCCGTCAACTGTTGTCAGAGTGTCCGCGAGGTTATTATACACTACGGAATGTTCTCAGAAGTTATAATTCTAAATTTATCGCACACACAAAACTGTCACGATAAAGTATCCCCCCCCCCTTCTTCACTTGATGTGAAAGTTGAAACACAGTATCTCGGAGCCACGAAGACTAAAGGAGTCCACAAGCTTGGCAGGGTCTAGCAGTTTCCAATACTTGGTTACGACGTCATAGATGCAAATGAGGCACAAAGAGACTTCTCAGGCATAGGCGAAGAATAGTTGCAACTATCCGAACCCAATACTGAACCTAACGCCACTCTCTTCTGCATGTATACTTGTTTACACCAAACTGAAACAATCAATCAGTCCAAGCTGATTATATCAAACTCGCAGACTTAGTAAGTTAGTATGCCAAAAATGTTGTCTTCATATTTCAATTCGAGTCTACATACCTCTTTCGATGATAATTAATTCTCCCTACGTCTCTGATTTGGCGAAACATCAAATGATGGGATGACATTGTATCGACCCTGTTAGCGCAGACTGCAGTCTTGAAAAATAAGACGTTCCCCTGAGTGACCATCGTGTAGATAGCAGAATTACGCTGTGTCGTTTTCCGGCCGTAACTTTGTAAGAGATGCAACTGCGAATTCGTTTGTTAGGTGATGTCCCGAAAATATTGACTTCGAATTTGAATCAAATCCAATTTTCATTTCGTTTTCGATGATATTCGATTCTTCGTATTTCTTCGACTCATTCAGGCGTCGAACGACAGGCATCCTTCCAACCTGGCTATTAGTGTAGAATCCAGGCCTAGAAAATAAAACTTCACCGTAGCTAACCGGCTAGTAGGATAATAGAGTTACGCTCTCGAGAAGCAGTGCAACTGCTAATACAAAGCTTCAGGGACACCTACCAAGAGTGATCCACAGGCAGAATTCCAACGATGAATTTCCGTAATAAGAATTCCCTCGCAGATATGCAAATCTTATCGGTGTTGCGTTAAATGAAGCAAATGAGGAAAACAAAACTTTTTGGGAACGAATTCGCGCTGAATAAGCCTAATACGCGACCATTAACAATAAGTAAGCTAACGGGATTACATATCGGAGAAGAAGCATCGATCAATAACATCGGTAAATATTACAATATACTACAATTTTTAACGCGAAGGCACCCTGTGCCCATCTCCGTACACACACATAGACGTGTTATTCAAACACATACGCTCACACATACACACACCTAAGTTGTCATCTCATGTAGCGCATTTATACCCACGTGAGGCATCCGCAGCTGAACATATTATATAGCGCTTATGTCGTGATAAGACAGCAGCTGATTACACGCAGCGCTTGTGTCCAGATTAGGCAGCTAAGTAGCGCTCACGACCAATTGAAGCAACTAAAATTTGTTATTACCAACAGATTCCTGGTATCGTAGTCCATAACAATGCCCCGAGACTGCATGTACAATATGTATAATCTACATATAATATAATTAAAAAATAGTGATTCGTCACCAAATGTACGATAAAACTCAACATTCCACTGTGATTTTGGATATCACATTTCGAACAGAATATACTTTTGAATTTGCTTCTCTGAAACCACAACGGATACTATGGATCTCAGTTTATTAGCTTACGAAGCACCAAAGATTTCGTTATACACAATATTTCTTGTATACACTTTGCCATTTGATGTTTCAGTCGATTTCTTTGTCAGCAAGACTTTCAAATTACTTTTCGACTTAACTCTGGACAAAGCAACATATAGTTGACCATGACTAAACACGGGATTTGGTAAATAGACTCCAACGCTATCGAAAGATTGACCTTGTGACTTGTTAATTGTCATCGCACAGCCCAATCTCACAGGAAACTGTCTTCTGACCATCTTAAATGGTACATCTTCTTCGCTCGGTGTTAAATCTATTCGTGGTATCAGTACAGTTTCGCCAACGCAATTTCCACTTATAATTTCAGTACAGATCAGATACTGGTTTAGCTTTTTTACAACCAGTCTAGTACCATTATATAGCCCTTGTGACAGATTTAGGTTACGTAACAGGATGACGATACTTCCTACTTTCAACATCAACTTATGGGGTGGAAGACCATTGGGAGTCAATGAATTCATGAATTCAATCGGAAGTATATTACCGATATTCGTATTATCTTCATCTTTACCTGTGTCGACACTCAGATATTCCGCTGCATCACCTTTAATTTTTGACAATATTTCGTTGTTTATGGCAATAACATCGACATTGGTCGGAGCCAATATAACCTTACCATAATTCGAAGGGTCTTGTGGATCTACACTTTCTCCAAATATTTCTCGAACGATATCACCATTCGAACGGAATTCCGTAGGAATGCATGTAACTTCGTTGTTACGTTCAAAAGAATCGCCAAAAACACCATCACCAACTCGCAGAAGCCATTGTGTGAAATCTGTTTGTCCATCAGAGACACGAATGTTGCCCTTCAATGACATGTATACGAATTGTTTCCATAAGGCAGTTCTCTTAACACACGCTTCTAGAATTTGTGTCCTACTTCCATGTCGCACAACTGGTAAAGTTTGCCTAAAATCACCAGAAACTATGACTATTTTACCACCAAATGGTTCGTTACAATTACATATATCTCTCAACATACGATCAACGGCCTCTAGTGCATACTTAGAGGCCATTGTTATTTCATCCCAGATTATAGCTTTCGAATTTCGAATGTGCAACCCTTGTCTAGAATTCGGTTTGATATTACACGTTGAGCATTCGTTTAACTGTAACGGGAGTTTGAAGGTTGAGTGTACAGTTCTCCCTCCTTTCAACAAATTCGCTGCAATTCCAGTCCATGCTACGGACAGCACTATCAAGCCCATACCTTTTAATGTAGTGATAATGGTGTTATGCAGATAACTTTTTCCGCTGCCGCCAGGGCCGTCCACATAAATGCACTTATCAGAGCTTTCGCCACGTACAGCATTCATGACTGCAGCATAAACATTACGTTGATGTTTCGTTAAACTGTTAACTAATGCTGTTACTGTCTGATTAATAGCAGTTATGTCCTCGTCATTGTCTATATCGCTCGAAAATATGTAATCTTCTTTTAAATCTGGCAATTTGAAATTTCGCAATGTAAATCCATGAAATGTGAGTATTTCGTTAATCACTTGCAACGCCTTTTGTTCATTTTCTTCATTGTATTCATTTCGATCAACCATCTCACGTTTATATTTCTCAAACAATTCACTTGCATTGATGGGCATGCCGAAAACACAAATGTACGCAAACAGTCTACACATCTCTTTCGGAAACTTGAGATTCTTCGGCTAAACATTTGTCCCATTCTTCATCATTACTAACTAACTTTCGCGCTACTGCTGCTTCAAAAAACGATGAGTACGTCGTACCTTCGAAAGTTTGCAATTCACCGTATGATTGTGCTCCCCGAACATGTAATAGCAACAATCTCAAATAGTAACGCTCAGTTTCGCGAGGACTCACGAAATACATTCTGCTCAGTACAGGTTTTACAAATTTCTTTCGTTTCGTCCACTCTGTATTTTTCTTATTGAACACATAATGAGTTGGAATTTCACAGTACAAATAATTACGCGCTTCCACGTCGATCTTATTAAGGTTTAGCCACGCAAGCAGCGCTGATTCTTTATTGTTGTCTACGGCTACATTTTCGCGACCCTCTTCAAAATATAACGTATGTTCGTTTTCTACGTGAACAGCTAGCCTATATATAGCGTGCGATTGCTCGTTCATCGGAAATTGGTACAGTCGATGCATTGCCTCGGGTGGACACACATATCGCGTTGATACACTGAGAGAAAAGATGTATCACATTTTATCACATATCGCCGACAAATTACTATTTTTCGGTAGTAAAAGGACGTGTGGTCACACAATACAAAGAATTACAAATCCACCTTGTAAATTTCACTAATGGTGAATATTACTCTTCAAGAAGGGTATGGTTTACAACTTGAAGGCTAAAATTTACTATTTCCGATCGTATTAAGAAGCATAACACGATCGTATCATGTACAACTGTGGGGTCCGAATTCTTACCATCTCAGATAGTAAAATGAAGTTAGTTCACAACGGCCGTGCATCCATTCGCAGGTGGCGCTGTTAGCGGTCCTATTTGCTGCTAATTTTTTATTTAGGTTCTGCTACACAGTTGGAAGATATCTGTAATCCCACTGGTCCATATATGAAGTTTCATTCCGACAATTTAATAGGAACTATTTAACTATCATAAATAGTAACAATATATTATTTTTTTTTCCCCACAGTTATTCGGCACTGCCGATGTACCAAAGTAACAATATTATTTATTTTATTTTCTGTCAGACCACACAGGCACACAGGTATAAATAGTGTGACTTATGTCCTAAATAATATCAATTTGCATGTTTTGGGCTTTTGTATCCATCATAACACTCAAAGAACGTCGGAGTCGTCAGAGTGTTATAACAAAACAACATCTGCTTCCGTAGACCTTCGTCCGCCGTACGACGTTGAAGTCGAGAATGATTCTGGTTGTGTGGTGACACGTAAGTGTAGCCGACACGGTGCAAATTTCTTCGCGAGATCCAAAAACCACTGCCAACCATCTATCGGCGCGCTACGGTACCACGCAGCGGGTGACCGACCGCTAGGCCGCTAGTGTGTCCGCCATATTCGTATACCTGATACGTATTTTTACTATCTCAAGTTGTAAAAATTACCATCTCGCATGCGAGAAGATGTGTGTTTGCCTTTCACAGTGTATCACGAGGCGGTGCGAAACGACTGTGTTACAGTCGCAGATAGTAGAAATAACACGCTTTCATCTGGAAACTTACGAAATATGTTGTAATTTCTACAAGTAGCGATATTTACAATGCCGGGTTGTAATTTGAGTTCCGAGCGACATGTAACGTATCCCAGTTCTGCTAGAGACTATTGACTGAAAAATGACTACGTTTCCTGGTTTTTCGACTCCACGTCAACTTGCCATCAAAAGTAGTAACTTGTCGGGGATATGTGGTGAAATATGATACATGGTTTCTCTCAGTGTATATATTCGTCAATCTCGTCATATTTCACGCTATTTTCTTCCTGTGCATCCTTCATTTCGACGACCGCGCAATCATGCCCTTTATAACAGTACTTGAATAGATTTTATACATTGGACCGTTCTACATATTTCTACGTTGACGTGACAATTAAATTTCAGTAATAAATATGCGTTATAGGGCACAACACTTTTGTTATCTGCAAACCTATGTACCCCTCCTTTAATCGTATCAGAGATCACATTACCGTCGTCTCGTCTGCGATATAATGGATACCCGGTTGACATATAGTTGGTTTCGGATATGTAATCTTTGGGGTAACGTTTGGTACATCGATTTGTTTTACTATCCATGCAGGGCGAATTCACGTTTTGGTGACCACATGGTCCATGAATCATACATTGTTTGACTATTTCATGCAATAACGGGTGTCTCGTTTTGTCTGGTATCTCGGCAGATACTATTCTGTCAACATCGTCTGCGTTCCTAATTTTACTATCTTCTTCCAGCCAAAATAACATATGAGCATGTGGTAGGCCTCTTTTTTGAAAACTTTTAGTTCAAACACCCTAGCTATAAGATCTGGTCGATCCGTAGCAGTTTGACCAGGCATCAAATTTTCGACTATGTCTTTCCACTTCGGATTGCAGGTAATTGTTATGAATAAATCGGGTTTCCCGTATTTTTGCAATAGCGTCATTGCATCGATAAAACTTTGCTGTAAGGCACGCGGACTACCGCTGAACGAAGATGGTAATATCACCATTTTGCCAATCCTTGCGTTGTCCTGTCCGGGTTTGTTATGTAGATAATCAATGACTCCTTTATACAATTCGGCTCGTAATTTGCTTTGTTGATTTCTTATGTAATATAGACGATTACTTTCAACTTTTGTCCACATATCAACAATGTACTGTTGAGACAGTCTTCCCATGTTCAGGCATGGATTAAATCCCCCTCTATCACTCAACTTGTAGCTGTAATATTGCAGCGCGGTTATTTCACGATTACCGTGGTTTTGCTTTATCCTTGGCGACCATCCTGTTTCACCAGAGGGAAACATCAGAGGATATGTCATAGGATCGACGCGCGACGTGTTTACTCAAACTTGGAATACTTATAGGACCTCCCCCTTTAGAGTACACGCATACATCTCTCTGTACCGGAGGATCTCCATCTTCTGCAACAAACACAATTGCCACTTCGTTACAAGTTGGTAGGTTAAAACGATTTTTATCCGCTTTATCATCTCTCTTCAGCCACATCCTTATTTCGCGCGGAGATCCCCCAGTTGTATGTGACGACTGTCTCTCTTCCTCTTCCATCTCATGCATCATTTTGAAAGCTTCCGCGTATGGATTGATTTTTCGTATAATGTCATCCAATTCACGTAGAATCTCTGGCAAACAACCATCATTGCCGGGATGCTGCATGCGTACTCTGGTGGCAATTTCATTATCGATTATGTACAACTGTCCGTATTTACGGACTTCATCGGCATCTGGGTGTAATGCATACGTGTTATGATATGTTTGTCCACATATACGAAATACAAATGGACCCCGACTCCCTTTGATCGAATCCAATTTAGCTCCAAAGCTTGCAAATGCCAATGAATTATTATAACTTCTTGCATTTCGTAGAACATTTTTACTCCGTAGATCCGTCCCATTGATCAGCTGTATAATTGATTCTGGATAAGATGTATCTTCTGATATGCTTACTTTACCTTTGTGACAACAGATGTTGTACTTCTTATCGCTTGGTAATTCAGAGATGAAATGTCTTGCACTACAGAATTCGCATAGATGATTCCTTTCGCCTAAATAATGTGATTCTACTTCATCCTCCACCAAGTCTAAATTTACTATCAACGCTTCGTCTCGGAGTTCTATGTGACCATGAGATTTTAATTTTTTCGTCCTGGATGACACTAATAGTTCTTTGCCGGAATATTTTCTTTTATTCGATGCAGCAATCTTAATAGATACCTTCTCTTTTTTGTATGTTGCAGCTGCCTTGAGTCTGTTAGCCCGTTGTTGCTCAGATTCTTTTGCACGCGTCTGTTGCATTCTATCTGCAGCTTCTCTACGTACCGTCGTCGCCCTTGTATCATCGGTGTTTATTATAGATTTTCTTTTTTCTTTGTTGTAAGCTGCTGCGGTCTCAAGTCTATTATTTCGGTGTTCCTCAGATTCTTTTGCGCGCGTATGTTGCATGGCCATGGTCACTGAATGACGGTAGACTTATTTCTCACATCGCACTTTGAAACTATTCAGCTCAATAAATATGTATACATATGTATTCACCATGATTATACCTCAACGCTGATCATCACAATATCGACGATTCTCGGATGATGTATACTCGATAGACACCAACATATAGTGGCATCAGTCGAATAACAAAACATCGAAATTGTTTATAATAATAGCGGAAAATGTCAGTAAAATAACGAAACATCGGCATTTGTAGTGGGCATGACGAATTGTTTATAATAATAGCGGAAAATGTCAGTAAAATAACGAAACATCGGCATTTGTAGTGGGCATGACGAATTGTTTATAATAATAGCGGAAAATGTCAGTCAAGTAACGGAACATCGGGATTCATAGCCCGCAAGTCGAATTGTTTATAATAATATCGTAAATTATCAGTCAAGTAACGAAACATCGGGATTTATAGCCGGCATGACGAATCGTTTATAATAATATCGAAAAACATATAATAATATCGAAAAACATATAATAATATCGAAAAATATCAATCAAGTGACGAAACATCGGGATTTATAGCCGGCAAGTCGAATTGTTTATAATAATATCCAAAAATATCAGTCAAGTGACGAAACATCGGGATTCATAGCCCGCAAGTCGAATTGTTTATAATAATATCGAAAATTATATAATAATATCGAAAAATATCAGTCAGGTGACGAAACATCGGGATTTATAGCCGGCAAGTCGAATTATTTATAATAATAATGATGATGATGATGATGATGATGATGATGATGATGATGATGATGATGATATAATAATAATAATAACAATAATAATAATAATAATAATAATAATAATAATAATAATAATAATAATAATAATAATAATAATAACAATAACAATAATAATAATAATAATAATAACAACAACAATAATAATAATAATCATATATAACAACTGAAATGTTAATTGATTCATTCATTCATTCCTATCTCACGAAATTCCTATCTCAAAAAATCTCGATCCGAGAAAATCGCGTTTGAAGTAGAATCAGTTATAAATCAACGTGACCACATATTTTCATGGGGGACAAATTTTTTAAATAGACGAAATATTCCGCTGAAATGTACCAGGTGATAAAAAAGTAATATTATATTGCTATCTGGCTGCTGCGATCAAATTACGCCGTTTTTTTGAGATATTAAACCAAATTTTAATTATCCTCCCGGTGCAATACCGTAACAACTAAAAAAAAATATTAAACCGTGGCGCAATACTGTAATAAGTCAAAAAATATTTTTTGACGGTAATTTTGAGATGTTACAGTATTACACCAGGGATATTCTTTTTTTTCGAGTTGTTACAGTATTGCTCTAACAATTTTGTTTTTTTTTTCGACTTGTTACTGTATTGCATCGGTTTATTGAAATTTTTCTGAGTTATTACAGTATTGCATTGAAATGGATAGCCTTAGTCGATTTTGAGATACTACAAAATGATTTCAAAGATTTTGAGATATTACATTATTGCACCAAGTCAGACCGAAAAATTGTGACTTATTGCTCTATTCCTCTAAAATATTAATAAATTTCCCGACGTTCAAAGATATTATACTATTACACCAAGAAAATTATTATTTTTTTATTTATTACAGTATTGCACCACGAAAATTCAGTTTTTCTTAGATATTACAGTATTGCAATGATAATGGTTAATTATTTCAAGATATTACACTGTTTCAAATAAATATTGTCCATTTAATCGTGAAATGTCTACACCGGTAGTTTCCAGTGATATTCATTTGTTAAGGGGACCCGTACAGCTTGAAATAATGAATTCCAAATGCTCCAAAAATAATTTATTTCTCAACCAAAGTTCGTTACACATAAAAAAAATCATGTTGCTCAAATCCTTGTCACGAGGTTTTAGGCACATGGTTGCTTCGATTTGACCTTATGAGGTCTCATTTGTTTCAGAAAACGAATCCTCATCGTGTGAGTTAAGATATGAATGATTTTTGGGGTATGTGGAATTCATGAGCTCAAGCCGAGGTTCAAGCTGTATACGGGTCCCCTTAACTACGGTCCGGTAGACTTGAGTTTTTTAATATACGAGTTGAATTTGAAGAATGATAGGCTTTCATTCATTACACTGTGAATGCATCCTCAAGTTTCAGCCTAATACATAGAACGTAATAATCTGCACGAGTAATGCGATATCCAATTTTTAGGACAACGTTTTATGCGCATTTTTATCGTATCTTCAGCATCACATTGAAAATTGGGAAAAAATACGTTTTCCGTGCGGAAAACTCTCAGGTTTTCGATTCCATTTTTTATTTTCCATCAACTCTGCTGAAACCACCTCGGACAGACGTTTTTTTCACAAAAAAGAGCGATTTCTCCTTCTGCTCAATGTTTGAGCATTGTTTTGAATTTTTATTCTCAAGATTTGAGATGGTTTTACAATTAGTAGAGTTAATGAAAAATAAAAAGTGGATTCGAAAACCTGAGAGTATTTCACATGGAAAACGTATTTTGTCGAATTTCCGTTGTGACGCTAAAGATACGATAAAAAATACTTATAAAAATGGTATCCTTAAAATTGGATATCGCATTCCTCGTGAAGAGTACTACGTCCTATTGGGCTGAAACTGCGGCAAATCGATTTTTCAAGGGCCCAAACATTGGCTGATAATTGGTGGATGCCCAATTAAAAAAAAAAAAAATTTTGAGTTGTTACAGTATTGCACCAAGAAATTTCAATTTTTTCTAGTTGTTACAGTATTGCACCAGGAAAAATAATAATTTTCGAAATGTTACACTATTGCACCAAAATCTCATGCCAGTTTTGAGTTGTTACAGTATTGCTCTCAGCGGCTTCAATTTTGCGTCGCATCAATACTATAACTTCCTACTTTTAACAGTTATATTGCACTGAAAAAATTCCACTTTTTTTTCTCCAAATGCTTCATCATTTGACAAGTAATATTCCGCAGTAAAACGAAAATTCGGAAATTTCGGCTTGTTACACTATTGTTCTAGGGGTGCGATATGATTCATCGCAAGAATACTAAATTGTGTATGAATTTTACAAAATTGTGTAGTAAATTCGTCATATTTGTCAATTAATTTTACTAAAATTTGAAGTGATTTCATGACTCCTGTATGTTAATAAAACTTCCAACACATTGTTGGAAGTTTACAACAAACATTTTCTACAGTGTATATGATAATTATTCGATAACAGCAGCCTTACCAACTCCGGTGCTGGTTAAATACCGATAATTTGACAGGCTACTGCAACCGTTATTCTTGCGGTGCGGTGAAGGTAAGAAGAAATCGATTGCACAAATTTGTCACATAGCCATCACTGGTTCGGTACAATAGTACCGGTCTTGCCTTCAATGGCCCGGCTTCTCTCGATCTATTACATCTAAAAATGGCGACATGTTTGCATTCGCACCGTCACATGCGCTATCTGGCGGCTAACGTTGGGTACTTGGATCACCACTGTCCCTGCTGTCTAGTGATGGCCAATCTTCTCTGATTTTTATGAAAATCGGTTTTGGTCGAAGACGGTGAAGGAGAAGAAAATTTTCTCGACGAAACGGGTATACTCTAATTTCAAGAAAACCATATCTCTGCTCCCCGTGTACCAATTACATCGAAATACGGCTCAAATTAAAGCTTTTCATGCCCATGTCCAAAGATAAATATGCCAATGATGTGTGTATAGCCGGGCGAAAGAAAAAAGAGATATATCATTTCCCCCACCGCCCGGATCGCTCTCGTTCGGGTAAATAGACTCGGCGAGTCTACGCGCAGCGTTTAAAAAATTTTTTTTTTTTTTTTAATGTATTTGGCGCGAGACTCTACCGAGTCTCTTCATTAACAACAGGTACATTATTCCTAACATAAAGCTAGATCGAGTTTTCTTTGAGTTCTTCGGTGTTATTTTTCCCTGCTGTCTCCGTTCAGATGTCACCGTAGAATGCCACTGTAACGGGCGCGCTAAAACGCCACGTTACATATGGTAGATCTATTTTATATTGAGACTAGGGACCTCGCCCCTGAGCGCTTCGCGCCTCGCTGTTCGCTGTGCACCTCAAAAATTAGTTCCACCCCTTTTCATTTGTGAGAATTCATGTGAGAATTCACCGTCAAAAAAATTTGTAGAGATAATGGGGAGTGAGGTCTTGCAATGAAGAACGCACAAACGCAGGTTAAATGGATTTGAAGCTCAGCGACTCAATGCTCGAAAGATATTTATTACAGAATGAATAATGTGTTTCAAAAAGAAAATTGTGATCGGAGTAAATGGCAAAAAAAAAAGAACAAATATACTTAAACTACGGAACAAATAACGAAGAAAAGGTGTATAGATAAAATTACAAACAGTTCCCATTCGCACACTCACGAATACCACACATTAAAATCGGTTGATCCCATGTAGATATTAACTTCGAATAGTTCCAGTTCGCAACACGATATCACAGCTCAATTAACAGTTCAACACGAAGAAAACGGCGAGAGGCTTTGTCTTTTGATTTTCACAGAAACTGATTCGAAGTCCTTCAACGAGGTTTAATGATTTGAGAAAGGTGAGAGGCGATTGACAGGGTATAACCACTGATTCAAGGTGATGAGGAATCAAGTGGCCACGACAATAGTTATATTGGTTCGTGCACACGTTTTATATCAAATCCCCTTAGAGTTCATAATGACGGGGAAAATGATTTTTGAATTATTGGCTACAGCCCGTAGATATTATCTCCCGTCTCGCTAAGTGGTTCGTCACCTTCTGCCTTATTGGGGCTATTGGCATGACGATTAGCACGCTAATCGTCTCCCCTCGTCTTTCTTCAGATTTTCCCGAATCGGGGACCTTTGGCCAGTGAATCCCTCGTTAACACGCATGAATACGTGTGACCGTTACACATTCCCTTAGGAGTCGAATTTCAAGAAATGCTCAAACTACTTTTCAGGTATTTGAATGAGCAACCATTTGAAGCAAAAATGAAGTCAATATCTCATCGGGCCGAGAAGGTATCGATGAATCCGCGTAACATGATTCACCCCTTTCAACATTTCCCTTGTGGGACAAATTTCGAAAAATCGCTTTTTAGTGGGTGCTTACGAAGGGAAGATGTTGCCCAAATTTCAAGGTTCTAGGTCAAGAGGTTTGGACTGGGCGTCGAGGCCACTTGTTTCTTTATAGATATAGAAGAAAAAGAAGACAGAAGATGGAAGATGTAGAACATGGTGGCGACAATTTAGGTGGAATTAAATTCCCTGACTTTTCTCTGACTTTTCCCGCCCGAAAATCAATTTTCTCACACCTGGTCGCAAAATGCCACTTTTCATACCTCTTGAGCGGGCGGAAAACAGCTCTTTTCGCCCTAGGGCGGAAAAAATCGTTTCCGCCCGCTAAAAGCGGGCGTAACCGACTATTTTCCGGCCCTCGGGCGCAAAGAGCTGTTTTCCGCCCGCTCACTCGGTCTGAAAAGAGGCATTTTTGCAGACCAGGTGTTAAGAAAAACATCGTGTGCATCATGGGCGCAAAGCTATTATGCGAGTCTGCTTTTACAGCAACTCGCCTTCGGCTCGTGCCGCAAATTGCATACTCGCAAAATAGCCTTTTGCGCCCTTGATACACAAATAACTATTTTCTCACACCCGGTCGCAAAATGCCACTTTTCATACCTCTTGAGCCGGCGCAAAACAGATCTTTTCGGCCCTCGGGCGGAAATGTGCTTTGCGCCCGCCTACATCATTTGGATGAACATCGACAGTTTCATGAATGGCTAATTTCTTTTCAAGAAATCATTGAATAAAACTGTGAAAGTGAACAAAAAAAAATGTCCAACAGTAATATTAAAACGCAAATTTGTGTACAGAATAGCGAAAGTACGGGTTAACAAACGTAAAAATTGCAGTATTTTGTCGAAATCACGAATAAACTCGGCGATAATGAAGAAATCGATTGTTCTTCGAACTTCAAAGAAGAGGACTATGTATTTCCAGGATGGATTTCCGATCGATTTTTTTGTTTGTTCGTTACATATTTTGAAAAAACACAAATTTTCGATTCATTAACGCTGTCAGACATTTTTTTTTGTTCACTTTCACAAATTTTGCGATGATTCGTATTTTGAATTATATGTATACATATACATATAATGACCGAAACAATGTGAAATAAAAAAAAAAAATTCTGAATGATAAAATCAATTTGAAATAAAAAGAATAATGTTGAAATAAGTGAAATATCACCTATCGCCCAAAGTTAAACATGCGTTTTTTTGATAGGGGGCCATTCAACAAATACGTTCGCTTTTTTGGACAATTTTAGACCCCCCCCCGTAACAAAATAACAGTGTAATAATACGTCACAAATCTCGACCCCCCAGCCCTTTTTTTGTCTATTCATCCATCTAATTCAAACTATTTCCAAGATTGTCCCTAATGAAACATATTTTAGGTATCAAAAATACAAAATCTGAATATCATCGTTGAGTAAATGGAAGGTTTTGTCGCTCAACATTTTTTCATAATTTACGGAATTCTTGTGCCAAAACACGAACTCTTTATGCAAAAACCGAACGTCACATTTTGCCGACCCCCCCAAAAAAGCGAACGTATTTGTTGTATGGCCCCTAGGTAAAATCAGTTTGTTCAAAAAATTCGAGCGTGGGGTACAATGGGTAAATTTATTTAGGATGCATGGAAATTTCACATTTTCATCATCCGATCAGGTTTTTCACTAACGAACATTCAAAATGATCCCCAGTAAACAGTTCGTTATCGCGAATCGCAGCTTTAACTCCTAAATTTTGTTTTTATAAAAAAAAACGTCACAAACCCAAACTCATTTATGTGCTTTGACGCTGGTTTTTTTTCTACTGATTCGATAATTTCGACTGATTGAGTTACGGGACTGGAAAAGGCATTAGGTGCTTACCTATTTGGATGAAAAAATCAAATTTTTCGAAAATTCTCTCATTTTCTGCTCACTTCCAGGATGACCCGTAGTACCCCATGGCTCAAAATTTCTTCTTCGGAAATGCATTTTTCTTATTTTTCCTATGCAAGATATCGGAATTTTAGTTTTTTAACATTGTTGCCAATGAGTTGAGTCATGAATTCCACCTGGGCACAGTTTCAAATATCTTTCCAAGAAAATTAGATAAATCGAAAAGTGAAACCTGACCCATTGTGCCCCACTCTCCGCTAGACATATGTATATATACTTATATGTATATGTATTAAAATATTTTTGTAGTCGGAAGATTGAAAATTATTATGAAGTTGATTTTAATTCTTAAGCCTCTGAAAAGTGTTTGGGTCATAGAAAATTTCAGAATTCTTTTCAATCATTCGAAATTAAAAAAAAAAAACGTTTTACCTTTTACACTGTGATATTGATGATAAATACATAAAGTAATTTTTATATGCATCGCTAAAATTAAAAACAATTGTAATGACTGGTAAATTCTTCGTCACTTACAGGTAACAAAAGAAAATTTTTGACCACTTCGAATAAATATTTTATTTCCACAATCTCGATGATTTATCAATTTATCAAATGTCTGTTTTCCCATCCCAAACCACAATCACTTCGTTACTTACTTTGAATTTGCAATACATCATCGGTTCAGAAGGGATTGTATTACAGTTGTATTACCCAATAATATACGTGACAAATAAGGTAAAACCAATTACATGACGAATTTTATGAAAAATCACGTAATAATGCACGTAATAAATTTAATGTGGAATCCAATCATAACTTTATAAAATTTATTATGTAATTTATTATGTACTTTTTCATGTGATATTTTACAACCTATTATTCAGTAGGGAGTCGATGCATTTCAGGGCTTCGGGTTGAACTCGTGATGCTCCTTGGCGAACGGCGTCGACCGGTCCACGATTGCAGTTGATAGCATTCTCCTGAGCGGTCCTCGCTGCCGAATTTGAACTGGTTATGACGTTGTCCGTGCTGGTTTGGAACGCCTGAGCTTGCTTCGCACCCTCTGGTAACAAGCCTTTAATGCACGACTCCATCTGTGGCGTGTTTTTGGAGGAGCAGGACCGAAAGATTGAGGCGTAAAGTTTTACAACTTGTTCGCCAGGCTGAAATAATGTGGATGGTTCTTTAAATGTACTTGGCGCGTTGCCTAGTGAGCCTAGCGAGCCTAGCGCAGGCTCTTCGGCTTCTCGAGTGAAAGTCACCCTCATCAGAAACTTGAACATACTCTCTGTAGTTATTAATTGTTCAGTTCTCTCCAGATTTTTATTATGGGCCTTTGATTATGTCTCATCGAAACGTTGGACCCTACACTTTGTTTTTTTCTTGATTCGACACTGAGAAAAGAGTTTCTTCATACCAAATGAATGCATTTATTCGTAAATTTCACGAAATATTCGTTAGCTGTTAAAGAATATCTGAATATGAACTAAACATACATGTTGTTCCAACTGCTGTGGAAATTCCGTAGTATTCGCAATAAATAAAGCATTCGGTTGAGACAAAAATCACACCATTTCTCCTCAAATATTTTGATTTTAGCGATTAGATTTGATGTAATTCGTGCGTAGTAGTCTGTACGCTTGCCGCTGGAGGTGAGAGCGGCGCTGAATACTCTAGCTACACTCTCGGGAGTAAAAGCGCGCCATTCAAAATACATTCACCGACGCGAGGCGCATCATTCTAAGCTCGAGGCGAACCCGTTCCCGGGCATTGTGTGGGCAGCATATTTTAGGCGCATGCACTATCTTTTTGGTGGAAATAGTGAAGACATTATTCCCACAGTCACTTATCACGTTAAAAAAAAATTGGGACATGACTTCTTAGTCAACACCTGATTGGTCTAAAAAAAATATCATCATTCGTGGATAACTGCACTGATAGAAAAGCACAATTTATTAACTATTCATAGTTGAACTTCATGATCGTTCGGCTGAAACAACAGGTGCGGTTTGAAGAGAAATACAAGATTTCTTAACCATTAAGAAATCGTCATTTCATTATCGTGTTTGATCGTCTGATATAACTGGACGCGAATTTTAAGGCAAATGAATGATTTATTAGCTATGACTAAATGTATATTGGCTCATATACAAATATACGATTCGCTAAATGTTAACGAACTTTGTTAATAACAACAATACTCTTTTCTCAGTGGATGATCGCAAATTCCCAATAATGAAAAATAATTTCATTTAAGTTGATGCCATCTTCAAGCAAGTTGGTTGAATCTAATATAAATTGGGTCTTTTATGTGTGAACTTCAAACTCACTAAGATGGTAGAAGTCATGTTGACTTCGTTCTGACTGACGGAGTTCAGAGCAACGTGGAAACAATTTTCTAAATCCCTATATCCAGTTCGACTATATTCTTGAAGTCCAGCTTTGGCTGTTTTGATGCAATGGGCTGCACTTTTACCCTTACCCTTGGCTGCATCCTGTTGGCGCAAAGATTTCTCTCGTTATTGTAAAAATTGGAGGAGACTGAATTCTAACGACATGCTCGAAATTTTGGTCTCGCACAGATTTTTAGATCCTCATCTTCACGATTAAAACTCACCTCGATCGTCCTCAACGTTGGATTAACAATGGAGTTGATCTCTCGCATGGATGCCGTCTTCACGTCGGTGAGATTTTTGTTCAAAGCGCCCGGAAAATCCCGCTTATAACGTTTCAGACGATCCACCGTGTTCTGTACCGTTCCTTTTTCACGGTCTATTTCCTTTCTGAGGCCATCAAAATGACCGGAACCAAACACCATCTGAAATTGTCAGAGAAGATAAATGATCGATGAGACATTTGCGATAATCCATCTGGATTGAATTGGACATTTTGGATTTGGTTTATATCAAAAGGGAAAATGCATCACGACTTTGTCATCGTATGTCAAATTAGGAGAGGCCCGTTCGGACACATCTGGATCGGACACAAAATAATAAACCTGCATTATCGGACACATTTTTTTCGGACACTTTCAGGTCGGACACAAGATAAATATTATTCTAACAAAAATCAGTTCGGACACATCCGGATCGCACGTTGATGACACCTGGTCATTTCGGTGACTGTCAACAAAGTGAAATTGAATAAATCGGTCATTTTGATGACAGGGGTTCCTTGGCGTGATCCTCAGATGTCTCAAATGCCAAATTTTGCCGACATATTTTGGCTAATTGTAAGTCGAGTTTACAATTGCATAATTTTGGCTAGAGGGATAGTTTTTCGTTACCCTTTTTCCGGCAACCCAGCATATCTAGTGAAAATATCGTGCCTAGGGACCCAAATGAGGCGCGTCACCAAAATACTCGATAATTTTATTTATATATGAGGCATTCCACGCCAACTCGACCAATGATTTTCCCTCACCATTTTTGATTTGTTTCATAATTTTTTCTATGGTTGCCCTCACTTTCAAAAACACTTTGAAATTTTTTCAGATTTTTCTAAATAACCGTTGATTTTTTACGTATTTTCAAAACGCCAAACAGATAGACACTTTTGAAAATTCTGAAAAAATTCTCAAAAATACTTTGTTCCAACACCATCATTTTGGCACAAATTAAAAAGTGGAACCAATTTTTCTTATATTTTTTTTTTGCATATTTAAAGAAAACCTATTTGATAATTATGGTCCTATCGGCTCCGAAAAGTTTTAGAGTACGAATTACTCGTATTTTTAGAAAAAACGGGTTATAAAAATAAACGAGGCGAAGGTTTCTGTTATAAGACATTTTACTTAATAAATCATTATTATTAATTTTATTGTGATTAATAAATAAAATGTCTCATAACAGAAACCTTCGCCTCGTTTATTTTTATAACCCGTTTTTTCTAAAAATACGAGTAATTCGTACTCTAAAACTTTTCGGAGCCGATAGGACCATAATTATCAAATAGGTTTTCTTTAAATATGCAAAAAAAAATATAAGAAAAATTGGTTCCACTTTTTAATTTGTGCCAAAATGATGGTGTTGGAACAAAGTATTTTTAAGAATTTTTTCAGAATTTTCAAAAGTGTCTATCTGTTTGGCGTTTTGAAAATACGTAAGAAATCAACGGTTATTTAGAAAAATCTGAAAAAATTTCAAAGTGTTTTTGAAAGTGAGGGCAACCATAGAAAAAATTATGAAACAAATCAAAAATGGTGAGGGAAAATCATTGGTCGAGTTGGCGTGGAATGCCTCATATGTATGTATATATCGCGTGTCTAATGGCATAAGGTAGTAAGCGCCAAAAACGCGATTTTGGTGGCAAATGGTCGTATAATATTTTTTTTTCACGCCATTCGCTCTGAAAACGGTCTAAACGTATAGATCAATTGAAATTACGAGATCGAAAAATGTAAGTGCAAAAGGTCGTAAGTTTGGTGCATACGTCGTTCTTGCATTACAATTTTCAAGGAAAATTAAAAAACAACGTCAACGAAAAACGTCGTATTATTTTTTGTCGTGATTTTCAATGATTTTTCCAAATAGCTGTCAAAACTCGTAAAACGTCAAGATAAATTGAAAGAACGACTATTTAAAAAAATTCGATAAAAAGTATTGGTAGTTAAAAGCAGAAGGTCGTAAGCGCCATTTTTTTTTTATTTTCCATGATTTTTCCAAATACCCAATCTTATAGTTGTAAAAACCCGCGAAACGCAAAGAAAAATCGAAATCGAGAACGTTCCGAAAAATTTAATAAAAAAAATTCTTAGCTAAAAGCAGAAGATCGTAAGCGCCATTTGTATTTTTTTTTCATTTTTCATCATTTTTTCAAATAGGTGTAAGAACTCGTAAAACGCAAAGATAAATTGAAAGAACGACCATTTAAAAAAATTCGATAAAACGTATTGGTAGTTAAAAGCTGAAGGTCGTAAGCGCCATTTTTTTTTCATTTTTCATGATTTTTGCAAGTAGTTATAAAAACTCGTAAAACGCAAAGATAAATTGAAAGAACGACCATTTAAAAAAATTCGATAAAACGTATTGGTAGTTAAAAGCTGAAGGTCGTAAGCGCCATTTTTTTTTCATTTTTCATGATTTTTGCAAGTAGTTATAAAAACTCGTAAAACGCAAAGATAAATTGAAAGAACGACATTTGAAAACATTCAATAATAGTATATTATGCGGCATGCGCGTAAAGTGACTGTTTACAAGCGAGGTTAGGTTTTTCGTACGAGCCGCTGTTTTGCCCGGCGAGCCTCAGGCAAAGCCAGCGGCGAGTACGAAAAACATAACCTCGCTCGAACAGTCACTTTACGCGCAAGCATCATACGATATTTTTTACGGCAGAGGTATGATAAGTCACTTTGACGCCAGTTAAGGTCCGCTTCGAACTCCGCGTCCACCATGACACATAATCCGTTTGCCGAGTCGACTGCTAGCTCGAGCAGTAGTACTGCGCAGGCGCAGTCCGACCTCGACTTGTAAAGTACTTTACAGGTCGAGGTGAACTACGTTATAAAGACTTTATGTGTCGAGGTGGACTACAGCCGTATAAAGCGCCACTTGACGGGCCGAAAACAGGCGTCATAAAGTGACTTTATCATGCCTCTGCCGTAAAAAAAGTATTAGTAGTTAAAAGCTGAAGGTCGCAAGCGCCATTTTTTTTTCATTTTTCATGATTTTTGCAAGTAGTTATGAAAACTCGTAAAACGCAAAGATAAATTGAAAGAACGACATTTGAAAACATTCAATAAAAAGTATTGGTAGTTAAAAGCTGAAGGTCGTAAGCGCCATTTTTTTTATTTGTCATGATTTTTGCAAGTAGTTATAAAAACTCGTAAAACGCAAAGATAAATTGAAAGAACGACCATTTAAAAAAATTCGATAAAACGTATTGGTAGTTAAAAGCTGAAGGTCGTAAGCGCCATTTTTTTTTTATTTTTCATGTTTTTTGCAAGTAGTTATAAAAACTCGTAAAACGCAAAGATAAATTGAAAGAACGACCATTTAAAAAAATTCGATAAAACGTATTGGTAGTTAAAAGCTCAAGGTCGTGAGCGCCATTTTTTTTTTATTTGTCATGATTTTCGCAAGTAGTTATAAAAACTCGTAAAACGCAAAGATAAATTGAAAGAACGACCATTAGAAAACATTCTATAAAAAGTATTGGTAGTTAAAAGCTGAAGGTCGTAAGCGCCATTTTCTTTTCATTTTTCATGTTTTTTGCAAGTAGTTATAAAAACTCGTAAAACGCAAAGATAAATTGAAAGAACGACCATTTAAAAAAATTCGATAAAACGTATTGGTAGTTAAAAGCTCAAGGTCGTGAGCGCCATTTTTTTTTTATTTGTCATGATTTTCGCAAGTAGTTATAAAAACTCGTAAAACGCAAAGATAAATTGAAAGAACGACCATTAGAAAACATTCTATAAAAAGTATTGGTAGTTAAAAGCTGAAGGTCGTAAGCGCCATTTTCTTTTCATTTTTCATGTTTTTTGCAAGTAGTTATAAAAACTCGTAAAACGCAAAGATAAATTGAAAGAACGACCATTTAAAAAAATTCGATAAAACGTATTGGTAGTTAAAAGCTGAAGGTCGTAAGCGCAATTTTTTTCATTTTTCATGATTTTTGCAAGTAGTTATAAAAACTCGTAAAACGCAAAGATAAATTGAAAGAACGACCATTAGAAAACATTCTATAAAAAGTATTGGTAGTTAAAAGCTGAAGGTCGTAAGCGCCATTTTTTATTTTTTTATTTTTCATGATTTTTCCAATTAGTTGTAAAAACCCGTGAAACGCAAAGAGAAATCGAAATCGAGAACGTTCCGAAAATTCATAGAAACAAAAACCAAGGTAAAAGCAGAAAGACGTAAGCGCCAATTAAAAAAAAAAAAAAAAATTACTGGTTACGACCTTCTGCTTTTAATTGACCCAATATTAAATTTCGACGTATATGAACGAATCTTCGGGTTTCTATCCTAAATACAAAAAATAAAAATAAATAAAAATATAACCTTTTGCCGTTACGAACAGCAAAAAGTCGTATAATGGCGCTTATGTCCTTATGCCATTAGACACGCGATATATAATCACTATCTATCTCGTGTCCGATCCGGATGTGTCCAATTTGATTTTTATTAAATTAATATTTGTGATGTGTCCGAAAGAAGATGTGTCCAATATGTGTAAGAAAATGTATCCCAGATGTGTCCGAACGGGGTCTAATCGTCAAATTTACCTGGACTGCGCAAGAAGCTAGAACGACCACGGCCACGAGAATCTTCATTCTTGAAATGGTAGAGAGTCAGAAATGATCTGAAGCAGTGATATGTTCCCAGTCAACTGCGATTAGTTGCACTGAACATTATATCGCGAATAGCAAACTACTTATAGAGATACAGTTCGAACGGTTCTGAGAAAATGCGACGGTTCGTGATTGCAGTGAATCCCACGACTCACACTCTCTCATTATCGCGTTACCATAAACACTCGTGCTTTCAAGTACGTATGTCTTCATCGCATAATTAATGTAGAGCATGATTATGAACAGTTTTTTGACACAATGGTGCCTTGTGTGATGGGGGGATCTTTTAACGAATTGAAACGGCAAAGGCTGTATTCGATGAGTTTACGTAGGATTGATGTCGTTGGGTTTTTTTGCATAAAATTACATTTCCAGGAATTACTAAAGGAATTTTTTCATTTCTGAATTCGAATTTTTCACGATAATTAATCTTTTTTACTCACAATATTTGAGAGCTCGCTATATTTGACGCTGTTCAAACTGGAAATATAGGGTCGACGAAATGTTCAATTTTTAATCACCGTCATCGTCAAGCAAAAAGGGAAGCTCTTTGGTGAAGTATTTAATACGCTGCAAAAAATTAAAGACATTTGGATTCTGATGAAAATTGGGACTTGAACGTTCTTTGGGTCACTAATCACGAATCTGAAGTCAGATTTGCGAAATTCAAAGGCAGATCCGATTTGCTGGAAAAATCACAAAGAAAATGCGAAATTTTATGAAAATTGGTGCCCAAAGGTTTTTGAACCGCTAATCACAAATCTGAGGTCAGATTTGCCAAATTCAAAATAGTTGCAATGGAAATATGAATGAATAACGGGAAGTTCAAAGGCTGGCTCATAGTACCAAATACCCGAAAATTTATCCTCCTGTAGTTTTCTGGTCTGCTTCTACGTAGACCTGATGCCACCTAAAATGACGACATGTTATATGCTACGTTTATCCAGCCTTGATAGCACAATATTTGATCATTCGTGAGACTGTAATATCGCGTGTCTAATGGCATAAGGACGTAAGCGCCGTTATACGACTTTTTGCTGTTCGTAACGGCAAAAGGTCATATTTTTTTTATTTTATTTTTTGTATTTGGGATAGAAACTCGAGGATTCGTTCATAAACGTCGAAATTTAATATTGGGTCAATTAAAAGCAGAAGGTCGTAACCAACAATTTTTTTCTTTTTAATTGGCGCTTACGTCCTTCTGCTTTTACCTTTTTATTTTTCTATGAATTTTCGAATCGTCGTCGATTTCAATTTTTCCTTGCGTTTCACGAGTTTTTATAACTACTTGCAAGAATCATGACCAATAAAAAAAAAAGAAATGGCGCTTACGACCTCCTGCTTTTAACTACCAATACTTTTTATCGATTTTTTTTTTAAGTGGTCGTTCTTTCAATTTATCTTTGCGTTTTACGAGTTTTGATAGCTTTTTGGAAAAATCATTAGAAATCCTGAAAAAAAAACACGACGTCTTGCCTTTACGTTGTTTTTCAATTTTTCTTGAAAATTGTAATGCAAGAACGACGTATCCGCCAAACTTACGACCTTTTGCACTTACATTTTTCGATATCGTAATTTCAATTGATCTATACGTTTTGACCGTTTTCAGAGCGAATGGTGTGAAAAAAAAATGATACGACCTTTTGCCACCAAAATCGCGTTTCTGGCGCTTACAACTTAATGCCATTAGACACGCGATATAATAAAATCTATAGCTAATAAATCGCACAGTTATTGAAATCTGATCACAGACGATCGAGCCTGTGGTCTTGGATTTCTATGATTCAAGTGCTTCACGTTCGTCAGTATCTTTTTGTTGATGAGCCCCATCGAGACTCCTGAAGATATGCAACCGAGATGACATTGATCATGCATTCGTGCGACCAATCACATTTCATTTCCCCATCACAGCACTCTGACAGTAAAAGTCACCCCGGCTTTGGAGTTGTAATTATAAGGGTGTAAACTGTTTCTTTGATGTACGAACTCGATGAATTCATGAAATATTTAATAAAAACTAATCGGGTATTTCCGGAGGGTTGTTGGACAGTCGACTAGTAGTAGACTTTCAGGCGAAGTAGACTAAGTGAAGTAAGACTTTCAGGCGTAGCAAACTTTCAGGTGTAGTAGACTAAATAAGACTTTCAGGTTTAGTAGACTTTTAGGTGTCCTTCAGTCATATATTCAACGGCCTATTATGAGTCAAAGGGAATATTGTGCTACTTAGGAAAGAGTATTTTGAATTGTTCTCTATTTGACATGAGTAGTACCCAGTTCTGTTCGCTACATGCAACCCGTATCACACGCAACTATGCTCATTCAGCATCCCTGCATTATCAACCGATCCTATGGGCATTTATGAAGAAACAGGGCACGCCGACGTAGGGGGTCTCTTTTGTTTTTGGTGGAAGATCGTGGCATTATCATGTGTGAAGTAGCGGTAACGGTTCTCGAACACTCTGCAACATATAGAGCCACCAATCGGTCCAAAAGGTCAACCGATTGGTTGAAACTAAACGGAATCCCCCAAAAAAGCACCTCTGGTGCAAAAACCTTCGCCAAGTACATTAAAATCTTCCTCCAAAAAATTGTTTTCCACAAAAAGTCTTCCTCCAAAAATTGTCTTCCATAAAAAGTCTTCCTCCAAAAATTCGACTTCCACAAAAAGTCTTCCTTCACAAACATCTCTAAAAAAGGATTGAAATCAGATGTAACTGCCAAGTACAACAGAATAATGAAATCCTACTACATGGCGTTGTTATGTGCTCGTTCGGTCGCTGCGCTCGCCCACTCGATTGGTTTTTTAAATGATTTATGAGATCATAAAAATTAGGAGCAAAAAATAACCAAACAATAAAATTGTAGAAAAAAAATACGGACACATAAATTTGGAAAAAAAATTGTAGAACCAAGTTTTGGAAATAAAAATTTGAAAAAAAAAAAATGTTTAAACAAAATTTTGTCCGTGGTACTTTGCGGGCCAGATGGGCAAGTGAAATTAGGTTACATGTTTATGTGACATGCTAATACATTGCTATAAAAGCCCGCCAAGTACCACTCCCAAAATTTTGTTTAAACATTTTTTTTTTCAAATTTTTATTTCCAAAACTTGGTTGTACAATTTTTTTTCCAAATTTATGTGTCCGTATTCTTTTTCTACAATTTTATTGTTTTGTTATTTTTTGCTCCTAATTTTTATGATCTCATAAATCATTTAAAAAACCAATCGAGTGGGCGAGCGCAGCGACCGAACGAGCACATAACAACGCCATGTAGTAGGATTTCATTATTCTGTTGTACTTGGCAGTTACATCTGATTTCAATCCTTTTTTAGAGATGTTTGTGAAGGAAGACTTTTTGTGGAAGTCGAATTTTGGAGGAAGACTTTTTATGGAAGACAATTTTTGGAGGAAGACTTTTTGTGGAAAACAATTTTTTGGAGGAAGATTTTAATGTACTTGGCGAAGGTTTTTGCACCAGAGGTGCTTTTTTGGGGGATATCACTCCTTTTTGTAAAATTACGCTGGACCACCTGATATTTGTGCTCGCTCGCTACGCTCGCTCGGTCGGACTTCTATAATTCATAGAAGACAGAAGATATTGTACTCCAACGAATAAGTATAGGTGAAGATTGTTATTCAGATCGAATGAAGGTATTTCGCTATGGATAACAGATCCAATAAAACTCTGAGAAGTCTATTAGACGAATATGGGACGCTAATATACAATTATCAGAGTCTTCGAATGAAATTTTATTGTTTGTCGACTGGCTGTCATATGAAGCAGCCGATACATAATGAAGTTAACAAATTGGTGAAGATTCGCAACGTGTAACTCTGCGTGCAACCCTCCTTTTTTCTCATCCGGACTTGGGATCGGAATTGGTGGAGTTACTTGCACGCAGGGTTATAACTAGTTGCCGCTGTCATGTCATTATTTTTAAATTTCCGAATTTGAATTTTGAATATACGTATTGTATAAAAAGTCCGTCCAGTACTTTTGTATACGGTATGCAGGGTGCGGAAAAAAACTGTAACCCTCCTACGGTGAAAGTGTAGAAGCAAGGAATTTTGGCAGCGGTGGGCAAAATCTTCTGCGCGAGGTTTCTTGCGCTTACACCTTCATCGGAGAAGGCTGACATTTTTTTTTCGCAGTCTATACTACCATTACTCAGGAATTGTTGGAAAAAATTTTTATTTCACATCTGATAGCGATTCATAAAATTTCACCGAAGTCTCCCCTCAAGGGAATACGTTGGCTGGATGAATACTTTTTCTTTACACATGCATGCAAAATCCTCGTTTGCCCACCGCTTACAGACGCCCAAAATGGCCGATTGCCGCACTGTGCACGGGGCGATGCGCAAAATCCCTTCACCGGTGGGCAAAGTACTTTGCCCACCGGTGAAAGGATACCGCGCATCGCCCCCGTGCACAGTGCTGCAATCCGCCATTTCGGACGTCCGTAAACGGTGGGCAAGATCTCGGATCTTGCATTACATTCATAAAGAAAAACAGTGTTCGATACGCGAGGCCAAACTCGCTTCTTGCGCACTACTCGTCTGAAGACCGCACGAATCCTCGGCTCCGCCTCGGCTTGTGCCTTCAGACTCGCAGTGCGCAAAACGCTCGTTTGGCCTCTTGTATCGAAATATACTATTAAAATTGTCCGACAATGAACTTCAGCATAAGTGGAAATCCGTATCCTGCCATGCTCCAGTATAATGTTTTTATGATTTCCTACAAAAATAATAACAGCATGGAAATATATCAAAATCAATTAATAACTGTCGATAAACGCTCAATAAAGTCTTCCGAGATAGTACTTCTGTTAGTAGATTGCATGGCAAGATTCGTCTGTTCCTTCCGGCCCATCAAGGTATTCTTATCGTCAGAATCCGATGATCTGACGTCGTGTTACTTGAGTGCTCCAAGAGCTGCTCCGCAACGTGAAAATTAAAAGCTAAGTCATCGAAGAAAACCTCCGGAGCATACTGCAGCGTACACATTTTCTCTGTAGGACTAGAAGTAGGCGTGCGAAAATATAACCAAACAATTGAACGATTTTTCATATCGACAAGTTCTGAGGAAACAGACGTATTCATATAACTAAAATAAAAATAACTGAAATCCTATATCCACTTCAGTGGAGAATCATAAATTTCATTGTTTCTTATCCTATCATAAATAAGTCATAAATAACGTCACATTATCATATGTCCAGCGATGACAATAATTAACATACGCGAGTTCGTAATAAAAACTCTTGTTGACCGCTTCGTCAACCTAGCAGAACCTAACCTCACTCAATCTAGCAGTAG
The DNA here is from genome assembly GCA_018257835.1 of Euura lappo. Taxonomy (NCBI): domain Eukaryota; kingdom Metazoa; phylum Arthropoda; class Insecta; order Hymenoptera; family Tenthredinidae; genus Euura; species Euura lappo. The sequence continues at coordinate 160,029 of JAEUYN010001294.1, forward strand.
GGATGGGCGATGTTTGCCGATTAATCGAAACAATCGATTATTTTTTTTCAAATAATCGATTATTTGCGTCGATGTTTTCTCGGGCCGATTCAGCGATGTTCGATGTTTTTTATCGAACATCGGCGAAAAACATCGGTTGAAGAAAAATGACAAAAAATCCCCAAAATACTTCACTTTTGAACACTCTTTATACACCACACATATAAAAATCACCACTTTTCATCTATCAGTGGATATTAATATTTTGATAGTTGAATTTTAATGTGAACTTTGTTTATCTTATTCAATTCTACTTTATCGACTGTAATTCATATTTTTCGGTTCATATTATATTACTATACTTTCAGTAAATCTGATATCGATATTCTCATAATCATAAAGATTGAATAAAGTAACATTTGAGTTATGTTTTCGAACTCAAAAAAGCAAAAAAAAAATCAATCATAGAAAAATAATCGATGTATCGATTCTTTTTTCAAACATCGATGTTAAACATCGATGCTTTTTAAACATCGATTATTTAATAATCGATCTTTTTTTGCAACATCGCCCATCCCTATCTAGCAGTCGCACTAGCAGCCGACATGGATGATGGAACGACAGCGCGGTCGGTAACTTGACGGCCATAGACAATGTTGTTTCGTCTGTTTGCATGTATTATACTAAATAGTTCGGAAACTCTATGATATTTCAGCACCATGTAACTTCCCTATTACTCAAACGATCTTCTATAGTATTATGTATTCAGAATTTATAAACGACGCTCGGAGAAGGAAACTGAATTGACGATGAAACGGGGTATCTGAAATCTATAATTAATCATATCTAACCTCTCAGTTAACTGATTACGTTCAAATTGGGCTTAAATGAGAGCTTTTTAAGCCTAAATTCAAACCCGTGTATACGAAAAGCCATATTTGTCGCGGATGCGGAATAAACACGACTTAAAAATAACCGTTCGGCCGAAACAGTGGTCGCTCGGGTATATAGAGCCGTTGAGTCTCTCGCGCGTGAAAAAAAATTTTCTAATGTACTTGGCTTGAGACTCTACCGAGTCTCTTGATTACGTGAATCAAGTTTTTCAATACAGCGTTTGAATTTCCCGGTCGCGTGCGACGTCACACAGTCCCTCTTACGCGCATTTCTACCGTCTGACGGCACGGCGAACAACCATGGTCAACAGAATAGCATGGCGGTCGAGGTACTGTGTGACGTCACGCGGCGTTTGGAAATTGATCATTTTTAATTGCCGTTCACAGTCACCTGAAGCTGACTCTATAATTCTTACCAAGCAGACGAAGCGAACGCGCTATCGATTCTCGACCTGTTACGTTTAAAAATGGCGGCACTGCTTGTTGACCTTCTCGATCCGAGCTATTACCCATAATTCTATCTAACAGTGCCGTCACACGCGCTATCTGGCGGCTGATGCGAGGTACTCTGATCGCTGTTGTCCCGGCTCTCCAGTGGTGGCCACTCTTCTCTAATTTTTATGAAAATCGGTTTGTTAGACTGAAGATAACGAAGGAGAAGAAAATTCTGACGAGCAAACGGGTCCTGGATACCTTTAGAAAATCGTATCTCAGCTCTTCGGGCACCGATTAAGTCGAAATAGGACTCAAACGTAAGCTTTTCATGCTCATGTTCTAGGATAAATGTTTCAATCCCGTATATGTAGCGAGGCGGAATATCACAGAGATAATAATTCTCCCCACCACCCGAATAGCTCCCGTTCGGGTAAAGAGACTCGGTCCGAGTCTCACGCGGCGTATTAAAAAATTTTTTTTTATGTACTTGGCGCGAGACTCTACCGAGTCTCTTGATACTTTTGCGCAAGAAGGCGAATGAGACTCGATTTGAAGACTATTCATTATTTGGTTAATTGATTTATAGCTGTCGTTGATCTCTGACGTTCTAGTCGAGGATTGGTATAAGACCTACGTTAGTCATGCTTTCTTCCAACTACAAGTAGTTGTAGGGTTGCAGACATCGTATCATGAATTGATTTGTTACCCTGCTAAAAATGTCGGATGAAGTAATACGATTCTATTCGAATCTAATATGGTCTTTGTACCCGTACTGTATCCGAACCTATCGGAACGTATAGATTTCCGATAGGTCCAGATACAACACGCTACATAAGAACCGGATACATCCGGATAGGTTCGGATACAGTTCAGGTACAAAAACCATATTAGATTCGAATAGAATCGTATAACTTCATCCGACATTTTTAGCAGGGTATTTTTTACGAAGCGTCCGACTTGATTTCATCCAATTAGAAAATTTCGAATTTTTTTTTTTTTTTTTGCGAACACTTAGTGATTGGGATTGATTCAAAACTTGTTTTGCTTAACTTACAATTTTTTTATCGCTTTTGACAGTCGCTGAAAGTTCTTTTTGTCATTATCTCAAGTTTCCTAGAATTTCATTACAGTCAACAGCATATTTTTGTTTTATAAACTGTTTCGCGGATCGATACACACGAATTTTTTCCAACTAAAACATGTGGTACCTACTAACAAACCGTGTAATTTCCATAATATGGGTGCCTCTTCGAAAGCTACACTCGGGAAATGAACACATACAATGATATGTGTACACTGTAAAAAATGTTTGTTGTAAATTTACTAAAATTGTATTGGAAGTTTTATGCATATACGGGATAGCAAATTTACTATACATTTGTTAGGTAGTTTTAGGAGAAATTAGTTGCAATTTTACTGCAGTATCCGGTAAAATTATAGAATATTAGTGCACTAAATTTAATAAATTTGGACATCATTATTCAATTCATCATGTGCAAATTTCATATGCACATGAATTAGAATTTCCAAAGTAGTTGATGAATTTACTATACTCATGAAGTAATTTTATAGTAAATGTGTATTAATTATGTACAAGGAGAAAAATAGGTAAAAAAAACTTTTTTTAATTAATTTTTTAGATTATTTGAGAGTGCCAAGTACATTTCAGATGTTTATGGTTAACCTGAACGCGTGAAAACGTATTTTTTTCGCTCGAAAAACACCGCTGTGTTTTTTGTCCCCGCCGGGACTCGAACCGTGTTCGCTCGCTCGCTCGGATTACTAGTCGCACGCCCTACCTACTACGCCAATCTAACTTATGGTAAATCTTGATTTCATGTGATGAATATACAATAGACGATCTATGCGACCAAGATAGATATAATACAGTTGATAAAACATTATCACAATAGTATATTTGGTTTTGAACTTCTAGGTAAACCGCAGGTAACACTTAATTACCACACAACTTTCGTAAATGTATTGAAAAAAAACTCTCATTTCTCTTCGAACTTCAATTTTGATAAGAATGTGCAGACAAGTCACACATTACTGATTGGCGCTAATTTGAGAAAAAAATCCAGAATATGCGAATAGCTTTCAGCAATATTTTAAATGCGGTATGTTCAATACATAATCCAGTAAAATCAACATTTGTTGGAGCAATTTCAGGACTTAGTTTCATGAAATTCGAAATCAGACTAGAAATTTGAAAATCACTTACGTAAATTCGGAATTGGCGTTTGGGAATTTAAAAACTGAATAGTGAAATTGATAAAGACGTATAGCAATTCCGTTTGATACACAATATTTTTAATTTCAAAAGACTGTGATTGAAATTTTTCACACAAGTGTACAGTAAATTTAGAAAAATATTTAGCAAATTAAAAATACTATGCTGTAATTTTACAATTACAATACTTTTACTATACAATTCAGCAAATTCCAAACGCGGCTTTCTATTTTCCCATTAAAGTTTAGTAAAATCAAAAATTTAATGGCGAATTCAAAGAAAAAGCTTAGTAATTTTTTTTGCTACGCCGAATTTGTAATTTTGCAAGATTTTTGTGTAGTAAATGTGTTGTAAATTCACGAACATTTTTTACAGTGTACGGTGTGCAGGTGTGCAGGTGCTTGTCTCAAAAGCAGCGTAGCGCCAAGACTACAGATAATTTTTTTCTTTCTTTACAAAATTTTTCTTTGTACGGATACAGGTGCAGCATGGCGGGTGTAAAATATTTGTTCACGGTCTCTTTGCCCGGAATAACTGGCTTGAAAAATGATTAAAACTGTTTTGGCTTATCGGAATGAGATTCAAACGTAGATAAACTACTCATCTCAACAAATTACTATAAAAATTCTCAATTAGTAGTGGGCAGAAAATAAAATGTGAAACAAGCATTTATTTCATTGTTTTCTTGATTTTTTTGCACAGTTCTCCAACGTGTGGATCGTACAGTTTCACGTCATGGAACCCACCGTGATTCTATGATGCATTCTGTGCGACTATAACGTTAATTGAATGACAATTTATGATTACCAATCACATTACGCTTTGTAATACCCACTTCGATCGGCAATGGAACTTTCATCTCTGCTTCGGTTTCTATGGATTTTTGGATTTGGATTTTTTATTTCAATTAATTATCGTTCTGAAAAAGAGTGTCATTATTTTTACGAGCTTTTGTTACGGATAATCAATAGTATCTGATCCTTTGATCGTTGTGTGACATTTCAAAACGATTGAGAACCTAGGCCCATTTTTTGAACGGAGTTTTTTTTTCTCAACGTCAGCTGTGAAATAATGTTCACCAAGATGCATGCAAGATGTGAAAACGGTTGTTCAGATACTTTTTCGGGAAAACCTTCTTCACTGAATAAAGTAAAAAAATTGTATCGATTGGATCGAGACTGTAAAATTTATTAATTTCGAATCAATTCTAGAATATCTGGCGTCAGAATCGACCGATAGAAATAATAGCCGGAAATAGGTTGACCTATTCGCTAAACAAAACAGAAATATGAGTGAATTGAATTGTGCAAATTTCGGATATCTTGTAGTTTATGAAAAACTGACCAAAGTTGTGATCGCTCCAACTCGAATCAAGCGGGTTTGGGCTGATTATGAGCTAGCCTTTGAACTTTCCGTTATTTATTTTCTTCCCAGCTAGTTTGGATTTCCTAAGTGGGGGACCTCTTCTCGATCAACGGTTCAGACAACCTTCGAGTACCAATTTTTATAAGCTTTCGAATGTTTCTAGTGGTTTTTTTTCGAGCAAATTGGATCCGACCCTTTGAATTTCGCAAATTCGACTTCAGAATCCAAAATCCGAGAGCCTAAATCTAATCAGTTCTTATTTGAGAAAAGCCGCGTCGATTGAGCCTAATTTGATCAAAATCCACGCACTCGTTCTCGAGATGTCATGGGGACAAAAATTTGCTCACTTATATGTAGACGTGAAACTCAAAATAGTTGGATATGATTATGTGGACCACAAAACGCGGAGATCTAGTGAAAACTCAACTTTCAACTTTCTAGGTGATTACAATAACTCCCTTTATGAATTTTTTTTGTTTGAAACAGAGAAACGGGAAGTTAAAAGTGGACAGTTTTTGAGTGCCAAGCCCCAAACGGTGTGTTTTTCGTCAACAATTCGAAGCGAGCTATCGTGTCAATACCTAGATTAGCATGAGCGCGTGTTTTACATGAATTCATATATCGCACAACGTTAATGTTGATAGCAAATAAATACTACGTGTTGAAGAATCCTTGACATGTAATACATTAATGATCGTGAAGTAAGAAGTCGAAAGTAAGCATGTGCATACTTTTATTATGGTGGATCTATTTTATATTGAGACTAGGGGCCTTGCCCCTGAGCGCTTTGCGCCTCAAAAATTAGTTCCACCCCTTTTCATTCCCTTAGGAGTCGAATTTCAAGAAATGCACAAACTACTTTTCAGGTATTTAAATGAGCAACCATTCGAAGCAAAAACGAAGTCAATATCTCATCGGGCCGAGAAGGTATTGATGAATCCGCGTAACATGTTGCCCAAAGGGTACAGCCGAATAAGGGGGCAAAAAGTGCCCTTTCACCAAATAGACGACGGACTTCATTTTCAGTTGGGCCTTGGTAAAAAAGGTATCCATGCCAAATTTTAGCCGTCTATCCCTTGTGTAGTGAGCTGGATATTGCTCAGCAATGAGAGAGGCACGAGCTCCGAGTGCGCACACTTGAACTATCAATGTGCACGCATCGCTTGCCCGTGAGAGTCAACTTCATGCGTAGCACAATGGTGACCAATGAAGCGACACCGTTGGCCAGTGTTCTCACATTGCTCACCAATGAGAAAAAAAAATTTTCGATCGTCTCATTGGTGATCAATGTGCTGACATTGACGACTCGTGTCGGGTTTTCTCCGTGTATACTACAACCTGTGAATCAATTTCAGAGACGTGTTTTTTTCGTTTTCGAGTAAAAAATCGTTGAAGGTGTCGATGCGTACCAATTCGAGGCGCGTCGCGTCTCACGGAATGGCGGGCGACCGGTGACCGGCCACCGCTACTCCGCGGTGGCGACGCAACGTTATTTGCGAACCATTTTCACGATGTTGGACATGATTAAAAAATCTGAAAAAAATACTGTACCTTCACGAAGCCTGCCTTGAGCGATAAGTAAAATTTCAAGAACGTGTTCTTCCCCATTTTTGAATTACTGAGATTCAAAATATGTAAGACGCATTATGTTTCATGCATGAATCACGGATAGAGGTCGAGGGTTAAATTCCTGGATATGGAATACCTGTGCCTTGTGCAGGTGTCACACAAATCCTTTATTATCCAAGTAATCTGGCTCATTACTTCTATTTCGCGAAGGACGCATTCGTCATCCTATTCTTCAAATTATTGGAGCACAGGTCACGAAATTGAGACTAATAGAATTAAACCATGCAAGTAGATTCGCCGAAATCAGGTGCATTGAATCGCACCTGCACAATTGTAGCCCCATTGGTGGAATTCGGCCAATCAGAAGGGTTGTTGCGTGGGTCAAGCACTATTCTCAACTAATATAAATTTGGAGCATTTCAAAATGTACAACATTCAAGTACTTAAATTCTCAAACCAATATCTAAAAAAATTGGTAAACTGTGCTGTAATCCTTTCCAACGGGATGGTCATAATTGCGTACGAAAAGTTGCGCCAGTAACATCAGCATTACTGAAGAAGTTTCCAGACCTAGGAGAATATTTGTGCATGGATTGGCGAATAAAATTGTACAAATGCACAACAATCCCTCCACGTGATAAAGACGAGGTACTTGATATGAATCATAATTGTGATTATGCTGACGATCTCAGCCCACTTTCATCACTTAGTGAACAGAGCAGTGAAGATATGTTAGATGAGATTGATGTCTGGCAAGAATGGTTGTGTGATATGAAAAAATTGTTCATCAACGCGGATTGTGTCGCTGACAAAATTAAATATCTCACAATGACTCCGCGTAGTTGGTCTATCAGAGAATTGGAGTTAAAATTTAATTGTTCATATAGAATGGCTCGCAAAGCTAAAGCACTACAAAGTGAGCGTGGATTTGGATCCTCCCCAGATCTAAAACCATCTCGCACTCTTTGTGATGATGTCGTCTCCCGTGTAGTGGAATTTTACTGTTCCGATGAAATAAGTCGAATCATGCCTGGTCAGAAAGACTATGTCACTATTCGCGATGCTAATGGTTCAAAACATCAAGTCCAAAAACGGCTAGATTTGTGTGATCTAAAAGAAGCTTACGCCGCATTCAAACAACAGATGCCCAGTGACAAAATAGGCTTCACAAAATTCGCGGAACTCCGTCCGGAGCAATGTATTTTAGCCGGACCAACAGGAAAACATACCTACTGTTTGTGTTCGCAAAATACATCAGAATGTGAAGCTCATGTTGGTGGCGGTCAGCTCAATTTGTCAGTCATTCAAACGAACTTATCACGATTTGATAAAGCAAATATCATGTGACTCTCCAAATCCTTCGTGCCATCTCGGTGATTGCAGTAATTTTCCAAGTTTTGATGTTGTTAAATGTGAAATGGAAAATCTATTTGACGATAATTTCGTAGAAAGTATCACCTACAAACGGTGGACTCATACGGATCGGTCTGTTTTATAAAAAATTACGGAAGAAACGGAAACGTTCCTCGAGACGTTAAAGGAACAGACTACGGCCCTCAAGAAACACGATTTCATCGCTAAACAGCAGAGTGCATTTTTAAAAGACAGAAAAAGTAATTTACAACCAGGGGAGTTCTTAGTTCTGGGTGACTTCGCTGAAAATTATGCATTTGTTGTTCAAGATGAAATTCAAAGCTTCCACTGGAATAATAATCAAGCAACCATCCATCCGTTTGTTGTGTATTATGTTGAAAACGATGAATTAACACATAAGAGCTTTGTTGTTATCTCAGAAAATCTCAACCATAATACAGTTGCAGTCCATCTCTTTCAGAAGAAACTAATCAGTAGGCTTGTTGAGATCTTCGGTAGTGAGCGTGTCAAAAAAATAATTTATTTTACTGACGGTGCTGGTGCACAGTATAAAAATAAAAATAACTTCATCAATTTGACTCATCATTTTGATGACTTTAATGTCGAGGCTGAATGGCATTTCTTTGCAACGTCACATGGAAAAAGTCCATGTGAAAGTATCGGTGGAACTGTAAAAAGATTTGCAGCACGTGCAAGTCTACAGCGACCTAACGAAGACCATATTCTGACTCCAAGAGAATTATTCGAATGGTGTCAAAGTGCATTGAAAAATATCACCTTTGACTTCTGCACTACCAGCGAACAAGAAGAACATGAAAAATTCTTGAAACCACGATTCGACCAGGCAATAACGGTCGAAGGTACTCGACGATTTCATTCGTTTTTACTTTTGTCGACGAAAGCTGTAGAATGTAGGGTTTTTTCTTACTGTATTGAGTCATGTACCCGTAAATCTATGCGCTAAAATGTAGCTATTACGAAAACTTTTGTTCACATTTGTAAGTTTAATGCCCGGTTTCATCAAGGATGAATAAATCACTATATAGTATAAATTATATATCCTCGGGGGTGATTATAGGTACTGAAATACGTAGCAAGTTATAGCAGTCCGTTCCCGTAGCAGTCCATTCCCATAATATGTATCCACTATTTTGAATCTCAGTAATAGAAAAAAAAAAACGGGTAAGAACACGTTCTTGAAACTTTACTAATCGCTTAAGGCAGGCTTCGTGAAGGTACAGTATTTTTTTCAGATTTTTTAATCATGTCCAACATCGTGAAAATGGTTCGCAAATAACGTTGCGTCGCCACCGCGGAGTAGCGGTGGCCGGTCGCCGGTCGCCCGCCATTCCGTGAGACGCGACGCGCCTCGAATTGGTACGCATCGACACGTGAAACGATTTTTTACTCGAAAACGAAAAAAAACACGTCTCTGAAATTAATTCACAGGTTGTAGTATAGTACAAGGTACATGTCAGAATTTTTAAAAAACTTTTTAGTCGTGTTTTTCAGTATTTTAAAAATCTTTGAAAAATTAATTGTTAAATAAACAATTGATAACAATTCTTTTATTTAAATTTGTATTTTTTTTTAAATCTATGAATTTTTGAAAAAAAAGGTGCTCTAATTTGTTATTGCAAATAAAAATTCGAATTTTGCATTATCAAAATCGCGCTTCGGCACAAAAATCTAACTCCCCCTGCACAATCGACATGCAAAATTAAAAAAATATCTGAGAGGTGAATGATCCGCTTCACGCGGAATAGCCCATGCATGCCTGTTTTCGATGCGTGCAGCGGCACTTCGAACACCTAATAATGATCCTGGAAGATTCGTCACGAATACTGAATAACTCTATATTAATGACATCTTTGAAATGTCTCTTTCCGTGCCGTTAAGTGCCGATTTAATGCCTGTGCCGTGAAAAATGTTGATCAAGAAAAAGGCATTAAAGTCAACCCGACGCCACCTGACAATGAGATGCACATGAACGTGCATATGTATAGAAACTGCTGTACAAAGTAGTAAACTGCGGTTTAATCACTTTCAGTGTTTTGCGCGTAATTCTTTGGAATACATAACTGATAACCAACAGGATATGGATCGAAGTTACAGAATAATGTATTCTCGTGGCGATTGGTTGCCACGTCCGCTTGTATATTTTCTTTTTGCAGGTCTCCCTCTCAATAAGTGCCCTCTGAATAAGTTCACTTCCCCGCATTTTAGTTCGCACGCTTCCCCCACCACGACGCGCTCTGACAATGAGTCCACCGAGCAATTGATTGCCTTCGAATAAGTTCAAGCGAGCAATTGATTCGCTTACCTCCAAAAAGTCTACATCGCCGAGCTAATTCATAGAGACGCGACCGAACTTATTCGGAGGCAACGCGACCTTTTAACTCGAGTGGCGAGTAGGCTTTGAGTGGGGGTTTATGGTTTCTCCGAAAAATGTTCCCCTACAGCCCCGAAGCTGAACTTATTGAGAGGGAGGCCTGTATGGAAAGTGAGCCGAAATTCGGAGGTATGGAATTCCAGTTATTTGTTGAATTGTAGTTATTTCGTATGCCTGTTTTCGATGCGTGCAGTGGCACTTGGAACACCTAAGAATGACCCTGGAAGATTCGTCACGAATTCAGAATCACTCTAGATATAGATTTGGGAACATTTTGAAAACAGTCTATTGGTATTAAAGTGAAATAGGACCAACTCGTCAGTGATACACAGTCACAGAGCGTGATCTTCTATAACGTGCACCTACACATACGCAAGATATACTGTAAAATAGTCCCAACATCAGGATCTGAATAATGCCGGTGAGATAATCAACGGCTGATTATAACACATTATTTTATTTGACGTGCGATAAAATAAGTATGCTTGTTCTCGTGTTGCGTAACACAATTCACATCAAGATAATTCATAACTTTGGATGAACATCGACAGTTTCATGAATGGCTAATTTCTATTCAAGAATTCATTGAATAAAACTGTGAAAGTGAACAAAAAACATGTCCAACAGTAACATTAAAACGCAAATTTGTGTACAGAATAGCGAAAGTACGGGTTAACAAACGCAAAAATTACAGTATTTTGTCGAAATCACGAATAAACTCGGCGATAATGAAGAAACTGATTGTTCTTCGAACTTCAAAGAAGAGGACTATGTATTTCCAGGATGAATTTCCGATCGATTTTTTTGTTTGTTCGTTACATATTTTGAAAAAACACAAATTTGCGATTCATTAACGCTGTCAGACTTTTTTTTTCACTTTCACAAATTTTGCAATGATTCGTATTTTGAATTATATACATATATCATGACCGAAACAATGTGAAATAAAAAAAAAGAAAAATTCTGAATGATAAAATCAACTTGAAATAAAAAGAATGATGTTGAAATAAGTGAAATAATTGGAATTATTTCACTGAAAAAAAATAACGTTACAGTCAAATATTGATTTATTTCCCCCTCGCATTTTTCTAAATCATATTAAAATACTTTACAATTCCGGCATGAAACGTTACTCGATGTGTTCGGTTCGGTCACCATTCTATATCGATGTTCTTATGAAACGTCAAGTTTTTTGGTATGTTCACATCGTAATTTAGCAATCTACATTTATTCACGTCATATTATAGGGTAAATAAAACATAGGAATGTTGCAAATTTTTTGGATACCATCCAGAACTCTCCAGACAGTTATTAATGAACGTCGTGATATAAATGATGATATACATGTACAAAAAAACTGCATGTATTTATCTGTTTGACTTTCTTTTGTTCAAACATTCAATCAATGTAGTGTTGTAAGTCGTTAGCTTTATAAGTTTGGTTGAATGGTACAAATATCACTTTCAAATATGCAGCTGTTTAAAGGAGAAGATGTGCACTTATATTAATTATGCCTAGGGGAGAGTGGGGCACAGTGGGTCACTGCCACCCCTGCCGCACTCGGAAGTCGGAGGGAGGCGGCATCGGGATGGCTGGTCCGTGGCCTACACTTACATCAACTTACATGTCTAACGTGACGTTCGTCTTTTTTCTTCAATGTGGTGCGATTAGGTAAATAGACATGTGTTTTGAGGCCTCAAAAGTTGACAAGAAAAAATCCTGCCAAGTTTCGTTCTCACATTTTTACAGATTAGATACCGCCAATTTTCGCTATACAGGGTGAGTTTTCTCCGACTCTGAACGAGGGAGGGGCTTATTACTGCCAATTGCTCCGCCCCTTGGCCAATCACAAGCTGTTATCAAAATCTAACCTTACATCAAGCCGTCCATACCTGGTCTGGTCGAGTAAGGTATTGATGATCGTCGAATGAAAACAATGAGCAGATTAGGAACTTCAACCCCTGTTTATTGATTACCAAGTATTTACTCTTGTAGCCTTATCTGAATCATTCGGACTCTGCTCTCTGAAACGTCAACTTAGATTTTGATAACAACTTGTGATTGGCCAAGGGGCGGAGCAATTGGCAGTAATAAGCCCCTCCCTCGTTCAGAGTCGGAGAAAACTCACCCTGTATATCAATGAATACTTAGATACGTAGGCTGGAAAATCACGTATCGCCCAAAGTTAAACATGCGTTTTTTTGATAGGGGGCCATTCAACAAATACGTTCGCTTTTTTGGACAATTTTAGACCCCCCGTGTAACAAAATAACAGTGTAATAATACGTCACAAATCTCGACCCCCCCCAGCCCTTTTTTTGTCTATTCATCCGTCTAATTCAAACTATTTCCAAGATTGTCCATAATGAAACATATTTGAGGTATCAAAAATACAAAATCTGAATATCATCGTTGAGTAAATGGAAGGTTTTGTCGCTTAACATTTTTTCATAATTTACGGAATTCTTGTGCCAAAACACGAACTCTTTATGCAAAAACCGAACGTCACATTTTGCTGACACCCCCTCCATCGAAAAGTGAAACCTGACCCATTGTGCCCCACTCTCCGCTAGTATTAAAATATTTTTGTAGTTGGAAGATTGAAAATTATTATGAAGTTGATTTTAATTCTTAAGAGCATGCTCTAGTCAGTCTTTACCCACAAAGTAGCCGCGTCACTTATTTTCACTGATATCAACGCCTACGAATAACAGACGCGAAAAAGAAGATAAGAGCGCACTTCCGAATGAAATTCCGAACACATACATACCAAAATATCTCTGTTTTGCGCAACAATAACGACGAAATCCTTGTTCCTAACTAAAATGATAATTACCGCTTTCAACTGGTGTTCGCGGCCGTTACCATTTTAGTTAGGAACAAGAATTTTGTCGTTATTGTTGCGCAAAACAGAGATATTTTGGTATGTATGTGTTCGGAATTTCATGCGGAAGTGCGCTCTTATCTTCTTTTTCGCGACTGTTATGCGTAGGCGTTGATATCAGTGAAAATAAGTGACGCGGACACTTTGTGTGTAAAGAATGACTAGAGCATGCTCTTAAGCCTCTGAAAAGTGTTTGGGTCATAGAAAATATCAGAATTCTTTTTACTCATTCGAAATTAAAAAAAAAAAAACGTTTTACCTTTTACACTGTGATATTGATGATAAATACATAAAGTAATTTTTATATGCATCGCTAAAATTAAAAACAATTGTAATGAATGGTAAATTCTTCGTCACTTACAGCTAACAAAAGAAAATTTTTGACCACTTCGAATAAATATTTTATTTCCACAATCTCGATGATTTATCAATTTATCAAATGTCTGTTTAATTCCCATCCCACACCACAATCACTTCGTTACTTAGTTTGAATTTGCAATACATCATCGGTTCAGAAGGGATTGTATTACAGTTGGATTACGTAATAATATACGTGACAAATAAGGTAAACCCAATTACATGACGAATTTTATGAAAAATTACGTAATAATGCACGTAACAAATTTAATGTGGAATCCAATCATAACTTTATAAAATTTATTATGTAATTTATTATATACTTTTTCATGTGATATTTTACAACCTATTGTTCAGTTGGGAGTCGATGCATTTCATGGCTTCGACTTGAACTCGTGATGCTCCCTGGCGAACGGTGTCGACCGATCCACGATTGCAGTTGATAGCATTCTCCTGAGCGGTCCTCGCTGCCGAATTTGAACTGGCTATGACGATGTCCGTGCTGGTTTGGAACGCCTGAGCTTGCTTCGCACCCTCTGGTAACAAGTTTTTAATGCACGACTCCACCTGTTGCGTGTTTTTGGAGGAGCAGGACCGAAAGATTGAGGCGTAAAGGTTTACAACTTGTTGGCCAGCCTGAAATAATGTGGATGTTTCTTTAAATGTACTTGGCGCGTTGCCTAGTGAGCCTAGCGAGCCTAGCGCAGGCTCTTCGGCTTCTCGAGTGAAAGTCACCCTCATCAGAAACTTGAACAAAATCTGTGTAGTTATTAATTGTTCAGTTCTCTCCCGATTTTTATTATGGGCCTTTGATTACGTCTCATTGAAACGTTGGACTCTAAACTTTGTTTTTTTTCTTGATTCGACACTGAGAAAAGAGTTTCTTCATACCAAATGAACGCATTTATTTGTAAATTTCGCGAAATATTCGTTAGCTTACGACGCCCAACAGCATCGTACAATTATCATTTCATTTATTGTTAATACCAAGTGGTGAAAATCTCGAATTTAATTACTGAATTATGATAGAGTATTTAATTACAAAGGGAAAAGTCCTTCTGACTCAGTACCAGGAAGAAGTCGCTGTCGAGTTATTGCATATAGAAGTCCATAGAAGCTTCTGGAACGCTCGGGAGGCCTAGAACGTTCTAGAACCAGGGTGTTCAACAGGGACTCCCAGAGCCAAATTCACTCCCGCCAGGTATACGTGCGCTCCCAAGCTTATTACCCGTTCACTTAGAAAGGATTAAAGGACCTGACCACCCGGGACTACCTGGACTGAACGGGGGGTCGCATAGAACAATGGGTTCTTAGAATAATGTACCTGGTCAAATGTAAACATATCGAACGTATCGCCAGCTATCCAAGACGTGTCCCATATATACCTATGCCCAATTGCTCATGCCTATTGTCCGTTATAATAGGACCGACAGACCTTTCCTCAACCCAGGTAACAAGCTTACCTGACCCGCCCAATTATGTACTCCGGCTTCCGGGCTTTGAGCTCCCAAAATGGCCGGTGTTAAACACCCTGGTTCTAGAAGGAATCACGTGGGATCTAGAGAACACCGTAGAACATTGCGGATTAACGCGCCGCCGCCTATATAAGCGACAGCGCGCTCTAATCGAGAAGCCAGTCGGTATAGCACCGTCTAGGCCCAGGGTGTTCAACACCGGCCATTTTGGGAACTCAAAGCCCGGAAGCCGAAGTACATAATTGGGCGGGTCAGGTAAGCTTGTTACCTGGGTTGAGGAAGTCGGTCCTATTATAACGGACAATAGGCATGAGCAATTGGGCATAGGTATATATGGGACACGTCTTGGATAGCTGGCGATACGTTCGATATGTTTACATTTGACCAGGTACATTATTCTAAGAACCCATTGTTCTATGCGACCCCCCGTTCAGTCCAGGTAGTCCCGGGTGGTCAGTTCCTTTATATACCTCAGGGATATAAACGGCCGTTTATTGCCCTGCCGCAGCAGGGAAAACCGCTTTATTTCCCTTCGGTGTATAAAGTATCGTATGCACCACAGGGCAAACGTTGTTTTAGACTCGTGCGATTGTATTCCTCGGCTTCGCCTCGGAAAACAACCTCGCACTCGTCAAAAACAACTTTGTCGCCCCTAGGTGCATAATATACTATTAATCCTTTCTAAGTGAACGGGTAATAAGCTTGGGAGCGCACGTATACCTGGCGGGAGTGAATTTGGCTGTGGGAGTCCCTGTTGGACACCCTGGGTCTAGGCGAAACTAGCTCTCTCAAAACTTTCAACATTTGGTTTACAATAACATTGGTTTATTTCAACATTGGTTTATTTTAACATTGGATTTTCTTTTCTTTTCAATTAGTTATTACGGGACTTCGAAAAGGACCCAGACAATTTATTTTCGTTAAGGTGTAACGCAAGCTGTTTCCTAGTGCGTCTCTCTCGCTCCCGCGGTGGGGCCTATGGCGCTATCTCTCTCGCACTCACGCACCTTTCATTTCCTCTTAAAAGTATTAATTTACGGTTTTGTAAAAGTATTTTCCACGATGATACACGAATAAAGTACGTGTTTTGTAATCAAGACTCACATTATTTTCCTACCACCAAAAGAATACCGTTCCACCAACCACACACACACCCAACTCCTGCGATTTTACAAGCGGCTGTTCCTTGTAAAATCCAGACCAAACTCCCTCGGTTCTACGAGCAGTTATTGTTGGTCACTGCAGATCAACAACTGTTTCTCGTAGAACTCGAAAATAAAGATGCTCTCGATTCCACGAGCGGTCATTGCTAATCATTACGAATTGGCGGCTGTTACTCGTAGAGTTCGAACCTCCTATACCCACCCGTTCCGACAAGCCGTACGTCCACCGACAGAACAAGTACCGCACTGCAAAAAGTGCGAAGGTACGACCCAAAACGCCCTAAACACCGAGAAGTTCATCTACATCCAAGGAGGGGATTTTGGGACGTTACAAGCTGTTAAAGAATATCTGAACTAAAAACATACATGTTGTTCCGACGGCTGTGGAAATTCCGTAGTATTCGCAATAAATAAAGCATTCGGTTGAGACAAGAATCACACCATTTCTCCTCAAATACAGATTTATTAACATTTAACAAATCTTACATGAGTGTTTGAGATTTGATGTAATTCGTGCGTAGTAGTCTGGACGCTTACCGCTGGAGGTGAGAGCGGCGCTGAATACTCTAGCTACACTCTCGGGAGTAAAAGCGCGCCATTCAAAATACATTCACCGACGCGAGGCGCATCATTCTAAGCTCGAGGCGAACCCGTTCCCGGGCATTGTGTGGGCAGCATATTTCAGGCATGCACTATCTTTTTCGGTGGAAATAGTGAAGTCATTATTCCAACAGTCACTCATCACGTTAAAAAAAATTGGGACATGACTTCTTAGTCAATACCTGATTGGTCTAAAAAAAGATCATCATTCGTGGATAACTGCACTGATAGAAAAGCACAATTTATTAACTATTCATAGTGGAACTTCATGATCGTTCGGCTGAAACAACAGGTGCGGTTTGAAGAGAAATACAAGATTTCTTAACCATTAAGAAATCGTCATTTCATTATCGTGTTTGATCGTCTGATATAACTGGACGCAAATTTTAAGGCAAATGAATGATTTATTAGCTATGACTAAATGTATATTGGCTCATATACAAATATACGATTCGCTAAATGTTAACGAACTTTGTTAACAACAACAAAACTCTTTTCTCAGTGGATGATCGCAAATTCCCAATAATGAAAAATAATTTCATTTAAGTTGATGCCATCTTCAAAGGAGTTGGTTGAATCTAATATAAATTGAGTCTTTTATGTGTGAACTTCAAACTCACTAAGATGGTAGAAGTCATGTTGACTTCGTTCTGACTGACGGAGTTCAGAGCAACGTGGAAACAATTTTCTAAATCCCTATATCCAGTTCGACTATATTCTTGAAGTCCAGCTTTGGCTGTTTTGAAGCACTGTAGTGCATTCTTATCCTTAGATTTCATGGCTGCATCCTGTTGGCGCAAAGATTTCTCTCGTTATTGTAAAAATTGGAGGAGACCGAATTCTAACGACATGCTCAAAATTTTGGTCTCGCACAGATTTTTAGATCCTCATCTTCACGATTAAAACTCACCTCGATCGTCCTCAACGTTGGATTAAGAATAGAGTATATCTCTCGCAAGGATGCCGTCTTCACGCCGGTGAGATTTTTGTTCAAATGGGACGAAAAATCCCGCTTATAACGTTTCAGACGATCCACCGTGTTCAGTACCGGTTTTTTTTCAAGGTCTATTTCCTTTCTGAGGCCATCCAAATTACCGGAACCAAACACCATCTGAAATTGTCAGAGAAGATGAATGATCGATGAGACATTTGCGATAATCCATCTGGATTAAATTGGACATTTTGGATTTGGTTTATATCAAAAGGGAAAATTGCATCACGACTTTGTCATCGTATGTCAAATTGGGAGTGGCCCGTTCGGACACATCTGGATCGGACACAAAATAATAAACCTGCATTATCGGACACATTTTTTTTCGGACACTTTCAGATCGGACACAAGATAAATATTATTCTAACAAAAATCAGTTCGGACACATCCGGATCGCACTTTGATGACACATGGTCATTTCGGTGACTGTCAACAAAGTGAAATTGAATAAATCGGTCATTTTGATGACAGGAGTTCCTTGGCGTGATCCTCAGATGTCTCAAATGTCAAATTTTGCCGACTTATTTTGGCTAAGTCGAGTTTACGATTGCATAATTTTGGCTACAGGGATAGTTTTTCGTTACCGTTTTTCCGGCAACCTAGCATATCTAGTGAAAATATCGTGCCTAGGGACCTATATATATATATATATATATACAGGGTGTTTCCTTTAACTCTGTCAACACTTTTAGGGTATGTTGGGGCTGCCTAGACGAGCATTTTGAGGTAAGGCAACCATGGTCAGAAACTCATCTTAACGGCTGTGGAGGGCTTTGAAGGATATGGTACCGCGCGCTTGTTCATAGTAATAAATCAGATGTGATCACTTTCGACACAATATTTTATTTACAAAGTTCTTGTGTAAGATCAACAGAACGATAATCTTTGAAGAAAACAATAAACAATCAGAAAGAAAAACAAATCAATGAATGAAACATTGCGTCGAAAGTGATCACATCTGATTCAATCAAGGTGTCTACTCAAGTCAGGATCTAAAATTCCCTGAAAATTCCACGATATTCCAGGGAAATCTTTAATTTTTCCAGGCGTATCGAGATACGATTTTTATTGTTGTTTCCTAAAATACACTAGGCACCTTTTTTTTCAATTTAATACTGGTGCCCAATATTCCCCAATACTCCTTGTAAAACCCAATATTCCCTACAAATTTCGGGAGGAGAAAAAAAATCTTTGAGATTTTCAACCAGGTTTTTCAAGGACGTAGACACCCTGTCAATACACTTATACAAACAAACGCGCGGTACCAAATATTTCAAAGCCCTCCACAGCCGTTAGGATGAGTTTCCGACCACGGTTGCCTTACCTCAAAATGCTCGCCTAGGCAGCCCCAACATACCATAAAAGTGTTGACAGAGTTAAAGGAAACACCCTGTATATACTAGGGGGGCTTCGCGCGCCAACCCCCCGAGTCAGGTTGATATTATGTGATATCGTTCTAGATATAGTGAAGTAAAGGTTGAAAAAAGGATTAAAAAATGTATGTGGAATGAAAAAAGAGTGATTTTTGTTTCAAAGTCGCCACGATGTGTGCTACGCACGCAAAATAGGATAGGCTTGTACAGGGTTTCTAAGGGATTCTCTATATGAACGGGGTTCACGTGGGGGTTTCGAGGTATGCTTGACATGTACGGGTTTCACATGGGGGTTCTGAGGGATTTTCGACATGTACAGGGTTTACATAGGGGTTCGAAGGTGTCCTTGACATGTATGGGGTTCACATAGAGGTCCAAGGCATTTTTGACGTGTACGGGGTCCGCATGGGGGTTCCGAGGGATTCTTGACATCTACGGGGTTCACAGGGGGGTTTTGAGGGATTCTTGACACCTACGGGGTTCACGTGGGGGTTCTGAGGGATTTCCGACATGAACAGGGTTTACATGGGGGTTCTGAGGGATTCTTGACATGTACGGGGTTCACATCGGGGTCTGAAGGATTCTTGAGACCTACGGGGTTCACATGGGGGTTCTGAGGGATTCTTGACATCTACGGGGTTCACATCGGGGTCTGAGGCATTCTTGACACCTACGGGGTTCACATGGGGGTTCTGAGGGATTCTTGACATCTAAGGGGTTCACCCGCACGGAAAAAAATACATCACAGTATATATGCCAATGAGTATCCCAAAAACTTATGTATAAAACATACATTCGTTATGTATCACTATATATCGAATTTGCATGTCATATATATCCAATTGATATATGTGGATGATATATGCTATGGATATTTACAACATACATCCAAATTTATATCCTTTTTAAATGTTCGATATACGAGGTGGATACTTAGTTACGCATATAAAATAAATACTTGGAGTTCACATATTGTTTATTCGTTCAAATATATCTTTCATACATGCACAAAATACTTAATCTGAAGTATGTTTGATTATATTTGACATATACGCGGAACAGATTTGTCATATATTCCGGATACATAACTAAAATATCTGCAAATACATCATCACAAAATTCGCGATAGATCGATGCAAGTATTTTTCATACTCAAGAGACACTTTTTTATTACATCTACCTCTATATTTCTGATATATCTGCCAAGTACAATCATCCCACTGTTTGATGAATGCATGGAACTTATATTTTGTTTACTTATCTAAATGCATTTTCAACATATATACATATCTATTGATTCGAAACTCTATCAGATCTTTGGATATATGGGGGTCCTGAGGGATTTTTGAGACCTACGGAGGTCACATGGGAGTTCTGAGGGATTTCCGACATGTAGAGGGTTTACATGGGGGTTCTGAGGGATTCTTGACATCTACGGGGTCCACATGGGGGTCCTGAGGGATTCTTGACATCTACGGGGTTCACATAAGGGTTCCGAGGGACTCTTGACATCTACGGGGTTCACATGGAGGTCTTGAGGGATTCTTGACATCTACGGGGTTCACATGGGGGTTCCGAGGGATTCTTGACATCTACGGGGTTCACATGGGGGTCCTGAGGGATTCTTGACATCTACGGGGTTCACATGGGGGTTCTGAGGAGGATCCGTCTACGGGATCGTCACAGGATTCTGAAGGGGTTCTAAGGAGGGGGTGAGGGGGATTGCTGATATCTTATGTCGTCGTCGTCGTCGACCTTCGCGTCGATTGCTGATATCTTATGTCGTCGTCGTCGTCGACCTTCGAAAGGGTGGAGGGGGGGGGGGTCGATTGCTGAAACAGCGGCGGCGGCGGCGATATATCTTTATAATATAGGACGATATATATATCGCGTGTCTAATGGCATAAGGTCGCAAGCACCAAAAACGCGATTTTGGTGGCGAAAGGTCGTATCATTTTTTTTCACGCCATTCGTTCTGAAAACGGTCAAAACGTATAGATCAATTGAAATTACGAGATCGAAAAATGTAAGTGCAAAAGGTCGTAAGTTTGGCGGATACGTCGTTCTTGCATTGCAATTTTCAAGGAAAATTAAAAAACAACGTAAAGGCAAAACGTCGTATTAGTTTTTGTCGTGATTTTTAATGATTTTTCCAAATAGCTGTCAAAGTTCGTAAAACGCAAAGATAAATTGAAAGAACAACCATTTAAAAAAATTCGATAAAAAGTATTGCTAGTTAAAAGCAGAAGGTCGTAAGCGCCATTTTTTTTTATTTTTCATGATTTTTCAGAATAACCAATCTTATAGTTGTAAAAACCCGTGAAACGCAAAGAAAAATTGAAATCGAGAACGTTCCGAAAAATTTGATAAAAAAAATTCGTAGCTAAAAGCAGAAAGTCGTAAGCGCCATTTTTTTTTCATTTTTCATGATTTTTTCAAATAGCTGTAAGAACTCGTAAACCGCAAAGATAAATTAAAAGAACGACCATTTACAAAAATTCGATAAAAAGTATTGATAGTTATAAGCTGAAGGTCGCCCGCACGGAAAAAAATACATCACAGTATATATGCCAATGTGTATCCCAAAAACTTATATATGAAACATACATTCGTTATGTATCACAATATATCGAATTTGCATGTCATATATATCCAATTGATATATGTGGATGATATATGCTATGGATATATACAACATACATCCAAATTTATATCCTTTTTAAATGTTCGATATACGAGGTGGATACTTCGTTACGCATATAAAATAAATACATGGAGTTCACATATTGTTTATTCGTTCAAATATATCTTTCATACATGCACAAAATACTTAATCTGAAGTATGTTTGCTTATATTTGACATATACGCGGAACAGATTTGTCATATATTCCGGATACATAAGTAAAATATCTGGAAATACATCATCACAAAATTCGCGATAGATCGATGCAAGTATTTTTTATACTCAAGAGATACTTTTTTATTATATCTACCTCTATATTTCTGGTATATCTGCCAAATACAATCATCCTACTGTTTGATGAATGCATGGAACTTATATTTTGTTTACTTATCTAAATGCATTTTCAACATATATACATATCTATTGATTCGAAACTCTATCAGATCTTTGGATGCATATTTCAGAGATAATTTCAGAGATAAAATATGCATGAAATATGTATTACAACATATATGTATCGTACATACATAGAATACATAAAATATACATCCCTGTATATATATTTTATAGACTAATAGCGGCAAAAATGGAAGAATTTTAAATATATATGAAATATATGCAGTATATAAAACATATACTCTGTCTTGATATATTTTAAATGTATAAATTTCCGTGCGGGCGGAAGCGCCATTTTTTTTTTATTTGTCATGATTTTTGCAAGTAGTTATAAAAACTCGTAAAACGCAAAGATAAACTGAAAGACCGACCATTTACAAAAATTCAATAAAAAGTATTGGTAGTTAAAAGCTGAAGGTCATAAGCGCCATTATTTTTTATTTGTCATGATTTTTGCAAGTAGTTATAAAAACTCGTAAAACGCAAAGATAAATTGAAAGACCGACCATTAAAAAAAATTCGATAAAAAGTATTGGTAGTTAAAAGCTGAAGGTCGTAAGCGCCATTATTTTTTCTTTTTTTCTTTTTCATGATTTTTCCAAATACCCAATCTTATAGTTGTAAAAACCCGTGAAACGCAAAGAAAAATCGAAATCGAGAACGTTCCGAAAAATTTGATAAAAAAAATTCGTAGCTAAAAGCAGAAGGTCGTAAGCGTCATTTTTATTTTTTTTTTCATTTTTCATGATTTTTTCAAATAGCTGTAAGAACTCGTAAAACGCCAAGATAAATTGAAAGAACGACCATTTAAAAAAAATTCGGTAAAAAGTATTGGTAGTTATAAGTTGAAGGTCGTAAGCGCCATTTTTTTTTATTTTCTTGATTTGTCATGATTTTTTCAAGTAGCTGCAAAAACTCGTAAAACGCAAAGAAAAATCGAAATCGACAACGTTTCAAAAATTCATAGAAACAAAAACCAAGGTAAAAGCAGAAGGACGTAAGCGCCAATTAAAAAAAAAAAAATTAGTGGTTACGACCTTCTGCTTTTAATTGACCCAATATTAAATTTCGACGTATATGAACGAATCTTCGGGTTTCTATCCTAAATCCAAGAAACAACAAATAAAAATATGACCTTTTGCCGTTACGAACAGCAAAAAGCCGTATAATGGCGCTTACGTCCTTATGCCATTAGACACGCGATATATAATCACTATCTATCTCGTGTCCGATCCGGATGTGTCCAATTTGATTTTTATTAAATTAATATTTATGATGTGGCCGAAAGAAAATGCGTCCAATATGTGTAAGAAAATGTATCCCAGATGTGTCCGAACGGGGTCTAATCGTCAAATTTACCTGGACTGCGCAAGAAGCTAGAACGACCACGGCCACGACAATCTTCATTCTTGAAATGGTAGAGAGTCAGAAATGATCTGAAGCAGTGATATGTTCCCAGTCAACTGCGATTAGTTGCACTGAACATTATATCGCGAATAGGAAACTATTTATAGAGATACAGCAGCACGAGCGATAAGAAATAGAACTAAAAAACGTAAATTTGTTCGAACGGTTCTGATAAAATGCGACGGTTTGTGATTGCAGTGAATCTCACCACTCACACTCTCTCGTTATCGCGTTAACATAAACACTCGTGCTTTCAAGTATGTATATCATCGTCACATACTTGATGTAGAGCATGATTATGAACAGTTTTTTGACACAATGATGCGCTGTGTGATACGGGATCTTTTAACGATCTTTTAACGAATTGAAACGTCAAAGGCTATATTCGATGAGTTTACATAGGATTGATGTCGTTGGTTTTTTTTTTCTGCATAAAATTACATTCCCAGGAATTATTAAAGGAATTATTTTTCATTTCTGAATTTGAATTTTTTACGATAATTAATCTTTTTTACTCACAATATTTGAGAGCTCGCTATATTTGACGCTGTTCAAACTGGAAATATAGGGTCGACGGAATGTTCAATTTTTAATCACCGTCATCGTCAAGCAAGAAGCGAAGCTCTTTGGTCAAGTATTCAATATGCTGCAAAAAATTAAAGACATTTGGATTCTGATGAAAATTGGGACTTGAACGTTCTTTGGGTCACTAATCACGAATCTGAAGTCAGATTTGCCAAATTCAAAGTGGCAGGTCCGATTTGCTGGGAAAATCACAAAGAAAGTGCAAAATTTTATGAAAACTAGGGCATTCGCGCGCTTCGCGCGCTTCTTGATTATTTAATTTTAATAATATATTCAACCATGCCCGTGTGGAAATCGAACTGGGGAACTGGTCGGGGGCTAGCCGGGAAGTCCTGGTTTTAGTCGGGGGCTGGTCGGGACGTCTGCCCAGGACCCGACCAGAATCGTCACGCACGGCTGGCCAAGTCCTGGCCAGGCTTCCCTTTTTCCAAGAAAAATCCTTGATAATTATACCAAAAACAACTTGTCTGACTTTCCTATGCTAAATTGGGGTTCTAGGCGTAAATTAATTGGAATGTAGGCAAAAAAAAAGTAAAAAGAAAAAAAAAATTGATTTAAGACGGGTTCGATACACTCGACAGTTAGGGATGGGTCAACCCATCCAAGTGCTGACCGTGGCGATTAGTGCTTAACTTCGGTGATCGACTAATGACCGGTATCCATCCGAATCCAATCATTCCTTATTACTACAGAACTTGTTAAGGTACTTGATTTATTTCAGATGATGTTATAATTTTGTATACAGTGTGATTCAGTGACAAATTTTGTACATGTGTTGTTAACATGTGTACTCACAGAAAATCGAGAAATTGGATTCAAATTTTGAATTTTTTTCTCTTGAGAAAGGTCATAATTCAGGAATTCAAAAAATGAAGAGGCAAATCTGATCTCAACATGACAAGGAGAGTCATGTCCGACTAGGAACTTGAATACAAGAATTTGGAAAAATTGCAGAACCAGTACCCGACCAGCGCCCGGTCAGGAACCTTCTTGTCACGGGGTCAACCCGGGCGATTTCCACAGCTCGAGCTGTAAGAGTGTAGAATTTAGTACATTGTGTATCAAGGGCGCAAAGAACTATTTTTCGAGTGTGAAATTTGCGGCAAGAGCCGAAGGCGAGTATGCTGCAATCAAGAGACTCGGTAGAGTCTCGCGCCAAGTACATTAAAAAAAAAATTTTTTATACGCTGCGCGAAGACTCGAACCGAGTCTCTTTACCCGAACGGGAGCGATCCGGGTGGTGGGGGAAATTATTAATGTCTCATTTCTTCTGCTTCGATATATACACGACATTGAAATATTTATCCTGGGACGTGGGCGTGAAAAGCTTTTATTTAAGCCCTATTCCGATGCAATCGGCACACGGGGAGCAGTGATATGATTATTGAAAGTTTTCAGAGTACCCGTTTCGTCGTCAGAATTTTCTTCTTCACCTTCACCTCTTTCAGCCTAAAAACCGATTTTCATAAAAATTAGAGAAGAGTGGCTACGCCTCGACACCTGAGATCTCAGTAGCGAGGTTTGTCACCAGACGGCGCTTGAGACGGCACTGTTAGAATCACGGGTTAGATCGAATCACGATGAATATCACACCGTAGATCGAATCGAGAATGTGAACAAGCCGCCATCTTTAAACATAACAGATCGAGAATCGATCGCCCGAAACTGCTACCTATAGCGTGTTCGCGTCGGCTGCTTGGATTTGTTGCCTTAAAAGTGGTACGAAAATCAAATTTCGATCCCCGTTTTCGGCGCTATCGTATGGCAATTGAGAGTCAGGTTCACGGAGAAATCAAATTTCCCATTTTCAGGTTAGGATGGCTAACTTGTTGGACTGACGGCAAAGCTGGAGTATCAATCGCTTACATAATTTACAGCAGATCACGATGTGAATTGTATTCATTGGAGATACGTAAAATTACGCACGAAATTCATTATGTGTCAGAAGAAATCGGCTTGAATGCCTTTCATCATATCTTTTCTTGATTGTGGCTGTGTCTCAGGCTAGTTCGAGCTGAGTGACAAAATTTGTACAATATTATCAAGAGACTCGGTAGAGTCTCGCGCCAAGTACATTAAAAAAAATTTTTTAAACGCCGCGCGTAGACTCACCGAGTCTATTTACCCGAACGGGAGCTATTCGCGGTGGTGGGGGTAATCAGAATCTCTGTTTTCTTCCATTTAGCGACCTCCATGGGTCTGGAGAATTATTATATTAGATTGTCGGTACGAAAAGCTTTCATTTGAGCCCTATTTCGATTGAATCCGTGCACGTAAAGATAAGATATGAGTAATTGAAAGATCTGACAGGTCCGTTTCACTCGATCCTTTTTCGTCGTCGTCGTCTTCTTCTTCCTTTTTGGATTTAGGGGTCTCCGACTCCTATGTACCAACTTCGTCGTCGTCTCCTCCGGACTTTGCCACGGCCTATGAGTATAAAAATCAGAGAAGAGCGGCGGTATCTAGTAGATAGACTACGCAGAGAGCAGACGAGAAGAGAGAGTACCCTCAGTCAGTGGCTAGGTGGCGCCGTTGTCGAGATTGAATTCGGCAAATTTTTCCGCCTCTTTCTTTTATTATCCGATTGATGAGTCTTGCGCGAAGTATTTTCATTCATATACGTATATCGACCACTCGATAGTCGGGACTCGGGACAACAGCGATCCGAGTACCTGGCATTGGCCGCCGGAATCACGAGTTAGATCGAATCGAGAATGTAGACAAGCCGCCATCTTTAAATGTAACAGATCGAGAATCGATTGACCGAAACTGCTAGCTATAGCGTGTTCGCGTCGGCTGCTTCGGTTTGACATTTCATTCCACTCGTTATCACTACGTGATATTGAGATACATGATGTGATGTGAGAGTCATTACCGACAAAGTGAAACAAGATGGGCTTTGAAGTTTATGTATTCAGCTCGACATCGTATGGAAATCGCGAGCCTGTTTCATGGAAAAATCAAGTTATGAGGTTATCAGAGTCAATCAATTAGATCAATCACAAAGCCTTGGGTATATTGGTCGTTTATACATTGATTATATGTTCATGATCCAGGTGCTAAATATCAAGAGACTTTGTAGAGTATCGAGGCAAGTACATTACGAACAAAAAAAATTGTGTGAGTTCCGGAGGGACTATTTCGTGGACGAGCTATTGATATATCGACGCATCCTGAGAAAGCAGATGAATCTCAGCGGGAAGTCTAGAGCAGACGAGTTGAAATATGCTTTGAGACAAGTATATAAGTCCGTAACACTTCATACAGAGTTTTCTGAGTTACGTGTGAGTTCTGGACTGTCCGCCGAATACGTCCATCCATTCTGACCTTGACGATATGATCAATTGTTTGATCGCTTTGATTATAGTTATCGCACGCCTACTTATAGCTCTATGGAAGAAATGTGTACGTTGCGGTATACTCAGGGAGTTTGCTTCGATGACTCAGCTTTTAATTTTCACATCACGGCATACTTATTAGACTACTGGAGTTACGCGACTTGAAATCATCGGGTTCTAACTTCTAAGAATACCTTGGTGGACCGGATGGAACAGACGAATCTTGCCATGCAATTTATAACAGAAGCACTATCCCGGAAGCCTTTATTGAGTGAATACCAATGATTATTTATACACTGATTTTCAGACTTTCTTACTGTGAACATTTTTTAAGATTTAATTTGTAATGAGCAGTGACTATAACCCTACCTGTAAGTAAGTAACTCCGCTGTGGCCGCTCCCAAGCCCGGATGAGAAGGGAGGAGGGCCGCGCACAGGGTT
Organism: Euura lappo; assembly: GCA_018257835.1. Classification (NCBI taxonomy): domain Eukaryota; kingdom Metazoa; phylum Arthropoda; class Insecta; order Hymenoptera; family Tenthredinidae; genus Euura; species Euura lappo. Next base: position 187,963 of record JAEUYN010001294.1, read on the forward strand.
CCACGTTGCGAATATTTACTATGAATGATTTTGACGGATCAATTTATGCAACCCAATAAGGGTTAATATTTCACGTGTGCTCCTAAGCAAGAGTCAGAGTTATAGAAATCAACTGGACATACATTTACGCGTTCTCATCAACATTTCCGACAATATTTAGCGTTTTACGGCGCTTATTAACAGAAAATTCAAGATTTTTCACCGTCTATCCAATGGGATATACTCAATAGAAATAATCGGTCAGAAAAATACTGACAACCGAGCGAGCATAGCGAGTGAGGATCTACGAAGACCCCATCGAGCAAGCACAGCGAGCTAGCGCAGTTAGCAGGAAGTAAAAAAAATATACAAAAAGTAGTGATATCCCCCAAAAAGCACCTCTGGTGCAAAAACCTTTCGCCAAGTACATTAATGTGGTCCACCCACAAAATTTACCAACCAAATTCTTTCACACAAAATCTGTCTTTAAAAATACCCACCAACAAAAATTCGTCTTCCACAAAAAGTCTTCTTCCAAAAATTCGTTTTCAACAAAAGTCGTCCTTCAAAAAAATCTCTGTAAAAGGATTGATATCAAATACAAGTACCAAGTACAAAAAAAAAAGAAAAATCAAACCATATACCGTTGTGCTCGTTCGCTCGCTACGCTCGCTCACTCGATTGGGTTTTCATAATTTGTGAGGAGAAAAATTCGGAGCATGAGTTTCGAGAAGAGAAAATTTTCGAAAGAAAAAATTGAGGGAGTGGTACTTGGCGGGCCTTCATAGCGAGATAAAAAAATGTGACTTGTAGACCTCAGTGGTCACTCTTCCACTCACTCACACCTGGCCCGCAAGTACCACTCCCTCAATTTTTTCTTTCGAAAATTTTCTCTTCTCGAAACTCATGCTCCGAATTTTTCTCCTCACAAATTATGAAAACCCAATCGAGTGAGCGAGCGTAGCGAGCGAACGAGCACAACGGTATATGGTTTGATTTTTCTTTTTTTTTTGTACTTGGTACTTGTATTTGATATCAATCCTTTTACAGAGATTTTTTTGAAGGACGACTTTTGTTGAAAACGAATTTTTGGAAGAAGTCACACTCACACTCGCCAAAATAGCCTTGTGCCCGACGTGATGCACACGATTTTTTTCTCAACACCTGGTCTGCAAAAATGCCTCTTTTCAGAGCGATTGAGCGGGCGCAAAACGGCACTTTGCGCCCGTCGGCCGAACAGATCTGTTTTGCGCCCGCTCAAGAGGTATGAAAAGTGACATTTTGCGACCGGGTGTGAGATAATAACTTTGAGGTTATGTGCCACAAAGCTATGCTATTGCTCAAACCACCCAGCAAACACAAAACTGCCGAAATCATAATGGCCCAGCACTGGCAGTGCTGGCAATGTGATGGTATAGGCAAGCCTTTGTTACGCCACTACATGTGAGATAGCGGTATTTCGGTAAAATTTTTCCGGTATCCAACCATTGACGGGACGATGTCGGTGACCAAGTACTGGTTTCCTGCAGGGCATTTTACAACTTGCCACAACCGAGTTGCCGTCACTTCATTCTTATCAACCACAGATGCACGCCTGTATTTTGATGACGCAGTTCGCACGCGTCTTGGCGCGTCTTCCTACGTGAATAATATAATTACTTAGTGCATTCGAGGAGCGGGAATGGAAAAGATGCCGTCCACGGGTAACTCAAATCTTTAAGTATTCAGTTAAACTACATTTGCTCTGAATTTAACCTTAAATTCAATAATGAGCATTCTGTGAGATAGGGGATAAGAGAATTTTGAGGTTATGATTCAACTTTTAGGTAAATTGTCTGCTTACTGAGCACGGAGATAGTCTTCGTGTTACTGAGGTTTGTTTTCGCCTGTTGCGAGCTACCCGCACGGAAATTTATACATTTAAAATATATCAAGACAGAGTATATGTTTTATATACTGCATATATTTCATATATATTCAAAATTCTTCCATTTTTGCCGCTATTAGTCTATAAAATATATATACAGGGATGTATATTTTATGTATTCTATGTATGTACGATACATATATGTTGTAATACATATTTCATGCATATTTTATCTCTGAAATTATCTCTAAAATATGTATCCAAAGATCTGATAGAGTTTCGAATCAATAGATATGTATATATGTTGAAAATGCATTTAGATAAGTAAACAAAATATAAGTTCCATGCATTCATCAAATAGTAGCATGATTGTATTTGGCAGATATACCAGAAATATAGAGGTAGATATAATAAAAAAGTATCTCTTGAGTATAAAAAATACTTGCATCGATCTATCGCGAATTTTGTGATGATGTATTTCCAGATATTTTAGTTATGTATGCGGAATATATGACAAATCTGTTCCGCGTATATGTCAAATATAAGCAAACATACTTGAGATAAAGTATTTTGTGCATGTATGAAAGATATATTTGAACGAATAAACAATATGTGAACTCCATGTATTTATTTTATATGCGTAACGAAGTATCCACCTCGTATATCGAACATTTAAAAAGGATATAAATTTGGATGTATGTTGTATATATCCATAGCATATATCATCCACATATATCAATTGGATATATATGGCATGCAAATTCGATATATTGTGATACATAACGAATGTATGTTTCATATATAAGTTTTTGGGATACACATTGGCATATATACTGTGATGTATTTTTTTCCGTGCGGGTAAGATGGCTTCAAATAGTAAATATCCCTTCGAAAAAAGTCAAGGTGGCAAGTCTACAGAGATATCAAGAAAACTGTCCAGGAAACTATGCAGTCGACAAAGCTAGAAGCAGGGCCGGCGAGTTACGAAATTTCAGGGTGTGGAATTGCTTAGATGACGGGGGGGTGGGGGGGAGGGGGAGCTTCCGAAAAACATCAGAACCTGCCGAACCTTGTTACCTTGTATACGCGTGAGCCCGATACTAGATATTTATGTGGCATGCGCGTAAAGTGACTGTTTGTAGGGCAAGGTGATTTGTGTTTTGGTACGAGTTGCTGGTGTGCCTGGCAATCCGGATGCAAAGCCAGCGGCTCGTGCGAAAAACGTAATCCTTGCCGAACAGTTACTTAACGCGGGCGCCCCTACAATATTTTTTATGCCTGTTTTCGATGCGTAAAGTGGCACGTGTCTGAACACCTAAGAATGACCCTGAAAGATTCGTCACGAATTCTCAATCACCCTGTATTAATGACATCTTTGAAACGTCTCTTTCCGTCCCGTCAAATGCCGTTTTAATGCCTGTGCCGTAAAAAATATTTATTAAGGAGAAGGCATTGAAAGTCACTTCGACGCCACGTGAGATGCACATGAACGTGCAGATAGGAACTGCTGTGCAAAGTAGTAAACTGCGGTTTAATCACGTTCAGTGTTTTGCGCGGAATTCTTTCGAATACATAACTGATAACAAACAGGATATGGAACAAAGTTGTAGAATAACGTACTTTCGTGGCGATTGGTTGGCACGTCCACTTGTACATTTTCTTTTTATGGAAAGTGAGCCAAGATTCTTATTGTTAGTACTCCACCAAAACCATATGAGGATCGCCGGCCCTGTATGCATATTCTCATATTGAAACAACAAGTTAGTCCGGCCCACCGCTGAATAAGTACGCGATGCAATCTTCCCCGATGATTATTTACGAATAAAAAATGTACTATATTGGTCACCAAATGTGCGGCTGGAGAAACCATGTGCCTTTGGGATATTTTCGTCGTCAAAATTCGATGAATTGTAATTCAGGGCCGGCGACTTATACGAAATTTCAGGGTGTGGAGTTGCTCAGATGACGGGGGGCGGGGGGCGAAGGCGCTTCTCAATATTTTTGGCAAAATTTTATTAAGTACCTTTGATTATTCGTTTTTATTACAGGCTTTTCAAAATCCATTGACAAATTCTAATTTTTAATCAAGACTTGTGGGGTGTGGAATATCCACACGGTTGGCATTCAGGGTGTGGAGTGCTCCACACACTCCACACAGAAGTCGCCAGCGATGGCTAGAAGTCAAATTGAAAAATTATGAAAAATTGAGGTTATGTGAATGATTCGATAATTCTTATCACGCACAAAATTGGTAATGGCGCAGTACCGTATTCCCGTAACTATATCGCGTGTCTAATGGCATAAGGTCGTAAGCACCAAAAACGCGATTTTGGTGGCAAAAGGTCGTATAATTTTTTTTTTTCACGTCATTCGCTCCGAAAACGGTCAAAACGTATAGATCAATTGCAATTACGAGTTCGAAAAATGTAAGTGCAAAAGGTCGTAAGTTGGGCGGATACGTCGTTCTTTCATTACAATTTTTAAGGAAGATTAAAAAACAAAGTAAAAACAGAAGGTCGTAAGCTCCAATTAAAAAAAAAAAAAATTTTCACGATTTTTTCAAATAGCTCTGAAAACTCGTGAAACGCAAAGAAAAATCGAAATCGACGTCGTTTCGAAATTTTCGATAAAAAATATTCGTAGGTAACTGCAGAAGGTCGTAAGCGCCCAACTTACGACCTTTTGCACTTACATTTTTCGATCTCGTAATTTCAATTGATCTATACGTTTCGAACGTTTTCAGAGCGATTCCCGAGTCGAAATTTTAGACTTCATTTAAGCCTCGAGAATTTTTCGAGGACTTCGAGGCTCATATGAAGCTGAAGATTTCTCTTGCATATATAGAAATCCTGAGTAAATTAGGCTTCATTTGAACCTCAATAGTGCGCTTACGGGCCGATTCCTAGGGTCGAGGTCTTAATGAGTTCCAATTGGGTGTCATTTGGTCCTCGAGAACCTCGTTTTCAGTTTCTAGCTTGGACCTCACTTAGTCCTCTAGGTTCTCTATGTGCAGCTTCGAGGTCTTAATGAGTTCCAATTGGGTGTCATTTGGTCCTCGAGAACCTCGTTTTCAGTTCCTAGCTTGGACCTCACTTAGTCCTCTAGGTTCTCTATGTGCAGCTTCGAGGTCTTAATGACAACTGAGATTAGGACTCATTAGAACCTCCTCAACCTCAGTTCCAATTCCTAGCTTGGACCTCAATTGGTCCTCGAGGTTCTCATTGTGCAGATTCGAGGTTCTAATGAGATCAAAGGTCAGTACTCATAAGACCCTAAAGAACCTCATTTTCCATTCCTAGTTGAATCAAAATAAAGAAAAATAACGAAATAGAAAAGAATAAAAATGAATGAAAATAAAAATAAGTAAAAATAAATGAAAATAACAAGAATGGTAAATTAAAAAAATAGAAGATTCGTGTTTTCAAATATACGACATTAGCAACATTCGGTTTCCACACCAATGATAACCCCGTGAAACTCATAAAAATCGGAAAAATGTCCGCGATATAAACGAACAATTCAACGGATCACCATAATTAAAGGCACATTCAAGAGTTGAACTAATTCTTGAACTAATTCTCTTCAAAAACGATGAAATCCCATGTACTTCTTATCATATCAGTGCTTTTTATTATAGTATATCAACAGAATAAATCATCTTAACATATCTCTCGGATAAACTTCTCACAATGCACTTGCTTCAATAAACATTATGGTAAACGACGACATATGTATTTAGGACACCGTTTTTTCACTCTCAAATATCGACAAATTCTTATAAGATTTCTTGGTATCTTTTTGCAGTATCAATAATTTTCCATAAAATATCTCATAATTGTTGGTGACCCGGGCTAAAATTGATCACATTTGATCAGATCTGTAGCTCTTCAAATTATTATCGAAAAATATTGTATCATGTAGTCAGAATTTGGGCAATTGATTGGATATTTATCTGGTCCATAAGTTAGTGATATTTTAGAATAGTATTATTATAGTACTATAGGTGTATAACAGAGTGTATGATGATCAATTGAAGTGAGTCATACTGATAAGAGCGAAGAGTATAATATGTATAGCTTCAGAGAATATACCAAAAATAATGTATAACATAGCAGATACCTATTTATATTGCAATCACTCTTTGCACACATTTTTTCCCATCAGACGTACAGATATAAAATTATTAACTTATTGTTAAATTGATGCATTACTAAGTTTTGTAGTATTAACAAAGTCATCCAAACCTCATCTAATGAATCAGACAATTTTTCAGAATTTCAATACATAATAAGCTTGAGAATTTGTATGACGGAATTGTATGAAAATTAATTTGACAAACCTTCATCAGGTCTTGAAAACAAAGAATTATATTGTATTTTCATACTTATAATAATTTACAATTTCTTAGAATCAAATGTAAAATAAAACTCTGTAGTCCTAGTCAACAAGTCGATTATTGTACAGTAAAGTTAGTCTGTCAAAGGTCAGATCCGTAAGAGGATGATTAATTTTCTCAGATCATGATAATATGAGGCTATGTAAAGGTTTTGAGCCTCCTGCCTTAGGTGTTGAGACGCCAAAACCTTGCACCGCACCTCTTCAGAGCACTTTGACGGGGCTTGTGTAAAGTTCTTCGTGTCTCAAATTCATCGCTGGGGGTTGGAAATTCAGATTTTGCCTCATACTACTATAACCTGACAAATGGATGCATGCTTTTGAAGATCCGACCTCTCAGAATTTAACTGAGTACCACAAAGAATAAGATTTTGCCCATATTTTTGTAGGGTCCACCTTGATAGTAGAACTAAAGATGGTTTTTCGAGAACATAGCTACGTTGCCAGCTATAGAGAACCTATCACTATCTGACGTGAAACGAAGTCATATCATAACATAAGTAGAGTCCGTAGACTCTGAATCGTCACCCGACGTCGCCTCAGCAGTATCAAGAATATACTCCTCGTCGGGTAGGTCTGCTAGTTAGGTGCCTTCCCCTGCCGTTGTCTTGCACTGACATGAAAGTAAACATCTATGAAAATATGTTCATACACGTACAAAAATCTTGAATATCAAGTAAATAGGTATTTTAACCGAATTCTTCGTGTCCTTGTGTGAGCCAGCTAGTCATTGACGGACCTAGAAATCGTTTCGTCCGCAGAACATTCATGTTGTAGAGTTGTATGATGGCTGAAATAATTATATTGCATTCTGTTAGCAACATATTTTTCCCATACCTGTATGGCAAGTCCTCTTCTGCATAGTGTCTATGGGCACCCAAAAGAGACTTTGGCCAACGGTGCGCAAAGTAATCCTTCATGAACCAAAAGGACTTCCATACAGGCGTGGCAATGAAAAGTGTTCGATAAACGTTCCAGCGGCGGCAATGCCTTACTTTGTGGAGGCACAAGATTTGCCCTTTGTCTCGTCTACGGCTTGCTCCTTCGGGCTCCTGCGGCGCCCTTACACTCGACGTACGAGCATTGCCACCATCACACAGTTGTATCGGAATATACTTGACTATACCTATATGATGTTGTACCTGGGTGTGCATTTTACTATGAAAGATCAGATCAGATTCTACAAACAATTCCACTCCTGTTTCAAAGTGGACCTGCGGTCAAGCTGCTTCTACTGTTATTTTCAACTGGTTGTTTGATACTTGGAGAATCAATGTAAATTATGAAAAAATGTCAGATAGGTAGTGTCGAACCTCAAGTCGAATGGACAGTTTTGTAACTCGCTCGTCCGATACGCTCGAAGACACTTGAAAAAAATTGCGATAATTTGAGGTTAACTTCGGTAGTGCGTAGCAGGATGCTCGGACATAGGCGTATCTCTCGTTGAACGACATTCAGATATCTTCTGGATACAGTATGTAGATGATAAACTATTACTTGCCTGGTATTCGAGCTCAAATCATTTGAAAAAGTGGATACACAAACAATCACTGACGCATATTCCCAACAGTCGGCACTCAGTCGACAATCAGATCTAAAAATTTGGAGACGTTTGAGGCGCTACCGAATCCGAGTCGGCTGTGAGTATCTCGAGGTTCAATTTCGATCTCGAAATGTGGAGAACTTCGAGACTCTACTGAGTCTGACTTGGCTGCGAGTATCTCGAGGTTCAATTTCGATCTCGAAATGTGGAGAACTTCGAGGCTCTACTGAGTCTGACTTGGCTGCGAGTACCTCGAGGTTCAATTTCGATCTCGAGATGTGGAGAACTTCGAGGCTCTACTGAGTCTGACTTGGCTGCGAGTATCTCGAGGTTCAATTTCGATCTCAAAATGTGGAGAACTTCGAGGCTCTACTGAGTCTGACTTGGCTGCGAGTATCTCGAGGTTCAATTTCGATCTCGAAATGTGGAGAACTTCGAGACTCTACTGAATTCGACTTAAAATGATGAGGATCTGGAGGTGTAAAGGAGTACCAAATTCGAGTATATATATACCGTTTGGAGACTTTCGAGGTTCAATTTCAATCGAAAAAATTGGAGAACTTGGAGGCTCTATTGAGTAGAACTGGTTGATGAGGATCTAGACGACGTAAATGAAGCCTAAATTCGTGTCGGCAAATCTGAACTACAAAAGAATAGAGAATCCTGAGGCTTAAATGAGGTCTAAAATTTCGACTCGGGTTGGCGTGAAAAAAAAAAATTATACGACTTTATGCCATTATAAACAGCAAAACGTCGTATAATGGCGCTTACGTCCTTATGTCATTAGACACGCGATATGATAACGGTTCGATAACAGCAGCCTTACCAACTCCGGTGCTGGTTAAATACTGATAATTTGACAGGCTACTGCAACCATTATTCTTGCGGTGCGGTGAAGGTAAGACGAAATCGATTGCACAAATTCGTCACATAGCCATCACTGGTTCGGTACAACAGTACCGGTCTTGCCTTCAGTGGCCCGGCTGTCGGCCACTGTGACACTATGGTGCTGGGCCGTCACAAATCTTCCGGCAGCGGTTCGACACCTTTAGTATCGGCGTTCCTCCACCTAACCAGTAATAGCCCTGCAATCTGTGTTTGCTGGGCATGTTAGTCTCGGCTGAGTGACTTCTCGGCTTCTAGATAGATCGTGACCAATTTGAGAATTTTTGCCGTAAAGTTTTTTGACGCATGATGATGCCCCATAAAACAATGAGATAATTTAGACCGTCTTAGCGCCTGTCCAGTCCCCGGCCAAGCTCTTGAATATTAAACTCAATTAAATTGCGAAATCAGCTCCTGGACAGCACCCGGCCAGTACTTGCCATAACCAGCGTAAGCATTGTGACAAAGTTTTCCCCCGACTAGCGTCCGGCTAGGACCCGACTGAGCACTTGGACAAAAATGTTGCCCGACCAGCGCCCGGCCAGAAACTTCCTTGTAACAGGGCCAACCAGGGCAATTTCCACACGGGCATACATAATATATATATATGTATATATCTACTACATACTATATACATATACTATATATACTATGTACTATACGTGTACTATATATATTAGGGTGCCAACATTTCGACCTCAAGTTTGCGATTGGGATTCTCCACCCAAAAAAGTCAAAGATATCACAGATAAAAAATAAACTCCTCCAAGAATGAAGGTAATCACACAATTTGTAAACTAATCTTTCACCCTTTAAATTTAAATTTTTTTATTTTTTTTTTTTAATTCCAAACGGTCAAGGTGTGAATAAATGAATAAAATCTTATGTTCTACAGAATGTTTTATTAATCAACAAATCATTTTTATTATTTTCATTAGTTTTTGGGGATAACTTTGGTTTATCGTAAGCACGCTCCAGTTATCCGCTCTTCAATTTCTGTAAATAAAATATATGTAATGTAGGTATTATTATTATTTCAAACAATTGTTTCAATTTTTGTGAACTAACTGAATTTACTTTTGAGGATTCATCCAGATTTGAATTTGATGATTTTCTCTTTGGAATTCTAACTGCCTGCATCAATTCTTCGTCACTGAGGATCCTTCCGCTGATTTTTTCTATCTTTTTGAAATCAGAAATCAGAATGTAGGGTAGTTCGTTTTCTATTTTCAGTGTTCCGATAACTGAGACGTGTTCCCCCCTCTGGAATATTTTTTTCTCTCGCGTTGAGCCAACTCGGATCTCGATTTTATAGTCATTCTGTAAGATGCAAAAGATAAGGAGTTATTATAGTACCTAATACGTTTGAAGAAATCATTGGATTTAGGATGTGTACTATCAAACAGTTCTTTCAATTCACGAGGAGGGTTTGGTAAATTGTCTAGATATACTTCTCCATGAGCACAACAGTCTCCGAATGATAGTTTGTTCGACACTTTTTCTCGTTTGAAAGGCTTAGCACCACATTTAATGCACAAAACATTCAGTGGTCCTGCATAATGTTGATCATTATGATCATAATTCGTCTTGGTTTTCTTTATGATTTTATAAGTATTCAATTTATTACAGATTTATCACGTAATATACCTAATCTATCACAATTTCAATCGAAAACTGGCTCAATGCTAACTAACCTGTCTCCTTTGGATGAAAAAGTAATATTACTTATGTTTTTCTCGGTACTTTGAACAGTTGGCGTCGAATCTGTGAAATCATTTGTCTTATCTTTGAAATTATCAATTGCAATTTTAACCCTGCTTTGTGATATACTTGTAACTCCATTCTTTTCTCTAACAAATCCCGTTTTCACTTTTTGCTAATATTTTAGATTCTATTGCTGTCGACTTACTCTTTTATTTCTTGTTTCAGCAAGTGATATTTCTCCTGTATTGTTCGCTGACTTTTATCATTCATATTTGGAATTGTTACATCATTATTAAAAGAAACCATTTTCTTAAAGTCTGGCTGCGTGATCAATCTAAGGCTATTTGATCTACTTTCAATTAATTGAGTACCATTATTTTCATCAGTATTTTTAGTAATACTGATTGGCGTCATATTGTTATCATATTGCTCACCGAAACGTTGATGACTTTCAGGAATACAATTATTCAATAATAAGTATAATGATTGCATTGAATCAACTAATACTAAGCAAGCTTTTCCGTCAGAACACGGTCTCACGAAATTATCTCTCGAATGTGAATCAGACATCCAGAATTGATTATCAAGTTTCCCAATTGCTACGGATATTCCGTTAATTGTTAGTATAACACCCATAAAATTTTCAAATAAATTGACCAACGCGTTTTTCAAATTGGGCATACCAATCTCATTATTATTGATTATATCGGTATAGACAATGGTCTATAAACCTATTTATACTGCAGAATGCAGACACTTGATGCCATGTGAAACGATTAATTAGATGAACTGAGGAAACCCGAAAAATTTTTTTGATGAGAAAAAATTAAAAAAAAAAAAATTATTAGAGAATAAAATTGAAGGCAAGGTTCTACGGGCGGCCAGGTGGTCTGGTGGTATAAGTCCCCGGATTGGTATCCAGGAGGTCCGGGTTCGATTCCCGGGGCGCCTGATAATTTTTTCTCAACAACCCGGGTGGATAAAGACGGCGCGGAAACAGTGTGCTGTTGCGGAACACTCTACTATCGTGGACTGTTCCTGGAAATCCACTGACAACATCAATGAATAACCCGGAATCATCCACTAGAGCTTGTACGTTGATCGAGTAAAAGTGTTTACGATTGTAGTATTGATCATGCAACGCAGGTGGACACATGATCCGGATGTGGCACCCATCAATCGCACCTACACATTGTCTGAAAATAGCAGAGCGTCCTTTCCTCGCAAATCCTTCTCCGATTACTGGAAGTCTTTCTTCCGAAGGTAATCGGACAATTGTTGACAGTAATGCGATAACCCTATTCAACGTTTTGTGAACAAAGCGATGTATTGTTGTTCGTGGCACGTCAAACGCAGATCCAACAACGCGGTACGAAGTACCACAAGCCATCCAAAAGAGAAACACCATCACCTGGAAATTTGATCGTTGAATTAACTGCACCTTCATAGTGAACTTGTCGAACGGAAAATTCAATACAGCACGTGTATGAAGTGTCATATGCTTACTTCGAATTCGACGCACCAGCCGGAACGTTTTTGATTGGGGCGACGGCATAACTGCACAAGCCTACGTAAACTTTGTGGGTTGACGCGCAGATGTTCCCTAGTTTCCCTTTCTTCTCCCCACATCAGTGCACCAATGAGACGCTCGTTGTACCCAATAATAGTTTGACAATATGGCACTCTCTAAAAAAATTAGAAAAATACTATATCCGCAATATAATAAAATTATTTTGTAACCGAACCTCACCTGATGATTTATCTGCCGGAACAATCATAATGCCAACAAATAGTACCAATTTAGGCGTCTGGCGTACGTTTCGTCTATTTCCCGGTTTCTTCGGATAATTTGACGGATAACCATCCACACAACGAGGCGCATTTCATCAGTAATCATATTTTATAAACAATTAAACGTCTTTATTTTTTTCTTTCATTCGCACCAATACGCGATACACGTTCAAAATATATTTACGATGTCAGAAGAGTGCGCGGGAAAAGTCTTACTGTTTCAAGAGATAAAAGAGACAGAGAGTAAACATTGCGAAATTAAGCGACGCCCGCGCCTTCTGATTGTTCCTAGTCGAAAACGACTTTCGTGACGTCACAAGTGCAAGTGCGTGACACGCACTTGCCAATTGGAACACGTCCTTAGAACCCGATGATTTCAAGTCGTGAAACTTCAGTAGTCTGATAAGTATGCCGTGATGTGAAAATTGAAAGCTGAGTCATCGAAGCAAACTCCCTGAGTATACCGCAACGTACACATTTCTTCCATAGAGCTATAAGTAGGCGTGCGATAACTATAACCAAAGCGATCAAACAATTGATCATATCGTCAAGGTCAGAATGGATGGACGTATTCGGCGGACAGTCCAGAACTCACATGTAACTCAGAAAACTCTGTATGAAGTGTTACGGACCTATATACTTGTCTCAAAGCATATTTCAACTCGTCTGCTCTAGACTTCCCGCTGAGATTCATCTGCTTTCTCAGGATGCGTCGATATATCAATAGCTCGTCCACGAAATAGTCCCTCCGGAACTCACACAATTTTTTTTGTTCGTAATATACTTGCCTCGATACTCTACAGAGTCTCTTGATATTTAGCACCTGGATCATGAACATATAATCAATATATAAACGACCAATATACCCAAGGCTTTGTGATTGATCTAATTGATTGACTCTGATAACCTCATAACTTGATTTTTCCATGAAACAGGCTCGCGATTTCCATACGATGTCAAGCTGAATACATAAACTTCAAAGCCCATCTTGTTTCACTTTGTCGGTAATGATTTTCACATCACATCATGTATCTCAATATCACGTAGTGATAACGAGTGGAATGAAATGTCAAACCGAAGCAGCCGACGCGAACACGCTATAGCTAGCAGTTTCGGACACGGACTTATGGACGGAGCGATACCTGAGTTTATGGGCGAGGGGAGGTGATTATCCGGGGAGTACATTAGGTAGCATATCGGTCATATTGATAGGTGACGTTTATGCGCCATATTCAAACCAGTCGCTCCAAATAATACTTCCTACCGGTGAATTATGGCATTTAACTTGCTTTTTGCGCTGGATTTGGTCGTGCAACCGACTGCCGCACGGTGAGGCATGTTGGTTACAAGACTACAAACGAAAAATAATAAACAATCTAGTTGAGTATGAATTTATCGTACATTCTAACCTCTAAAATTATCAAAACATACTTGTGAGCACGTGGTTGGATTGATATCACTTTTCAATTCTACTGAAAAGATTTATTACAACCCTTGTCACTTATGATTGCTGTTTGTTTTGGAATATCCACCCGAACCTGAAAACAAACAGTGTGTATACGGTGTATACGCCGTGGTATACGCGTACTATATCTACTGAGCCTTTCTGAGGAAGCGAAACAAACCCGCCCCCCTCCACAGGCCTGCGTTAGGCATACCTGGGTGAGGGAGAGAGAGGGTCTGTTTCGATTCCTCAGAAAGGCTCGGTATATAGATGTCACCTATCAAAATGGCTGACCGACGTATTCCCCTTCCGTCTTTTGGCACAGGCCCCGCAAGCTATCGCTCCGTCCGTAAGTCCGTGGTTTCGGGCAATCGATTCTCGATCTGTTACATTTAAAGATGGCGGCTTGTTTACGTTCTCGATTCGATCTAACTCGTGATTCAGTGCCGACACATGCGCTGTCCGGCGGCCAATGCCAGGTACTCGGATCGCTGTTGTCCTGTGTTGTCCCGACTGTCTAGTGGTCGCTACTCGTCTCTTATTTTTAGTAGCCGAAACAACAGCCTATACCACGGACGTATAATTATATGTATATGTATATCTGAAAATACTTCGCGCAAGACTCATCAATCAGATAATAAAAGAAAGAGGCGGAAAAATTTGCCGAATTCAATCTCGACAACGGCGCCACCTAGCCACTGACTGAGTGTACTCTCTCTTCTCGTCTGCTCTCTGCATAGTCTATCTGCAGTGAAACCTCCGAATAGGCGCCCTCAGAATAGGCTACTTTCCCCTAATCCTCGCTCGAGCGCTTCCCCCACTCACTCTGTTTACGAGCGTTCGGACGCTTACCTCTGAATAGAGAACCTATTGGGAAACGCTTCGAGTCACTTATTTACATGGGTATATCACGTCAAAAACAACACAGACACGGGGTCTCTATTCAGAGGTAACGCCGGCGACGGACTCGAGGCGTGCCAGCGAGCTGTTGGTGGGGGAAAGTCAGTTCCAAGAATTATACTCCTCTAACCGCCTTCGAGGTAGCCTATTCAGAGGTTTCACTGTACTAGATACCGCCGCTCTTCTCTGATTTTTATACTCATAGTCCGAGGCAAAGTCTGGCCGGAGTATGGAGACTAGAGGGAAGGAGACCGAGCTCTGTGTATCAAGGAGCGGTGCCACTTTCCGCGCTTTAAAACATATATATATTAATATTCGTCGTCCGAGGCGCCTCTGCCGGCAGCCTGAGTTGCCAAAGTTTGTATCATAATGCTTGGCACACGAAGCTTCATCCAACTCCGCCAGGGGCGCGTCGATAGCAAAATCCTAATGCTTAGCACGGAGTATAGCTATATATACAATATATATATCACATTTCGAGCGCAGAAAACGTGGACGTTTCTGCGGGAGTGGGGCGGACCAAGCTCGGTCTCCTTCCCTCTAGTCTCCATAGGCCGGAGGAGACGACGACGATGAAGGGTCGAGTGAAACGGACCTGTCAGATCTTTCAATTACTCATATTTCATCTTTACGTGCACGGATTCAATCGAAATAGGGCTCAAATGAAAGCTTTTCGTACCGACAATCTAATATATTAATTCTTTTGACCCATGGAGATCGCGAAATGGAAGAAAACAGAGATTCTGATTACCCCCACCACCGCGAATAGCTCCCGTTCGGGTAAATAGACTCGGTGAGTCTACGCGCGGCGTTTAAAAAAATTTTTTTTTTTTTTTTTGTACTTGGCGCGAGACTCTACCGTGTTCGATGAATACAATCGTCTATAAAAATTCATCATTTGTTAACTTTTTTCCCCCGTATAATAATTATTGTTTGAAACAAATTTTTGAAGTAAGACTTTTTTTGAAAGACGAATTGTCAAAGCAAACGCCATAGCATACCGCAGCGTACACGTTTTCTCCATAGAACTAGAAGTAGGCGTGCGAAAACTATAACCGAATCAATTGAACAATTGATCATATCGTCAAGTCCTAAGGAAACGGATGTATTTGGTGGACAATCTCTGTATTTGGTGGACAAGGAAACGTAACTCAGAAAACTGTGTATGAAGTGTTACAGACCTCTGTACACGTCTCAGAGAGTATTCCGAGTTACGTTTGCACCAGACTGCCCTCTGAGATACCTCTGCTTCCTCAGGACGCGTCGATATATCAATCAATATATCAATACCCAGCAAACACAGAACTGCCGAAATCGTAATAGCCCAGCACTGGCAGTGCTGGCAATGTGATGGTATAGGCAAGCCTTTGCTACGCCACTACATGTGAGATAGCGGTATTTCGGTAAAATTTTTCCGGTATCCAACCATTGACGGGACGATGTCGGTGACCAAGTACTGATCTTCTGCAGGGCATTTCGCATCTCGCCAGAACCAAGTTGCCGTCACTTGCCCCTTGTCAAACACAGATGCACGCCTGTATTTTGATATGACGCAGTTCGCGCGCATCTTCCTACGTGAATAATATAATTGATCAGTGCATTCAAGGAGCGGGAGTGGAAAAGATGCCGTCCACGGGTAACTCAAATCTGTAGGTATTCCTTCAAACTACATTTGTTTTGAATTTAACCTTGAATTCAATAATGAGCATTCTGAGAGATAGAGGATAATAGAATTTTGAGGTTATGATTCGACTTTTAGGTAAATTGTCTGCTTACTGAGCACGGAGATAGTCTTCGTGTTACTGAGGTTTGTTTTCGCCTGTTGCGAGCTAAGATGGCTTCAAGAGTAAATATCCCTTTAAAAGAAAGTCAAGGTGGCAAGTCTACAGAGATATCAAGAAAACTGTCCAGGAAACTATCCAGTTGACAAAGCTAGAAGTCAAATTGAAAAATTATGAAAAATTGAGGTTATGTGAATAATTCGCTAATTCTTGTCATGCACAAAATTGGTAATGGCGCAGTACCGTATTTCCGTAACTACACTGTAAAAAATAATTGTGAATTTACTACACATTAATTACACGAAAGTCTGGTAAAATTACAAATTTAGTATAGCAAAATGAATCACTATGCATGTTCCTTGAATTTATGAACAAATTCTTAATATTAATATATACTAGAAGGCCTTGTTCCTCATTCGCTCGCTTCGCTCGCTCACTCGGTTGAGGGGGAGCGTTGTTCCTCGCTCGCTTCGCTCGCTTGGTTGTCAGTGGTATTTCAAATATTTTGGGAGTGTGTACTATCACTTTATGCAATTGAAATCGGTAGAGGATTGTTCCTCGCTCGCTGCGCTTAATCGGTTGTCAGTAGTACCCAAAATATTTTAAGAACATACTGATATTGTTACGCTACATCTTTTCGGTGGTTCAATTGTATTACAGATGGAAGATGGATATGTAACATGTATTTGCATAAATTGAAATTGTTATTAACCTTACTATGGTCGGCAGAAAGGGGCACAATTATACTATATGTTTCAGATAGTTCAATTGCATTACAGATAAAACGTGTATCTGTCTGTACCTTGTAAATCGCAGTGTCTGTATTACAGAATGCATATTTTCACCTGTACCATATGAATGTACCATAACGACAATTTCCGAAACCTCATTAAATAAACAGAGATCAGTTCAAAGACCTCACTCCACCTAGTGATGAGTCGCTCGGTCGGAGAGGACGTTGTTCCGCGCTCGCTTCGCTCGCTCGGTCGTCAATGGTATTTCAAGTATCTTGGAAATGTATACCATCACGCTATGCAATTCAGATCGGTAAAGGATTATTCCTTGGTATAACAGTAAAGTACATGATTGTATTTCCGGATTACCGGATGTCCGGATGTCCAGAAAATTTCCCAATCCTGGTACAGCAAAGACTTCATCACTATTCTCATCATTCTCATCATATTATTACTACATATATTATATTAATAAATTACCATTATTATTATTATTATGATTATGTTAGAATTAGATTGTTAAAATTATCATGGAAAATTCGTCATGCCTACTATGAATTCCGATGTTCCGTTACTCAACTGACAATTCATGATAATAGTATCCAGATATTTTAAGAACATACTAATATTATTACACTGTTTAATTGTATTACAGATCGAGAATGGATATGGAACATATTATTGCATAAATTGAAATTAATATCAATCTTACTATGGTCGGCGGAAAGGGGAACACGTAGGTGATGAGTAAACATATTTTTCCAAAAAAAGAACGAAAATTAAATTGAGTCATTTATTCCGTATCCGAAGTTCAAATGGTAGGACACGTTCACAGATTATAATGAGCAAATTAAGAGTTAACAAAAGATGAAGTTATTATCTATAGTACAATATTTCCAGATTCAAAATTATGCAGAACGAAAATTAAGATACACCATATAGTGTGCAGTGAAGCAAAAACGGATGAATTATCTAATGAAACTCTGAAAATCTCGAAATATTGTAACCAGCGAGGCTTTAGTGAATTTTATACGTATGATTTCAAGTTATATCGGATGTAAAAGAATTATTCTCCAATAATGACGGGTTCGATTTGAAAAAAAAGTACGCGCTACCCGCATTTTTCCTAGCTTTTGCATCTTCCCGTTAATTAAATAATGTAAAATTCACGCTCAGTGCGCACTTTTTCTGCACACCGACAATCCCGTAAGCAGTATTAACGCGTGTCAATCTTTTGCGAATCAACCGACTTCGAAAAGAATTCGTTCCCGTGAGGTAGTCAATTTAACATTTGAATAATCATCTATGTTATTGATAGTCAACATTTTTCAACAAACGTTATACACAAATTAGTTATCAAAAGTCAGATGAGAAAATCAGCTAGTGTTGAACAATTATCTGAATGACCACAAAAATCAAAGTGTAGTGCATAATCTCTACTAATGCCGTCAACTGTTGTCAGAGTGTCCGCGAGGTTATTATACACTACGGAATGTTCTCAGAAGTTATAATTCTAAATTTATCGCACACACAAAACTGTCACGATAAAGTATCCCCCCCCCCCTTCTTCACTTGATGTGAAAGTTGAAACACAGTATCTCGGAGCCACGAAGACTAAAAGAGTCCACAAGCTTGGCAGGGTCTAGCAGTTTCCAATACTTGGTTACGACGTCATAGATGCAAATGAGGCACAAAGAGACTTCTCAGGCATAGGCGAAGAATAGTTGCAACTATCCGAACCCAATACTGAACCTAACGCCACTCTCTTCTGCATGTATACTTGTTTACACCAAACTGAAACAATCAATCAGTCCAAGCTGATTATATCAAACTCGCAGACTTAGTAAGTTAGTATGCCAAAAATGTTGTCTTCATATTTCAATTCGAGTCTACATACCTCTTTCGATGATAATTAATTCGCCCTACGTCTCTGATTTGGCGAAACATCAAATGATGGGATGACATTGTATCGACCCTGTTAGCGCAGACTGCAGTCTTGAAAAATAAGACGTTGCCCTGAGTGACCATCGTGTAGATAGCAGAATTACGCTGTGTCGTTTTCCGGCGGTAACTTTGTAAGAGATGCAACTGCGAATTCGTTTGTTAGGTGATGTCCCGAAAATATTGACTTCGAATTTGAATCAAATCCAATTTTCATTTCGTTTTCGATGATATTCGATTCTTCGTATTTCTTCGACTCATTCAGGCGTCGAACGACAGGCATCCTTCCAACCTGGCTATTAGTGTAGAATCCAGGCCTAGAAAATAAAACTTCACCGTAGGTAACCGGCTAGTAGGATAATAGAGTTACGCTCTCGAGAAGCAGTGCAACAGCTAATACAAAGCTTCAGGGACACCTACCAAGAATGATCCACAGGCAGAATTCCAACGATGAATTTCCGTAATAAGAATTCCCTCGCAGATATGCAAATCTTATCGGTGTTGCGTTAAATGAAGCAAATGAGGAAAACAAAACTTTTTGGGAACGAATTCGCGCTGAATAAGCCTAATACGCGACCATTAACAATAAGTAAGCTAACGGGATTACATATCGGAGAAGAAGCATCGATCAATAACATCGGTAAATATTACAATATACTACAATTTTTAACGCGAAGGCACCCTGTGCCCATCTCCGTACACACACATACACGTGTTATTCAAACACATACGCTCACACATACATACACCTAAGTTGTCATCTCATGTAGCGCATTTATACCCACGTGAGGCATCCGCAGCTGAACATATTATATAGCGCTTATGTCGTGATGAGACAGCAGCTGATTACACGCAGCGCTTGTGTCCAGATTAGGCAGCTAAGTAGCGCTCACGACCAATTGAAGCAACTAAAATTTGTTATTACCAACAGATTCCTGGTATCGTAGTCCATAACAATGCCCCGAGACTGCATGTACAATATGTATAATCTACATATAATATAATTAAAAAATAGTGATTCGTCACCAAATGTACGATAAAACTCAACATTCCACTGTGATTTTGGATATCACATTTCGAACAGAATATATTTTGAATTTGCTTCTCTGAAACCACAACGGATACTATGGATCTCAGTTTATTAGCTTACGAAGCACCAAAGATTTCCTTATACACAATATTTCTTGTATACACTTTGCCATTTGATGTTTCAGTCGATTTCTTTGTCAGCAAGACTTTCAAATTATTTTTCGACTTAACTCTGGACAAAGCAACATATAGTTGACCATGACTAAACACGGGATTTGGTAAATAGACTCCAACGCTATCGAAAGATTGACCTTGTGACTTGTTAATTGTCATCGCACAGCCCAATCTCACAGGAAACTGTCTTCTGACCATCTTAAATGGTTCATCTTCTTCGCTCTACAGTTTCGCCAACGCAATTTCCACTTATAATTTCAGTACAGATCAGATACTGGTTTAGCTTTTTTACAACCAGTCTAGTACCATTACATAGCCCTTGTGACAGATTTAGGTTACGTAACAGGATGACGATACTTCCTACTTTCAACATCAACTTATGGGGTGGAAGACCATTGGGAGTCAATGAATTCATGAATTCAATCGGAAGTATATTACCGATATTCGTATTATCTTCATCTTTACCTGTGTCGACACTCAGATATTCCGCTGCATCACCTTTAATTTTTGACAATATTTCGTTGTTTATGGCAATAACATCGACATTGGTCGGAGCCAATATAACCTTACCATAATTCGAAGGGTCTTGTGGATCTACACTTTCTCCAAATATTTCTCGAACGATATCACCATTCGAACGGAATTCCGTAGGAATGCATGTAACTTCGTTGTTACGTTCAAAAGAATCGCCAAAAACACCATCACCAACTCGCAGAAGCCATTGTGTGAAATCTGTTTGTCCATCAGAGACACGAATGTTGCCCTTCAATGACATGTATACGAATTGTTTCCATAAGGCACTTCTCTTAACACACGCTTCTAGAATTTGTGTCCTACTTCCATGTCGCACAACTGGTAAAGTTTGCCTAAAATCACCAGAAACTATGACTATTTTACCACCAAATGGTTCGTTACAATTACATATATCTCTCAACATACGATCAACGGCCTCTAGTGCATACTTAGAGGCCATTGTTATTTCATCCCAGATTATAGCTTTCGAATTTCGAATGTGCAACCCTTGTCTAGAATTCGGTTTGATATTACACGTTGAGCATTCGTTTAACTGTAACGGGAGTTTGAAGGTTGAGTGTACAGTTCTCCCTCCTTTCAACAAATTCGCTGCAATTCCAGTCCATGCTACGGACAGCACTATCAAGCCCATACCTTTTAATGTAGTGATAATGGTGTTATGCAGATAACTTTTTCCGCTGCCGCCAGGGCCGTCCACATAAATGCACTTATCAGAGCTTTCGCCACGTACAGCATTCATGACTGCAGCATAAACATTACGTTGATGTTTCGTTAAACTGTTAACTAATGCTGTTACTGTCTGATTAATAGCAGTTATGTCCTCGTCATTGTCTATATCGCTCGAAAATATGTAATCTTCTTTTAAATCTGGCAATTTGAAATTTCGCAATGTAAATCCATGAAATGTGAGTATTTCGTTAATCACTTGCAACGCCTTTTGTTCATTTTCTTCATTGTATTCATTTCGATCAACCATCTCACGTTTATATTTCTCAAACAATTCACTTGCATTGATGGGCATGCCAAAAACACAAACGTACGCAAACAGTCTACACATCTCTTTCGGAAACTTGAGATTCGATCCTTCGGCTAAACATTTGTTTCATTCTTCATCATTACTAACTAACTTTCGCGCTACTGCTGCTTCAAAAAACGATGAGTACGTCGTACCTTCGAAAGTTTGCAATTCACCGTATGATTGTGCTCCCCGAACATGTAATAGCAACAATCTCAAATAGTAACGCTCAGTTTCGCGAGGACTCACGAAATACATTCTGCTCAGTACAGGTTTTACAAATTTCTTTCGTTTCGTCCACTCTGTATTTTTCTTATTGAACACATAATGAGTTGGAATTTCACAGTACAAATAATTACGCGCTTCCACGTCGATCTTATTAAGGTTTAGCCACGCAAGCAGCGTTGATTCTTTATTGTTGTCTACGGCTACATTTTCGCGACCCTCTTCAAAATATAACGTATGTTCGTTTTCTACGTGAACAGCTAGCCTATATATAGCGTGCGATTGCTCGTTCATCGGAAATTGGTACAGTCGATGCATTGCCTCGGGTGGACACACATATCGCGTTGATATATATTCGTCAACCTCGTCATATTTCACGCTATTTTCTTTCTGTGCATCCTTCATTTCGACGACCGCGCAATCATGCCCTTTATAACAGTACAGTAAAACCTCAGTCCCTGTCCGCTCTCGGGACCGAACGCTTCAGTCCCTGTCCACGGAACAGCTGACTGTGGAGGGGAGCGCTCGGCCAATCACGATACAGATACAGTTAGACGGGGCGTGACAGCTGTGAGCAGCACCAATACGGCACCGAACGGCGGACAGGGACTGAAGCTAGGGATCAGACAGGGACTGAAGTTGGACAGGGACCGAGGGGACAGGGACTGAGGTTTTACTGTACTTGAATAGATACTTTATACATTGGACCGTTGTACATATTTCTACGTTGACGTGACAATTAAATTTCAGTAATAAATATGCGTTATAGGGCACAACACTTCTGTTATCTGCAAACCTATGTACCCCTCCTTTAATCGTATCACAGATCACATTACCGTCGTCTCGTCTGCGATATAATGGATACCCGGTTGACATATAGTTGGTTTCGGATATGTAATCTTTGGGGTAACGTTTGGTACATCGATTTGTTTTACTATCCATGCAGGGCGAATTCACGTTTTGGTGACCACATGGTCCATGAATCATACATTGTTTGACTATTTCATGCAATAACGGGTGTCTCGTTTTGTCTGGTATCTCGGCAGATACTATTCTGTCAACATCGTCTGCGTTCCTAATTTTACTATCTTCTTCCAGCCAAAATAACATATGAGCATGTGGTAGGCCTCTTTTTTGAAAACTTTTAGTTCAAACACCCTAGCTATAAGATCTGGTCGATCCGTAGCAGTTTGACCAGGCATCAAATTTTCGACTATGTCTTTCCACTTCGGATTGCAGGTAATTGTTATGAATAAATCGGGTTTCCCGTATTTTTGCAATAGCGTCATTGCATCGATAAAACTTTGCTGTAAGGCACGCGGACTACCGCTGAACGAAGATGGTAATATCACCATTTTGCCAATCCTTGCGTTGTCCTGTCCGGCTTTGTTATGTAGATAATCAATGACTCCTTTATACAATTCGGCTCGTAATTTGCTTTGTTGATTTCTTATGTAATATAGACGATTACTTTCAACTTTTGTCCACATATCAACAATGTACTGTTGAGACAGTCTTCCCATGTTCAGGCATGGATTAAATCCCCCTCTATCACTCAACTTGTAGCTGTAATATTGCAGCGCGGTTATTTCACGATTACCGTGGTTTTGCTTTATCCTTGGCGACCATCCTGTTTCACCAGAGGGAAACATCAGAGGATATGTCATAGGATCGACGCGCGACGTGTTTACTCAAACTTGGAATACTTATAGGACCTCCCCCTTTAGAGTACACGCATACATCTCTCTGTACCGGAGGATCTCCATCTTCTGCAACAAACACAATTGCCACTTCGTTACAAGTTGGTAGGTTAAAACGATTTTTATCCGCTTTATCATCTCTCTTCAGCCACATCCTTATTTCGCGCGGAGATCCCCCAGTTGTATGTGACGACTGTCTCTCTTCCTCTTCCATCTCATGCATCATTTTGAAAGCTTCCGCGTATGGATTGATTTTTCGTATAATGTCATCCAATTCACGTAGAATCTCTGGCAAACAACCATCATTGCCGGGATGCTGCATGCGTACTCTGGTGGCAATTTCATTATCGATTATGTACAACTGTCCGTATTTACGGACTTCATCGGCATCTGGGTGTAATGCATACGTGTTATGATATGTTTGTCCACATATACGAAATACAAATGGACCCCGACTCCCTTTGATCGAATCCAATTTAGCTCCAAAGCTTGCAAATGCCAATGAATTATTATAACTTCTTGCATTTCGTAGAACATTTTTACTCCGTAGATCCGTCCCATTGATCAGCTGTATAATTGATTCTGGATAAGATGTATCTTCTGATATGCTTACTTTACCTTTGTGACAACAGATGTTGTACTTCTTATCGCTTGGTAATTCAGAGATGAAATGTCTTGCACTACAGAATTCGCATAGATGATTCCTTTCGCCTAAATAATGTGATTCTACTTCATCCTCCACCAAGTCTAAATTTACTATCAACGCTTCGTCTCGGAGTTCTATGTGACCATGAGATTTTAATTTTTTCGTCCTGGATGACACTAATAGTTCTTTGCCGGAATATTTTCTTTTATTCGATGCAGCAATCTTAATAGATACCTTCTCTTTTTTGTATGTTGCAGCTGCCTTGAGTCTGTTAGCCCGTTGTTGCTCAGATTCTTTTGCACGCGTCTGTTGCATTCTATCTGCAGCTTCTCTACGTACCGTCGTCGCCCTTGTATCATCGGTGTTTATTATAGATTTTCTTTTTTCTTTGTTGTAAGCTGCTGCGGTCTCAAGTCTATTATTTCGGTGTTCCTCAGATTCTTTTGCGCGCGTATGTTGCATGGCCATGGTCACTGAATGACGGTAGACTTATTTCTCACATCGCACTTTGAAACTATTCAGCTCAATAAATATGTATACATATGTATTCACCATGATTATACCTCAACGCTGATCATCACAATATCGACGATTCTCGGATGATGTATACTCGATAGACACCAACATATAGTGGCATCAGTCGAATAACAAAACATCGAAATTGTTTATAATAATAGCGGAAAATGTCAGTAAAATAACGAAACATCGGCATTTGTAGTGGGCATGACGAATTGTTTATAATAATAGCGGAAAATGTCAGTAAAATAACGAAACATCGGCATTTGTAGTGGGCATGACGAATTGTTTATAATAATAGCGGAAAATGTCAGTCAAGTAACGGAACATCGGGATTCATAGCCCGCAAGTCGAATTGTTTATAATAATATCGTAAATTATCAGTCAAGTAACGAAACATCGGGATTTATAGCCGGCATGACGAATCGTTTATAATAATATCGAAAAACATATAATAATATCGAAAAACATATAATAATATCGAAAAATATCAATCAAGTGACGAAACATCGGGATTTATAGCCGGCAAGTCGAATTGTTTATAATAATATCCAAAAATATCAGTCAAGTGACGAAACATCGGGATTCATAGCCCGCAAGTCGAATTGTTTATAATAATATCGAAAATTATATAATAATATCGAAAAATATCAGTCAGGTGACGAAACATCGGGATTTATAGCCGGCAAGTCGAATTATTTATAATAATAATGATGATGATGATGATGATGATGATGATGATGATGATGATGATGATGATATAATAATAATAATAACAATAATAATAATAATAATAATAATAATAATAATAATAATAATAATAATAATAATAATAATAATAACAATAACAATAATAATAATAATAATAATAACAACAACAATAATAATAATAATCATATATAACAACTGAAATGTTAATTGATTCATTCATTCATTCCTATCTCACGAAATTCCTATCTCAAAAAATCTCGATCCGAGAAAATCGCGTTTGAAGTAGAATCAGTTATAAATCAACGTGACCACATATTTTCATGGGGGACAAATTTTTTAAATAGACGAAATATTCCGCTGAAATGTACCAGGTGATAAAAAAAAGTAATATTATATTGCTATCTGGCTGCTGCGATCAAATTACGCCGTTTTTTTGAGATATTAAACCAAATTTTAATTATCCTCCCGGTGCAATACCGTAACAACTAAAAAAAAATATTAAACCGTGGCGCAATACTGTAATAAGTCAAAAAATATTTTTTGACGGTAATTTTGAGATGTTACAGTATTACACCAGGGATATTCTTTTTTTTCGAGTTGTTACAGTATTGCTCTAACAATTTTGTTTTTTTTTTCGACTTGTTACTGTATTGCATCGGTTTATTGAAATTTTTCTGAGTTATTACAGTATTGCATTGAAATGGATAGCCTTAGTCGATTTTGAGATACTACAAAATGATTTCAAAGATTTTGAGATATTACATTATTGCACCAAGTCAGACCGAAAAATTGTGACTTATTGCTCTATTCCTCTAAAATATTAATAAATTTCCCGACGTTCAAAGATATTATACTATTACACCAAGAAAATTATTATTTTTTTATTTATTACAGTATTGCACCACGAAAATTCAGTTTTTCTTAGATATTACAGTATTGCAATGATAATGGTTAATTATTTCAAGATATTACACTGTTTCAAATAAATATTGTCCATTTAATCGTGAAATGTCTACACCGGTAGTTTCCAGTGATATTCATTTGTTAAGGGGACCCGTACAGCTTGAAATAATGAATTCCAAATGCTCCAAAAATAATTTATTTCTCAACCAAAGTTCGTTACACATAAAAAAAATCATGTTGCTCAAATCCTTGTCACGAGGTTTTAGGCACATGGTTGCTTCGATTTGACCTTATGAGGTCTCATTTGTTTCAGAAAACGAATCCTCATCGTGTGAGTTAAGATATGAATGATTTTTGGGGTATGTGGAATTCATGAGCTCAAGCCGAGGTTCAAGCTGTATACGGGTCCCCTTAACTACGGTCCGGTAGACTTGAGTTTTTTAATATACGAGTTGAATTTGAAGAATGATAGGCTTTCATTCATTACACTGTGAATGCATCCTCAAGTTTCAGCCTAATACATAGAACGTAATAATCTGCACGAGTAATGCGATATCCAATTTTTAGGACAACGTTTTATGCGCATTTTTATCGTATCTTCAGCATCACATTGAAAATTGGGAAAAAATACGTTTTCCGTGCGGAAAACTCTCAGGTTTTCGATTCCATTTTTTATTTTCCATCAACTCTGCTGAAACCACCTCGGACAGACGTTTTTTTCACAAAAAAGAGCGATTTCTCCTTCTGCTCAATGTTTGAGCATTGTTTTGAATTTTTATTCTCAAGATTTGAGATGGTTTTACAATTAGTAGAGTTAATGAAAAATAAAAAGTGGATTCGAAAACCTGAGAGTATTTCACATGGAAAACGTATTTTGTCGAATTTCCGTTGTGACGCTAAAGATACGATAAAAAATACTTATAAAAATGGTATCCTTAAAATTGGATATCGCATTCCTCGTGAAGAGTACTACGTCCTATTGGGCTGAAACTGCGGCAAATCGATTTTTCAAGGGCCCAAACATTGGCTGATAATTGGTGGATGCCCAATTAAAAAAAAAAAAATTTTGAGTTGTTACAGTATTGCACCAAGAAATTTCAATTTTTTCTAGTTGTTACAGTATTGCACCAGGAAAAATAATAATTTTCGAAATGTTACACTATTGCACCAAAATCTCATGCCAGTTTTGAGTTGTTACAGTATTGCTCTCAGCGGCTTCAATTTTGCGTCGCATCAATACTATAACTTCCTACTTTTAACAGTTATATTGCACTGAAAAAATTCCACTTTTTTTCTCCAAATGCTTCATCATTTGACAAGTAATATTCCGCAGTAAAACGAAAATTCGGAAATTTCGGCTTGTTACACTATTGTTCTAGGGGTGCGATATGATTCATCGCAAGAATACTAAATTGTGTATGAATTTTACAAAATTGTGTAGTAAATTCGTCATATTTGTCAATTAATTTTACTAAAATTTGAAGTGATTTCATGACTCCTGTATGTTAATAAAACTTCCAACACATTGTTGGAAGTTTACAACAAACATTTTCTACAGTGTATATGATAATTATTCGATAACAGCAGCCTTACCAACTCCGGTGCTGGTTAAATACCGATAATTTGACAGGCTACTGCAACCGTTATTCTTGCGGTGCGGTGAAGGTAAGAAGAAATCGATTGCACAAATTTGTCACATAGCCATCACTGGTTCGGTACAATAGTACCGGTCTTGCCTTCAATGGCCCGGCTTCTCTCGATCTATTACATCTAAAAATGGCGACATGTTTGCATTCGCACCGTCACATGCGCTATCTGGCGGCTAACGTTGGGTACTTGGATCACCACTGTCCCTGCTGTCTAGTGATGGCCAATCTTCTCTGATTTTTATGAAAATCGGTTTTGGTCGAAGACGGTGAAGGAGAAGAAAATTTTCTCGACGAAACGGGTATACTCTAATTTCAAGAAAACCATATCTCTGCTCCCCGTGTACCAATTACATCGAAATACGGCTCAAATTAAAGCTTTTCATGCCCATGTCCAAAGATAAATATGCCAATGATGTGTGTATAGCCGGGCGAAAGAAAAAAGAGATATATCATTTCCCCCACCGCCCGGATCGCTCTCGTTCGGGTAAATAGACTCGGCGAGTCTACGCGCAGCGTTTAAAAAATTTTTTTTTTTTTTTTAATGTATTTGGCGCGAGACTCTACCGAGTCTCTTCATTAACAACAGGTACATTATTCCTAACATAAAGCTAGA
>JAEUYN010001295.1:0-96579 GCA_018257835.1 Euura lappo
TCGCCACGGGACTTTAAATCACTCTAAATTCTTTCGAAATCACTGCAATCGCTCGTCATCTGATCTGAGAGTGAATAACCCCTCGGTATTATCTTGACCTAACATTTTTGGAGATCAATGAATTTGACATTTTTCGTACATTGTGTGATGATTTATTTCTAAGAGCAAAAAACAGTGAAAATAATTACCTGATGGTGAATCAGATCGTTTATTGGATACATGTTTCCCGGTAGATGTGGCAGTACGTTGGGTTGCCTACGGTTTAGCGCAGGAAGCTTCCGTACACCTCGGCCGCTGACAAAGAGCCACTGTAGTAGAGTTCCCTAACCGATAGGCCACCCAACATACTGTGATGTCTCTACATGTGTACCGTACAAGCAAGACGGGTTTCAAAATTTATGTATGTCAAGTGATGAGTCAGGAAAAAAGTTTAGTTTTGGTCATGGAAACAGGGAAACAGAAACAGAATCACCATCTTTGAATGATCGTTTGGTGGGATAGCGCGTATTATGAGGATCGGGTTGAAGGGTTAACTTCAATTATGAGACTTGATCGAAGACCCAAGTATTTCAATGTTAGATTGTATCCGATATCTCGAGTATAAGTCATTGACATAAGTAATCCTAATATGTGACATTCATATCAAATAGATTCATCAATATTGACAGTATTATCCCAATATTATAATTCATTGACCTCTGCCAGATTGTTCAACTTTCGTATTTCGTCTTGGACAGAACATAATGTCCCTTTCATCCATAGTCATTAATAACTCTTACGGCTCAGTTACACAGAGCGCGTCGCGTCACGCGACACGACGGTTGGCCAATCAACGTGCTGACCTTCTTCTAGATTGTTGGTAAAGCTGTTCTCCCATAGGTCATTGCATGTGACGCGTGACGCAACGCGTTCTGTGTAACTGAGCCCTTAGCGACTCGTGCCATTGTTCATGAAACTTAGTAATTCATAAATTACACGACTGTAAAAATTATCGTGATAGATCATGTGGAGAATATTTTGACATGGGAAGAGGTTTGAAATATTTTTATCTGAGGATTAGGATGAATTAAAGATAGGGGTACAGTAGAGCGTCGATTATCCGAATCAATTGGGACCGGGTGCCTTTCGGATAATCGAAATTTCGGATAACCGAACAGCAATATTCCGTGGGCGAAAAAAACGTCGATTCTTTCGAAATGATGAAATTTATATATGTATACATATATTTAACTACAATGAACATCAATAGGTTATTATCACAAGTACATTTTAGTGAACTGAAAACATGTAATCATCGTATCATTCAATGATACAGAACAAAGTTAGATATGTATGTCTTTAGAAAATAATCAACATTCTTATACATTTGAGTTCTTACATCTGTTTATTTTTGAAAAAGTCGACGATTTTCCAATAAACCAAATCACCATTCGGATGATTGACGTTTCGGATAAAGCAAATCGCCATTCGGATAATCGACGTTTCGGATAACTGACGTTCGGATAATCGACGCTCTACTGTAATGATGGGCAGGCTGTCAACAATCATTCACACCTTATGCACATTTCAACGTGTATTTGTTGTCCGTGTTGGTATGTATGCTTAGTGTGACAGATTTATCACTCTTGAACACAATTAATTGTCAATCTCCCAACGGCATCGAATCGGAAAGCCTTTTATCACGCCGAAGCTACTTCAAAGCTGCATAAATGATTCAATTGTCATCATTTTCGTATTCATGCCTAACGACTGCCAAGTTTTTTTATGCAATATATTCTGTATTTCCTGCAAAGATTTACCCTTGGTTTCCGGCATACTTGCCAGAGCGAATATAATCGAAAGCATCATGAGTCCAGCGTAAATAACAAAGACGTAAACCGGACCGACGAGATTCAATAACGGTTGATAGGTCTTGGTGGCTATAAATGAGAAAAGACCGACGGAAATACTCCCGAAGCATGACGCTAGGTTCTTTATATTCGGAGCAAACAACTCGCTAGTCATCATACTCGGAATCGTACACAGGCCTATCAAGAAAAAGAATTCAAAACCAAGCAGATACAATATCAATAGCAACTGCAGTCGAGCAGGATTGAAGCCACCTTCCAATAGAGCGAAGTGCGCTCCCAGACCGAGCATACAAGCGCACGTCCCGGCGCTGGACACGATCGTCAATACCTTCCGGCCGTATCTATCAGCGAGATAAACGGCTAGAAATCCAAACAGAATACTACAGCTACTGAACACGATTACCATAGTAGATGGACGAGTCATTGTCCATCCGCCATTTTTCAATATAGTCTCCATGTAGAAGACAACGACATTCATACCACTGGATTGCATAAACATGAAGAGCAGTATGACGATGATTCCGGCCTTCCTGTTAGCTGGGATGTTGAACTCTCTCAGCTTGTCGATGAGGCTCACCGATTTAGTGGCGTTGATGAAATCTTTCAGGGCCCTGACTTACAGAGATTTTCGCGGCTTCCATTCTTTCCTTGCGAACGAGATGGTAAGGAGATTCAGGTAACCACACGAAGATGAGAATGACGGTCAGGGTTGGTATGAGGCAAATGTAAGCGAACACTGAGATCGATACGTAAGCGCCCATAGCGTTACCGGTCAGAGTTCCTATCGATAATCCAGACAACGCGAAACTCACTAGAGTCCCTCGAATCTCTGCGCTCGCGATTTCACCGAGGAAGAACGGAAAGCTGCTGTAAGCCATCCCCATACTAAGTCCACCGATAAACCTCGCGGCGTATAACCAGGCGATGGAATCAGCCATGATCATGCAACTCCAGCTGATCGCAATTGGAAAGCCAATGACGATGAGTGTCTTCCTACTGCCGATGTAACTCATGAAAACTGCGCCAGGTACAGCTCCGATCAATCGTCCCAAGGTCACCAATGCAGCTACCCAAGATGCTTCATCCAGTGTCATTGGAAGTGGTGAATCTGCAGCCGTCAATTGGGCTATGTACGGTGACGTCCATCCGGTCATCGTGCCGAACACGAGGAGCATCAAAGTCGCTGTAAATGAACGAATCGCGAACGTTAACTACTTATTTGAACACAGTTAATTCATCACGGCTTCACTGACCTCCTATACCACCGATCCATTGCACCCACAATATGTGATACTGGGTCACCACGCCACTATCTTCCATGTTAATGACTGCTCGCTTTGACGAATGGTGATGGGCTGCTCATTTTTGGAATGATCTTTGCGCGCGTCTGACATCGCTGGGCTACACAGTCAATCATTGGCTAGTTTTTCCACATAACGTCTACTCATCATGCCGATAATGAAATTTAAGATACGAAAATCTAAGTAGACACTTGATTTAAACTGTAACCCCTATCGGGGTCAGGTTATCTTTCCGATTTGCTCTGAAACTTCTTCTCTGGCCTGATAACAGTTTTCTCTATTCCCGCCCAGACATTGAGCTCGACTAGCTTGTTGTGAAAATATCGAATTTGTTTCATGATCACATTCACTCAATGCTGTATCAATCTACGGGCCTCAGCTACAAATTGTCTTGAATCTTTCTTGTAGTTTTTGTTTCGGACAGTTTCGCGAGGCTTGTTTCACTCGTTGGTCTCCGACAACCGAATTATATATTATAATTAATGGGATAAAAATTGGCGGTTGGTTTCAGGTATTCCAATTATATAAACACAAAATTTGGTCCGTTGAAATCGGAAAACAGAAATGTTGTACTTTGTACAGACTTCGTCAGACAGAGTAAGTTATATTCCTCGTTGAGACGTAGGGGGAGACCGGGGCTAGTTGTCACACTTTTTACTCTCTGATTTTTAGAATTTTTCCAAATTTTTTTTTCGCAATTCTTGAGATTGGGTATTGTAGATGCATCCTTTGCGCACCTATAGAAAATTTTTTGTTATTCTAAAACAAGTCTGAGTAGGTTTTTTCGAATTTTCAAAAAAATTCGCGGAGTGTGACAACTTGCCCCGAGGCGGGGTAAGTTGTCACAGACCCCGGGGTAAGTTGTCCCGAGTATTTTAAATGGCGAAAACGGGTTCATTGTATTGTCTCCTGGAAACCACGAAACAGTCAACCTACACTCCGAACACCCCACAAACCATGCGAAATCCCACCCAGACTCCGAGAATTTTGAGAAAGTTGACCTCAACTCAAAAAACCATGGTCAGTCAAAGTGGGGTGAGTTTTTACACGTGACAACTTGCCCCAATAATTTTGTGACAACCTGCCCCAACCCGCTATTTTGTTTAAAAATTTGCACATCTTGCTGACACGCCATTCAAATATCAACAATATGTACATCAAATGAAAGCGTTAAGAATAACCTTTCCGAATATCGTGTAGCGAAATTTCTCAAGGCAGTCTATAAAATGAGAAAAAACATATTAGAAGATGGAAAATAATTACTTTTTAGGTTCGATTTCAGTTTATCGATCACTGCGAGGCCGAATATGATGCGGTATTCAATTTAACGACATTAGTTTGTTTCAAACATTGAACTACAACTTTGATCTATAGCACCGTTCGATCTGTTATCTAGCGGTGGAGATATGGACACTGTGACAACTAACCCGTGTGACAACTAGCCCCGGTCTCCCTATAGGTCAGAAGTAGAAGTCGTTATCAGCCGGATATTTACATAGATTCATATCTTTAGACTTCTAACTAGTTTTGTCATTTCACTTTCTGGTTTCATGACGTTCCAGAATTAATAAGTGTTATTATTTATTAGAGAATTAACGAGCACAATTAGCGATTCTCTGACTTTTATACAGTCACAACAACTTCGGCATACAATTAGTTAGTAATGATCACCGCGTAAGACTTGCCCTATTATATCATGTATTGATATCTGGATAATGTTTTATTTTCAATATTTTCACGATTAGATTATACAACATTTTTCTTCCTTCTATTTGTCTGCCATGCTACTGGAAATGATGAAAAAATTGCTTCAGCCGTTGCTGGAACTTTCAAGTAGATGTAAGATACGGATAATAAAGCAATCATGTATCGTCTGCTTATGTACAGAACTTACCTGTTTTATCATCACTCACAGTGCAAATACGAGTTTCTAATTGGGATTCTATTCGGCAAGGGATTAAATTATGGACTGTGTACATGAGGAGATGATTCTTCGGGATACATGTTTTATTACTTGAAGATTTGACGATGCATAGCGCAAGACAAGAATTGGATATTAGTGTATTTCGTATGCTTGACAGAATAATGAGTTCTTTTTAAAATTATACACATGGCGTATAGTTTATTGGTGATTGTCATGATGAGCTTATTCAGATTTATAACTTGAGAATAAAATTGTTCAAAAATTCCCTCACGCTTTCCCAATTAAAATATTTAAAAATATTTGATCAGATTGACTTTCATAGGTTTAGTTTAATCTCTATTTTATGATCATTGAACACGTTGATCCTGATGTATTACCAAGACTGATTATTCGTCAAGTCATACCTATCACTATGCTTTATATTAACAGTCGGAATCAGTTATTCGGAATGATTGCCCCTAGATTCGATTGAATGATAGAGGCACTAATTTTTATCTTATGCTTTCCTACTAGAAGGAATATTTTTCTTATTCAACGATTTCTTCGTACCACAGGGTCATCACCTTCCCATCATTTTTTTTTCATTTTATTTGCAGTTTGTACCCTAATCTTGAAATTAATCGAATAATCTGTCTCCCTCTAATGACCTCTGAATCAACGGATTTTGGCCAACAATCTTCAACAATCTCCCAAAGTTCACTGATAAGTGAGTTGATAAAAAAATTTCAAAATGCAACCCAGCTGATCGGTACGCTAATGAAATGCCAAAAATGGATCTGAGATTTGTTAAGATTGGGTTAATTATATTAAACGTATTTACAGCAGTGCAATAGCTATCATGCGACTTGTTGTTCAACGATATTATCTTGACTGGGCTCAAAGACTGATCCTGAGTATTGATATTAGCAGCCAGGTTATGTAACAAAAAAATTGTACTTGTTTGCTCGATTTTCAAATGAACAATCATCCGTTCGTAGCTTATTGGCAGGTAACGATGAGACCATTATCCAATGTGAATCAAGATCAATGTTATGATCTTAGTAACGTTCTGTGAAAATGGTTGAAAACTGTAAATCATTCTTCAAAGTGTTCTGAACACGGATCTCTTGACATAAATTATGACCGTTACAATTCACATAGTTTGAGATGGATTCTTGAATGTGGCGGTTGAATCAAGTATGTCAGTCGTTTCTTGATACTTTAGCCCGAGTGAAGGAGATTTGAGATTGGACCGAAGCGTTGAGGAACCTACATATCAAGAATCCTGCCATTTCCACACAGTTTTTTTTAAAGAGTATCGTTCTTTCACCTAGTTCACTTTGAGGGTTGTTTTCTCATCAATTTATCCTGGATTTCGGGCAAGGATTTACCCTTAGTTTCCGGTACGACAAACGCCGTGAATATAATCGCAGACACCATGATCGCAGCCTGTATCCAGCACACGTATGCCTCGCCGAGAAGGTCCACCAGAGGCTGGTACGTCTTCGCAGAAGCAAATCCGGTAATGCCGGCGAAAACGCTCGCCAGGCATGCGGCCAAGCTCTTTATGTTCGGGGCGAACAACTCGCTGAGCATCATGCTGGGCACTGGGGTGACTCCAAAATAAACAAAAATCTGGTAACCGACCAAAGACGTTATCGGCAACCATTGCAGTCCCACGGGATCAAAGTCCTGTTTCAATAGGGTGAAGTGTACACCGAGAGCGATCATGGACAAGGCTACTCCGCCGCTGGCGATGCACATCAAAACCTTTCGTCCGCACCTGTCGGCGATGGACATGGCTAACAATCCTGACGCGATTCCCACCGCACCGAGGATTATGACCATCAAAGCTGGTTCTATGATGGTTAGCTTCGCGTCGGTCAGGATGATTTCCAAGTAAAATGTCGTACTGTTCAGCCCACTGAACTGCATGAACGTGTAAAGACAGACGATGATCAGACCAGCCTTCCGATTACGTGGGATGTTGAATTCTCTCAGTCGATCCATGAAGGTTATCGAACTTGACGCGCTGATGAACACCTCAAGAATGTCCACTTCCTTCTGAGTATTTGCCTTCGGATTGTATCGCAGTAAGGACTGTTTTGCAGCCTCTAATTTACCTCTTCGGACCAAGTAGTGCGGAGATTCGGGCATCCAGAGGAAAAGTATTATGAAGAGAGCCGTCGGCGCGAGACTGATGTAGGAGAATATCGCCATGGAGATGTACGCGCCTATTATATTCCCGGCTAGTGTTCCCAGCGGCATTCCAGTGGTCACGAGAGTTACTAGCGCTCCACGTATTTTCGGGTGGGAAATCTCTCCGATGAAAAGTGGGAAGCTACTGAACGCCATCCCTATACTCATTCCCGAGGTAATTCTCGCCACGTACAACCAG
Organism: Euura lappo; assembly: GCA_018257835.1. Classification (NCBI taxonomy): domain Eukaryota; kingdom Metazoa; phylum Arthropoda; class Insecta; order Hymenoptera; family Tenthredinidae; genus Euura; species Euura lappo. The sequence goes on from JAEUYN010001295.1 coordinate 7,453, forward strand.
ATAACGGAGTCTGCTATGATGAGGGAAATCCAGCACACGACGAAGGGAAGTCCAATCAACACCAGGGTCTTTTTGCTTCCGAAATACTGCACGCTAACCGCTCCGATCACGGCTCCGAAAAGTCGCCCCATGTTCAGCAACGATGCTACCCAAGAAGCCTCATCCACGGTGATGGGAAGCGGGGAATCCTCGGCAGTCAGTTGGGCCAGATAAGGTGACGTCCAGCCCAACATCAGACCGCCCACGAACAGCATTAATTGGGCTGTGAAAGGTGATAAGTTAAGATGACGTAATTGAATAGAATGGTCAATTAACTGGATAACTTACCTCCTATGGCGCCTGTCCATTGTAACCACAGGGAATTCCTCAAATTGAACCTGGAAATCATGCTGCAACAGGTTCAGTTTTGAAGGAAGAGATCGAAGTAGCTCACTTGCCGAATTCAAATTGAAAACTGGATAATGAACCTGGTTTAGCCGAGATTTCCCACGCTATCGGAGAGTCGATACGATATGAAAGAATGAGCTTTGTTAAGGACTTACCCCCCACGTCGGTGGATTTCGCGTAAACATATTATCGCACGCTACCGAGATAGATAACGGTCACGTCGCGTCGCGTGGAAAAAAACTCGAAGCGGATTTCATCGGTTGTGGTAATATAAGAAGAGATGCCGCAGTGGTGCAGGTGCAGATACCGCATTGCGTTTATCACCAATATGTGACTTTTGATCGTGACTTATTTTTCTCTATCAATGACGCCATTCAATTTCGCTATCAAGTTTACGTGAAAAAGTACATTAATTGCGGAATTCAGGTGGCGCGTGATATTTTTACAATCTGAAATTTCCCGTAGGAAAACTAGAACGATATTTGCTAGAACCATCTTCCTAGATAAGGTTCCACATGTTTGCTATAGTTGTGTCATGTTTATATGGTCTAATATTTGAGATTTGTGGTTGACTTCGATAAAACATGACTGGTGGATAGTTGAACCGGGTCAATACGTGATTACCGATATCGGATTAGTGCACTTATCCAGTATCGGGGTGGTATCAGTAAACACGATTTAATCTGAAACTTTTCATTGAGAGCTGTGCACTGATTCAGTTCTCAACTATTATATGTGGATGCAATTAGTCTATCAATACCTAATCGATAAAGCCTCCGTACAGGATTTGTCATGTTCATGTTCTGCATATGAGGAAGACAAAAGACAAAATACAGAACACAGAAGGCAGAAGGCAGAAGGCAGAAGATAGAAGATAGATTATTACCAATCTTGCATGGATCGCGATATGATTGAAGACCATAAGGGAAGCATTGCTGAAGTTTTGGAATTTAATTCGATGTCGTTTCATTGAGGCAATTTAATCATATGGTCATCAAACACGTTGATCATAGTCAATAGCCAGGAGTAATTTTCTCATTTTTAATGTATGCATTAGGTATAGACGCGTAACTGTGTAACTCCTTACGTCAATTCCATCCTTATGAAATGAAAATAAAGAATGATCTTTATCTGAATCGGAAACGGGGCATGGCAGCCGAGTTAAGAAGGGGTTTCAAGATACATTCTACCTAATCGGCACGTGAATACAACGAAAACAATAAATTAAATTATATTATAGCTATCTCATCTAAGAATCTTGTTTTTCGAAGATGATCTTGGTAATTGAGCTCAGAAAGCCGATTCTGAGTATATTATCAGCTATAACACACGAGACAAAAGAATAAAAATGCCACGGCTGTCAAATGAGATATCATCCTTGGGTTGCTCATTATCAGAACGATAATCTTCCATTGTGAATCAAATTGATGTGATTATCGTAATAAAGTGCTGAAGAAATATAGTGAGAAAAAACAAGAAATGAAATTAATTCCTCGAATTAAACCTTTATCGGTCAATTAACGGCTCACGTCGACTTATTTTTTCTTGAAAGGAAATCATGTAACTGTTGATATCACAATTTTTCAAAGGTATTTCATAGTAGATTGATTTTTATGTTTGAATGTTTGTATATAACGCGAGTATGAACAACATCAGGCCCCCCACGAACTGCATCAGTTGAGCTGTGGTAGGTGATAGTTAAGAACACAAACGTGAGTGGTCGGTTGACATTCTCACCTTCCTGTGGCCCCTGTCCATTGTAATTATGAGGAATTCCTCAAACTGAATTTAGAAATCATGCTGTTACGTCTTCAGTTTCGATGTTGAAGACCAAAGCACCTGACCTAGCAAACTCGAACTGAAAATGGGATAATGAACCAGACCTAATCGGGCCTTCTGCCATTACTATACTGATAAGATATTGAAGAACTTAATTCCTAGATAATTTATCTCCCACGACGGGGGGTCTCGCGGAGGCATATCATCGTATGTTGCAGAGATAGGGAACGACGATAACGTGAACAATCAATGAAAATTTTCACAAAATTATAGCCGAACCGTTCAACTATCAAAATTGTACTGAATTCATTGGCCGTCGAAATGATGTCCAAATGAGCTTTTCAATCTATTCTCACGTCCGGTTTCCGAACGGCGAATGCTATCGTCAATATTTTTTTAGGCATGTAGCCTTCAGTAAAAAGTGCATTCGATATACGTAATTCTGTTTACTGCGTCGTTTAATATCGTTTGATCCACATGCTATGTCCTAGAGTGACCAAAAATGTTTAAAAATGTACTCGATGTGACTTATGTAATATTTATTTCTTCAGCTGTTACGAAGGACGTTGAAAATGTCCTTTTGTAATTGATTAAAATGGGAATCGTCTCCGCATCATCTCAAACGATCAATAATATCTATTACATCGTCATAAAACGAAAAATCTGATCGTGTCGTATGCGGAAACGTGAAGCTTTTTGCCTCAAACTAGCTAGTACCAAAATACGACTCTAAACTGTGACTTATAGTTTGTTATCTTTTATTGTATACTGACGAAAATCAACTAAATTACCATATTTCCACAAAGAACATTTATTCCGTAATTCAAGTGGTGCGTAAGATTGTTGCCCCCTTAAAATACAATTTCTACATGTATCACGTTAATCCTGAATGTTATTGATTTGCAATATTCGTATAGTCTTATATTTGAGACACTACGTCAAACCATGACCAGTCAATATCGAGTGTCTAATAAGTCATATCGAATCACTTATCCAGGATCGGTGCACTATCAGTTATCACGATTAGTCTCAAGCTTCTCGTTGAGAACTGTGCAGTGATTCAGTTCTTAATTATAGATGCGGTGAGTCAATCGTTATCTAATCGAAGAATTATTCGTACTCGGACAACTTCTAAACGCGGATTAGGTACAGCGGTGCTAACAACTTTGAATGTAGTCATGATAAGATGAATTTCGGCTGAAGTGGCTCGTGATTGGAGATCGTCTCCTTCCGCAACTGCAACACAATATGATCGAACACGTATAAGGTGTGAAATTCACTGAAATCTCAACAAATAGGAAATAAATCTTCCGCCTGCTTATTTTTGTGATGTGTACTCAAGATACAAATGGAAGTTATGTAACGATCCTTCAACCCATGTATATTAGGGTGGTCCTTATTTGGGGTCGAAATCAATTTTACCCTTGCCGCCCCCTAAATCGTTTCGAGATTCGTAAAAAGTAATGCTGTAATTTTTTCAGATTTAAAAAAAAATGCTTGACCCTTGACCACGGGGGTTGAAGTTTTCCATTTAAAATACATGGGATTTTCCCGCGTTTGCAGTTACCATTTTACTGTGGGCCTAAATATGCTTGTAAAATCTTGAAATTTTCACAAATTAGTTTACAAGCATGTCGATACATGGACAAAATTTCCCAAACCCCTACCCTCAAAATATTGTATAATATTATCATGATAATTATAATTTTTTTCTTTTTTTTTAAATTTTGAAAAAAGTTCGGAATATTCATTTTTCTTCGCGTTTCAGATGATTTCAGAGTATTTTGGAAAAAATAATAATGGACAAAAAATCATAATTATCATGGTGATGTTATACAATATTTTGAGGGTAGGGGTTTGGGAAATTTTTTCCATGTAGCAACATGCTTGTAAACTGATTTGTGAAAATTTCAAGATTTTACAAGCATATTTAGGCCCACAGTAAAATAGTGACTGCAAACGCGGGAAAATCCCATGTATTTTAAATGGAAAACTTCAACCCCCCGTGGTCAAGGGTCAAGCATTTTTTTTAAAATCTGAAAAAATTACAGCATTACTTTTAAAGTATTTCGAACCGATTTAGGGGGCGGCAAGATTAAAATTAATTTTGACCCCAAATAAGGACCACCCTAATGTATATTGATGGAAGTAGCGTTACTTATAATTTTACTCGAACAGATTCATTCGTACAAAATGAGGTGAATAATAACATTAGTGTAAATATCGATGGACTCTTTTCTATATTTTGGTTTTTTATTTGGCTTAGACACCATGTTAGACAGTGAATCATTGCTTGCTTGACGTTTGCAGAACAATATCAAGAGTACAGATTGTACAACCCTTTTTGCAAAGGACTTAACGATAAGTATGAGGTAAACCGGGGTACATTGACAATTTCATGATTAGTATTACGTAAGTTTATTGAAAAAAAAACATTTGGTCAAGGTACAGAATTGGTAAGACTAGTTTTACAACAATTTATCGCCCATATTCTGTTGTCAAGCAGACTGATGATCATCAATTATTCGTTCGCGATGCTTGCTCGCTTGTCTCAGCCACCGCAAAGCCCCAGGAAGCGGATCATTCCGACATTTCCATGAGCCGGAATATTCTCGAAATAGTCGGGACGGACTTGAGTGAGGTTATTATTCTACCGATAATCGGTCTCACCATTACCTAACTCTTCATCAAAGCATCTTGAATTTCCTGTAGTGTTTTGCCTTTTGTTTCTGGTACGAATACACCCGCAAAAATGACAGCGAGTACCATCAACGAAGCGTGTGCCCAGAAGACGTATTCCTCCCCGATGAGCTCTGCCAGAGGTTGATAACTCTTCGCAGCCGCAAACGAGAATAAGCCTAGTGCGATGCTCGCGAAACAGGCGGCCAAGCCCTTGATGCTAGGAGCGAAGATCTCGCTGAGGATCATGTTGGGAACACTGGCTAATCCGTTGCAGACGGCGAATGAGAAAACCAAAAACGTCGTGACCGGCAGCCACTGCAACGAATGCGGATCGACACCGTTATGAATGAGAGCAAAGTGAGTTCCTATTGCGGCCATGGCTATGCCAACCCCTACGGAGGAGGACATCATCAGTGCTTTGCGCGTGAATTTATCGGCGATGTACACTGACAGCCATCCGGAAACGACGCCAACCGAGCTTCCTATCATTACCACCGTGGCCGGAGGAATGAAATCTACCATAGCAGCAGTCATGACTATCTCCGCGTAGAAAACTAAAGAATTAAGTCCACTGAACTGCATGATGAAGAACAGGGTGAGGGTGATCAATCCAGCCTTCCGGTTACGAGGTAGATTGAACTCTCGCAGTTTCTCTCGTAATGTCATCGATTCGGAGGTTCTCAGGAATTCCTTCAAGGATTCGATCTCGGACTTTGCATCCGCGTTTGGATTCAACCGAAGTATGGTTATTGCGGCACCTTCAAAATCTTCCATTCGCACTAGGTGGTGCGGTGATTGAGGGAGCCACAAGAATAGCAGGATGCAACCGACAGTTGGAACGAGGCTGATGTAGGAGAACGTAGACATCGACACGAGAGCACCTATCACATTACCGAACAAGTTCCCCAACGCACATCCCGCAATCGCCAAGGACACCGTAGTACCTCGATTCGACGGACTCGAAACTTCCCCAAGGTAGATTGTGTAACTGCTGAAGCACATCCCCAGGCAGATTCCGCCAATTGTACGAGAGACGTACAACCAATTTACTGAATTTGCCACGATGATAAGGATCCAGCTCAGCATCAAAGTTGGGCCGATAAACGTCAACGTTCTTTTGGAACCCACGTAAGTAACGGCAATTCCACCAATTATCGCGCCCCCGAAACGGCCCAAATTGAAGATAGACGCCACCCAGGAACCCTCGGACATGGTTAGCGGAAGTGGCGAATCTTCGGCTGTCAGTTTTGCTAAGTATGGCGAGGTCCACCCCATCATGAGGCCGGCAGTGAACATCACAAGCATTGCTGAAAAATGAAAAATGAACCGGTCAGATTGATGATGGGTTTGCTGTATATTTGTATTAGCAGACTCACCTCCAAATGCTGCGGCCCATTGGACCCACAAAATTTGTTCCGACTTGCTTCCATTCTTTGTGGTACCCATCACTGAATTTTTTAACTCTCTTTAATTAGGAGAACTACCTTTCCTGGAATCAGTGGAACTGAAAGTTCATTTTACGGTCATGCGACTTTTATCATTGCAACGGAAGCAAGATAAGATAAGAAAAGTGTATGCTAACTGCTTAGTAAATGATTCGTGTAATTCGAGTTTACTTGTTTTCAACGTGGTCTTAAGCCTGCATGTAACTAGAAAAAATGCGTTCATCTTATTTACTTTGTTCGGATATCTGCCAATATCTCTCGAATTTCCTGCCATTTTTTGGTATTTCTAAATAACTTCCAACACGATTCCCGGTCTGTGTACACGAGATTTCCCTTGTGATCTACCCCCCGATGTGAAACGAATTCGTGGTATTATTGCGGAGTTGACAATATGAACGTTCTCACTTCGGAACCGGATGAGGTTCTTTTCTACACAAAATTTTTCTACACGGTGACTTTTCTACACGAATTATTCTACACCATTTTTGCTACACCGTTTTTTTTCTACACCAATTTTTTCTACACCGTTTTTTTTCTACACCAATTTTTCCTACACCGTTTTTTTTCTACACCAATTTTTTCTACACCAATTTTTTCTACACCACAATTGTTCAACACGGGCCAGTTCTACACAACCAAGATACAATAAATTCCCTCCGAAAATTTATTCTACACCGTTTTTTTTTCTACACCAATTTTTTCTACACCCAATTTTTTCTACACCAATTTTTTCTACACCGAATTTTTTCTACACCGAACTTTTTCTACACCGATTTTTTCTGTCGATACACAAAACCAATTCGGCGATAACACGTCAAGTGATGAATTCTGTTTGAGTTGAAATGTTACTTTCGTTATATATATGTATTGTAACGTGGCAGCTTCGGCTCGCCTCGTTACTAAATGCTCCCTGAACCCTAGACGGTAAGTAAATTCATTTTCCTAGGAGTGATTGTGTGTGAGACTGAGTTTCGAGCAAACCTCCACCTAGGGAACTGTAGAAACCGAGAAAAGCTCCGAGCGGCGACAGAGACAAATATGCGTGGATGAACTTTTTAGTAATTTTTGTGTTATTCCTGAAATTCTCTTGAGGTAACCCGTTCCCCGTGGGGAACTGCGAACGGATATCGAAAGGCGAGGAACAGACTCAGAGGCGAGAGACAAACCCAGGGAGGTACGCAGGCAAAGAACGAGTCCAGGGAAACATAATCACGAGAGGGTATCTGACCGCTCACCACCGAGGGACAAGGTAGCGAAGGTCCTTTTGCTACCCAGAAACACCGTGAATCCTCCCCAGGACAAGGACCCGCCTGCAGAAAGACAGCCCGCAGCACACAGCAGTGACACCGCTCCGCATAACTCCCAGGAGTTAAAGGGTTTCCCGAAATTCGCCAAGAGGACGACACTAACTGATCATAGCATTAAATAGAGCATAAGGCGGGGGTGCTGGACACCTCGCTCGTCACCGTCACTCTGGCGTTAGCGTTCCTAGTGTGTGGAGGCATTTGAAGTGAGAGAGATTTGAGTCCTTGAGCAGAGTTTTTTGTTAGAGTTGTGAGATCGGATTGAGTGAGTGTGAAGTCCCTAGAGGAGTCTTGACGAGCCCCAGGAGTTCTGTCCCAGTGCGGTGGTTTTCGTTAAAGTAAGTGACTTCATTTTGCCTGCGGTGGATCTGAACGGATCCCTCTGAGTCAGAGATATTTTGCGGTCTGAGAATAGACACTTTTGGTTCCTTGGATCTACGGTTCAGATTGAAACTGAGCTTCGAATTGTCGACCGAAGCCAGAGTTTGCCTAGTGGGTTTTTATTAGAGAGAATTTTGGGTTTTTAATGTTAAATTTTGAGTTCTGAATAGAGTCTTTTCCGCGCGGAGGGTTTCGCCTCGTAGCGCTGTTCGCCATTTTGTCTTTGTCGTTGCCTCGTGGCTCTTAGCGGAGAGTCAGACACGCCAGAGTCCGTATTATTTGCCTCCAGAGGATATATTTTATGAGGATTATTGCCTTGGTGGCGTGTTAATGAATTATTGTTAATTTTGTGGTATTTTGATCCCTCGCGGGATAGTATTAATTAAGAGAATTTGGGAAGTCGGCGGTTCGCTTCTCGAACCGTTGAATTTGAAATCGGCGTAGCGTTGGTTTGTTTACCTTCTTCCCGGAGCTCGGCCTCGCCTCACGAGAGCCGCGCGAGGCCAGTAGCGGTCAGCGTTGTTATTATTTCTGTTAATATAGTTTATTAGAATACTGGTTCGCTTCACGAACCTTGAGGGAAGATTATCACCGCGGGTGATACTGATTATTATTTTTTATTATTATTTGAAATTATTGTTTTTTTTTGAGTATTATTTTTGATTCTTTTTCTTTTGTTAATTTAGTTGTAAGAATGATCCCTGAGGCTCGTTAATTTCATTTACTGGTTAACCCGGGCCTGTCGGGGAAGTAACTTGCTCTTGTTTATTGTTCCGAGACCTCAGCCCTGAGCTGCCTTGTTTATTTGCTTTTTTTTACTGCCTGTTTTATGATTAATAATCTCCCTTGGAGATTCGCTGCATTCTTCTTGAATACATTGCCAGTTATTTTGTTTGCATCGGAAACCTGAGTTGAAGCTTGTCACCCCTACTTCTCCCCTCCACCTCGGCTTGCCGTAACGTTCCCCGCCCCTCTACCAAATACTTTGCTGCCGGCCGTTTCTGTTTTGTTGTGAGAAAATTTCAGATCCAGAAGAGAATTGATGCGGACGGCATCTGGCGCCCAAAACAACCCCGGCTTTACCCGTTGAGTCGATACGGCAGATCCGTATCGACCCGTCTGATTAGAATATTGATTACCTTGGGGGTCGATCATATCGACCCGGCTTTATAATAGAGATTACCGTGACCCCGTGAGTTAGTGAGCGGAGAGTTATTTTCAGGTTATTTCCAGTGAAGGGCTTGCGCTCAGACGCGGCCTGAGTCGCGGTAATAAAAAGTCCTCGTCACAGTATATTAGTGAGATTTGTAAGATATCTCATTGTGAGTAAAGCGTGTCGAAAATGTGTCTCTTGCAGGAAAAAAAAACGGAGTAAAAAAAATTCTGTGTGGAAAAAATTCGGTGTAGAAAAAATTGGTGTAGGAAAAATTCGGTGTAGAAAAAATTGGCGTAAAAAAAGTTCGGTGTAGAAAAAATTGGTGTAGAAAAAATTGGTGTAGAAAAAAAACGGTGTAGGAAAAATTGGTGTGGAAAAAAAACGGTGTAGGAAAAATTGGTGTAGAAAAAAAATGGTGTAGAAAAAATGGTATAGAATAATTCGTGTAGAAAAATCACCGTGTAGAAAAATTTTGTGTAGAAAACAACCTCTCCCTCGGAACCTGCTACAACAGATAACATGCCTCGCGACTTGTTTGTTTGTTAGTCTCTAAGGACTGAGTCATTCAACGTTTATTATATGTAAAGACGTATCCATTTACAATTTCGTTGACGAATCAACACGTTATTTCAACGACCATTTTACACAACGTACGCAAGAAGAATTGTATTTTTTGTAGATATAAGAACCTGGAAAAAATTGTTTTCCACAATATGTCTTCCTCCGAAAAATAGTCTTCCACAAAAAGTCTTCCTCCAAAAATTCGACTACCACAAAAAGTCTTCCTTCATAAACATCTCTAAAAAAGGATTGAAATCAGATGTAACTGCCAAGTACAACAGAATACGAATGAAATCCTACTACATGGCGTTGTGCTCGTTCGCTCGCTGCGCTCGCTCACTCGATTGGTTTTTTAAATAATTTGTGACGTCATAAAAATTAGGAGCAAAAAGTGACCAACCGATAAAATTGTAGAAAAAAAAAAATACGAACACATACATTTGTGAAAAAAAATTGTAGAACAAAGTTTTGAAAATAAAAATTTGAAAAGAAAAATTTTAAACAAAATTTTGTCCGTGGTACTTTGCGGGCCAGGTGGGGGCAAGTGAAATTAGGTTACATGTTTACGTGACAGTCTAATACATTGCTATAAAAGCCCGCCAAGTACCACTCCCAAAATTTTGTTTAAAATTTTTCTTTTCAAATTTTTCTTTTCAAAACTTTGTTCTACAATTTTTTTTCACAAATGTATGTGTTCGTATTTTTTTCTACAATTTTATCGGTTGGTCACTTTTTGCTCCTAATTTTTATGACGTCACAAATTATTTAAAAAACCAATCGAGTGAGCGAGCGCAGCGAGCGAACGAGCTCAACGCCATGTAGTAGGATTTCATTCGTATTCTGTTGTACTTGGCAGTTACATCTGATTTCAATCCTTTTTTAGAGATGTTTATGAAGGAAGACTTTTTGTGGTAGTCGAATTTTTGGAGGAAGACTTTTTGTGGAAGACAATTTTTGGAGGAAGACTTTTTGTGGAAGACAATTTTTGGAGGAAGACTTTTTGTGGAAGACAATTTTTTGGAGGAAGATTTTAATGTACTTGGCGAAGGTTTTTGCACCAGAGGTGCTTTTTTGGGGGATATCACTCCTTTTTGTAAAATTACGTTGAACCACCTGATATTTGTGCTCGCTCGCTACGCTCGTTCGGTCGGATTTCTATAATTCATAGAAGACATAGAAGATATTGTACTCCAACGAATAAGTATAGGTGAAGATTGTTATTCAGATAGAACGAAGGTATTTTGTTATGGAAAACAGACCCAATAAAACTCTGAGAAGTCTATTAGACGAATATGGAACGCTAATATGCAATTATCAGAGTCTTCGAACCGGCTGTCATATGAAGCAGCAAATATATAATGAAGTTAACAAATTGGTGAATATTCCCAACGTGTAACCCTGCGTGCAACCCTCCTTTTTTCTCATCCGAACTTGAGACCGGCATTGGTGGAGTTACTTGCACGCAGGGTTATAGCTAGTTGCCGCTCTCATGTCATTATTTTTAAATTTGCGAATTTGAATTTTGAATATATACGTATATATAAAGAGTCCGTCCAGTACTTTTATATACGGTATGCAGGGTGCGGAAAAAAACTGTAACCCTCCTGCGGTGAAACTGTAGAAGCAAGGAATTTTGGCAGCGGTGGGCAAAATCTTCTGCGCGAGGTTTCTTGCGCTTACACCTTCATCGGAGAAGGCTGAAAATTTTTTTTCACAGTCTATACTACCATTACTCAGGAACTGTTGGAAAAAAATTTTATTTGACATCTGATAGCGATTCACAAAATTTCACCGAAGTCTCCCCTCAAGGGAATACGTTTGCCGGATGAATACTTTTCAAATTGTCCGACAATGAACTTCAGCATAAGTGGAAATCCGTATCCTGCCATGCTCCAGTATAATGTTTTTATGATTTCCTACAAAAATAATAACAGTATGGAAATATCAAAATCAATTAATAGCTGTCGATAAACACTCAATAAAGTCTTCCGAGATGGTACTTCTGTTATTAGATTGCATGGCAAGATTCGTCCGTTCCCTCCGGTCCATCAAGGTATTCTTATCGTCAGAATCCGATGATTTGACGTCGTGTTACTCGAGTGCTCCAAGAGCTGTTCCGCCACGTTAAAATTTAAAGCTAAGTCATCGAAGAAAACCTCCGGAGCATACTGCAGCGTACACATTTTCGCTGTGGAGCTAGAACTAGGCGTGGAAAAATATAACCAAAACAATTGAATGATTTAAGCGTAACTCCTGAAACCGGGTAGGAAATGTGTACGGAGCTCTATAATCGCCTCGAAGCGTATTCCGAGTTACGTCTGCTCTAGACTGTCCGCCGAGATATACGTCTGTTATTCCTTAGGACTCGTTGAATATCAATAAATCGCTCGTCCGAATTAATATTTTTACACAAGACAGAGCGTGATGCGAACGTTCAACAACGTAGAGTATTATTTCAATTCAATTACGATGTAGCACGATCAATCCCATAGGTTATGTATTCCCAAATTTCAATGACTTATCTCATTCTCGTAGAAATCATATATTCACTTCAGTGGAGAATCGTAAATTTCATTGTTTCTTATCCCATCATAAATAAGTCGTAAATAACGTCACATTATTATAATATTTCCAGCGGTAACAATAGTTAACATATGCGAATTCGTGATAAAAACTGTGGTTGACCGCTTCGTCAACCTAGCAGAACCTAACCTCACTTAATCTAGCAGCCGCACTAGTAGCCGACATGCAAATTATAAAAACGACCAATGTTCCCGAAGCCTGTGATTGATCTAACTGGTTCAGATTCATAACCTCATAACTTAATTATTCCATCAAACTGGCTCACATCTTGATTTTACTTATCACACGTAGCAATAATGAGCAGACCGAAATGTTCCGTTACTGATCGATTCTCTCGATCTATTACATTTAAAAATGGCGCCTCGTTTACGTGACACCAGGAAGTAAGAGGGAAGGAGACGACACTCAAGCCTGCGTGCCAGCAAAAAGTGGGACCGCTTTTCGGGTAGGGTTCGTAGTACCGATTCCCGCCAATCGCCGCGTACGTGTTCTCCGGTCGTTCGAAATACGTAAGACGTAAACGACGTAAACAAACAACTGTCAACTAGTAACCCGGTAACCTCAAATCTAAGATCGGTTCCCCAGAATTTCTGAATCAAAAAATCAAATCCGCATGGTAAAAAAAAAGCGTGGTCATGTCGTGTTTCATACCGGGATGTAAATCGTGATACATATGTGACAGCGGACAACAACTTTCACATATAGCAGACGCTGCGCAGTCGGCCATTTCGTTAGGCATCAGCTGTCATACTCAATAATAATAATATCTGAACGAGCGAACATCAACTGCGCTCAGAGCGGCAAAACGTTGTACTAACGAACTCTGCGCTGAAATCTGGCCCGCTTTGGTTCTTCGGAGTGTCGTCTCCTTCCCTCTTACTTCCTGCATGACACAAGTGCCATCTAGCCGCGGATGTGGTGTATTCAGATATAATATATACCATTGCCGTAGAGGCGAAACAGCTCCCGTTCGGGTAGCCAGGTTATTTAATTATTTTTTAATTAATTATTCGAGTTTTATTCACGGTATATTGAGAATATACATGTTATATTGAATTCTACATCTGAAAATACTTCGCGCAAGACTCATCAATCGGAAAATAGAAGAAACAGCCGAAAAAATCTGCCGAATTCAATCTCGACAACGGCGCCACCTGGGGATAACTACGTGTACTCTCTCTATACTCGTCTGCTCCCTGCGTAGTCTAAAATGGAGATCGCCCTTCTTCCCTAATTTTTCATACTCATAGCGATTTGCAAAGCCACGTGGCTGGGGAGGAGATGACGGAGACGAAATTCCTTGAGTGAAACGGACCTGCCAGATTTTTCAAATGATAATATCTCATCTTCTCGTGCATCGATTCGACCGAAATAGGGCTTAGATGAAATCTTTTCGTGCCGCCAATCTAATATTAATTCTTATAAGACCCATAGATATCGCGAAATGCAAGAAAACTGAGATTCTGATTACCCCCACCACTGCGGACAGCTCCCGTTCGGGTAAATACACTCGGTGAGTCTACGCGCAGCGTTTAAAAAATTTTTTTAATGTACTTGGCGCGAGACTCTACCGAGTCTCTTGATAACTGAGACTTAAAAGAGTGTGAATGAATCTCACGTAATCAAATTTATTAATCTCATCTACCGAAGGATCAGACAGTCTTCAAAGGCTATATCATGGGATGATTTCATTACACATGTTTTTTCGAGAAAGCTATGTTACTAATTATAATGGATTTCTTCCGTTCTTATATCAAAACAGAAGATGATATCATCAGCTGTATCGTGCTATTTCAAGGATCTCTCCGAGAGGGGCTATTTAATTTACTTGAACTTTCAGTGTACAAGTGATTCCGTGGTTTCATATGATTTTTCATGATAGCATGTGATTTTAGCTGATCATTTATATGATTTCATTCATCATTTTTGATGATTCCAAAGTGATTTCGATCAGCTGAAAATTTAATATTCCATTGCTGATCCAGCTTTCCAATCGCCTTAAATGATAAATGTAAAAATGACTTGAATTATTCTCTCTGTAAAATGCTTCTACCTAGAATTTTGACAGATTTGATGAAGACGACTCGTCACAAATTCATTTCTCAATCCCCAACTTCAATATCAATACTGATTCTGTTATTTCCGGTCGAACCAGATGAATATCCTTGTCCTTATCACTAATCAGTTGTGAAATGTCAAGCACTTGATCATAATGTAATCAATTTGCCAAACGCATTGACTTTTATTCCGGCATAACACCCTTTAAACATTCATGGTATTAACAGAAACGTGTGAATGAATTAAATGATTTTCTGAATCGGGGACAAATGTTATCGGCTAAGCTCTCGAATTTCAACGTTGCAGTCGAAATATGTGTAATTATGAAAAATTTTGTTTTTCAAGGGATTAGAAAAACGGGTCAGACATATTTGGTTTTGGTGAAATTATTTATGTGACGACGTTGAACATAAGGAATGGATTTTTTTGACTATTACTTATGATCTCACTATTGCGTTGAGCAGTTAAAAAGTAACAGTCAACTTGAGTACATTGAGTATTATTGATTAATGGTAATTATCAGTACTTATTAAATACGTTAGGAATTAATGATACAATTCTTATTCTTCCGTCCTAATCTTATTACTCCAAGTATTAAAACTCACGTGAACCATACAAAAATGAAACTATAACATCGAGACGATTATGGCAGCATTAAATGACGTTGGGAATGATTATACATGAAATAAACCTCAGTATTAGTATAATTACAGTGCGAACAATTTGTCAGATCGTGAACCTATGCTTTCAACTGATCCTGAATTTCCTGCAAATTTTTGCCTTTTGTTTCAGGTAAGAAGAATATGGAAAACACGATAGAGAGGACCATCAGAATCGCATGTATCCAAAAAACGTAGGCTTCCCGAAGTACGTCGATCATAGGTTGATAGCTCTTCGACGCTACGAAGCCGAACAAGCCAGCTGAGATACTCGCGATGCAAGCAGCCAGGTTTTTTATGTTATAGGAGAAAATAGTTCGCTTAGGATCATGCTAGGAACCGTCAGTGTACCGACGTTGATAAAAAAATTGAAATCGAATTATCGACGTGATCGGCAGCCATTGTAACTAGTTGGAATCAAACCCGTTGTCCAAAAGCGCAAAATGTGTTCCCAAAGCCAACATGGACACGAAAACTCCGGCATTCGAGACGATCATCAGCGTCTTACGCGAAAATTTATCGGCAACGTAGATCGACATCCATCCAGATAACACTCCTACTGCACCCACTATAATCACGGCCGTAGCGAGAGAGATGACGTTGAACCCTGCGGAAGTGAATACGATTTCCGCGTAAAATATCACCGAGTTTATTCCGCTGGATTGCATAAAGAAGTACAGGGCCAGGCATATCATTCCGGCTCTTCTGTTCCTCGTCAAGTTAAACTCTCGCAGTCGATCTGGAACGTCAACGCTCCTGATGCCTTGTTGAAATCTCTTACAGACTCCACGTCGACTTTTGAATTCACGTGTGGATCGTACCGAGCAATCGATGTCTGGGATTCGTTGATTCTCCCAGAACGAACGAGAAAGCGAGAGGATTCCGGAAGCCAAGTAAACAGAAGACTGAAAGTGATGGAACTAAGCTGATATAGGAAAACACCGACATCTCGAGCAAGGAACCCATCACGATGTCGATCACGGTCCCAAAGGAAACTCCGGTCATCGTCAGGCTCACGAGAGCACCTCGAATCGTTGGACTTGACACTTCCCCGCGGTATATAGGAAAGCTGCTGAAAGATATTCCCTGGCTCGTCCCGCCGACCATCCTAGCCACGTACAACCGAATCACCGAGTCTGCAAATATGATGCAGGTCCGGGAAAATAGAATATTGGACACTGATGTAGCCGATGGGTGTCCCCCACGAGTCGACCGAGGTTGAAGAGGGACACGACCCAGGATGCTTCATTCTTGGTTATTCGAAGTGGAGAGTCATCGGCCGTCAGTTGGGCCGTGTACGGCGAGGTCCATCCAATCATCAGGCCGATAGTGAACATCATCAACATTGCTGGGAATCACGAAAATTTTGAGTCAAGGTTGACTTTGCGTTCCCCGAAATTCCAAAGAATGTTTGAGTTCTAGGAAAATTGTGCCAACCTCCCATTCCCGCGATCCATTGCAGCCACAAGATTTAAACTAACGAAATAGCGGTGCCAGTCTTGGGAACCATGATTCTGTATTGTGCCTCCTTCAATACTCACAGTTGAATTGACACGGAAATTGGAACGTTTGTACAAAATGCGAACGTGACATCATTTCTCCACGTTGTTATGATTTGTTGTACGATCAGATAAGATAAAACAAGATAAACAACGTTTTATTACTATGGGGTGACTACCGAAAGGCTGCACATCGCTCTCAACTGGGTTGCGACTGTATCAGCTCGACATACACTACACTGGAGATCGAGGACGATTCATCAGTGACGAGACTGTGCCCAAAACTCTCTACACAAAGTCAATACATGGAGTCATGTTATTCATCATACGACTCAACACACACCGCAGCAGCTGGTACCGAGAATTAGTGAGGCTAATCAACTGCTTTTTTGAACTTATTGGAGTAACTCTCCACTTCATGAGAGTGAAAATTGTGCCAGTAGGATAAGAAGCGACTTCAAGTCACTCCAGAGGATTTTGAGAGTGGTCATGATCATCATGGCCCAGAAACCCCTGATGTGTTGCTTCATCTATGATCGATTTCACACAGTTCACTGTTTATCTGTTGAACTGTTAATAACACAATAATTAGCGTATCACGAAGTCTACATGCGAAGAGCGTCAAGTTTAACGTTAGGAAGTTGACGATGCAATGGACTATAGCATACTTCACGTCCAGATAACAATTAATATGTTTATAACTCTGGCGACGTTACTTTATTGACTTGATGGTGAATCATTTTATTGTACTCGAGACTGTTGTGGGCTTTTCTCTCTTGCTGTGAAACAATTTCCAAGTAAAATGCGATTCATTCGTTTGATACCACTTCATTTACATACGGATGTAAGAACAAAAACAGTACACTCTGCTCTTCAAGACTTTTATTTCATCATCGGTTTATATCGAACTGTAATTACAATCATCACAGGTTTTATAGAGAGCTTATTATACATTTTATCACACGCGGTCGCAAAATGCCACTTTTCATACCTCTTGAGCGGGCGGAAGACAGATCTTTTTGCCCTCGGGCGGAAACGTTTTTTTCGAAGCGAAAGAGACTTTTTCCTGCCCTAGGGCGCAAAATTCTGTTTTCCGCCCGCTCACTCGGTCTGAAAAGAAGCATTTCTGCAGACCAGGTGATGAGAAAAACATCGTGTGCATCACGGGCACAAGGCTATTTTGGCGAGTGTGCTCGCAGCAACTCGCCTTCGGCTCGTGCCGGCAAAGGCACACTCGGAAAAATAGTACTTTCCATCCTTGATACACAAATCACTATTAGCTAATCAGTTAAACGCTGAATGCCAATTCCAGCTTGTCATAACTTGTATGAAGTACAGTTAATCAGGATTAGTCATAAGCGTTCATCTGATTCCAATTAGGATTTGGAAGTTCAGTTCTATCCAGTAATACAATAAGAGGAGCCGCATTCTATCTAGTAGGTTTGTCCTCAGGATCTAAGATCGTTGCTACTTCAAATAGTCTATCCCTACATCGCGTCCTGGATTTCCTGCAATGATTTGCCCTTAGTTTCTGGCAAGTATATCGCACAATAAGCCACGCACAAAATCATGAGCAATGCAGTTATCCAGAAGACATAAGCCTCCCCGAGTACTTCCACCATCGGTTGATGACACTTGGTCGCGGCAAAGGCAAACAACCCCATCGCGATTGTCGCCACACCAACTGCCAGACTTTTTATGTCGGGCGAGAATAGCTCGCTCACGATCATACTGGGAACCATCGTTACCCCGAGATTGACGAACAATTGAAATCCTAGTATCGATGCAATCGGCAACCATTGCAACGCGTTGGGGTCGAAGCCGTTATCTAAAAGAGCAAAGTCTGCGCCTAAAGCTATCATTGAAAGACAAACGCCGCCGCTCGAGACCATCATTAGTACTTTGCGCGAGAATTTATCAGCGATGTATATCGCGGCAAGTACAGTAACGAGTCCGACTCCGCCTACTACGATCACCGCCGTGGCGGGAGAGATGATGGTCACCTTTGAGGAAGTGAATATTATTTCCGCGTAATAAATCACCGAGTTTAGTCCACTGAACTGCATGAAGAAGTACAACGCAAGACCGATCAATCCGCTTTTCCTATTCTTCGATAGTTTGAATTCTCGTAGTCTATCCAGGAGTTTCAGAGTTTCCGAGATCTCGTTGAATTCTTTCAACGACTCCACCTCAGTCATAGAATCCTTTTGCGGATTGTACCGGGCCAGTGATTTCTGGGCGGCTTCGAATCGTCCGATGCGTACCAGGTAGTGAGGGGATTCGGGAAGCCACAGGAACAGGAGAATGTAGGCGATGGTTGGTACGAGGCTTACGTACGAGAAGAGTGACATTGAGACGTATGCACCCAATACGTTACCGATTGAGTTTCCGGTCATCAATCCTGAAACCGCCAAGGACACCAAAGTACCACGAATGTTCGGATCTGAAACTTCGCCGAGGTAGATAGGAAAGCTGCCGAAAGATATTCCCATACTGATTCCACTGGCGACCCTAGCTACGTACAACCAAACTACTGAATCCGCCATGATGATGCAGATCCAGGAAATTATCTGCGGGAAACCGGTCAGCATCAAAATTTGTTTGCTGCCGAAGTAGTGAACGCTGACGCAGCCAATTATCGCTCCAAGAAATCGTCCGAGATTGAGAAGGGCTGCCACCCAGGAGGCTTCGTCCGCTGTTAACGGAAGTGGCGAGTCCTCGGCTGTCAGTTGGGCCAGGTATGGCGAACTCCAACCCAGCATCAGGCCGAAAGTGAAATTGATCACCATTACTGTCAATGAAAAGAACGTTGTCTTATTTTTATGGTAAAATGTATTGTCCAAACGTATCGGAACCTGCTTCTTACTGACCTCCAGCTCCTGCGATCCATTGCAGCCACAAGACATCCCTCAACGAATTTCTGGCCACCATGACTTGATGCTGTAGAGCCACTTGTGCCTCGGCGAACGGTCAGTGAACGTATGGCACAGAAATGAATGAGATGAAGCTGTGAGAATGAGCGGGCAAAATGTTTACTGCATTTGCCCTGGCTAGACGAGATAAAAAATCCAAACACTTTCTTATTACTTTATTTTTTGTTTTTAGTATGCATTGCACAAAACAAGATAATTATGACGTGTTCATGATACACTCAGGCCATACATTGGAAAATGTAAAACATTTACTACATGTCTTCTTAATTTGCCAAACAAGTTGAATTCTTCGAATTCATGGCTAGGTTAATCGTAGTAAAAAGTACGCACCGAGTCTCAGTGACGGGTTTTGAATTCTGTTCAAGAATGTCAATTCGCCACTATCGCTGCATCAACGTATTTTGGATTTCGTGCAATGATTTGCCTTTCGTTTCCGGCAAGCAGAAGGCGGAAAAAATGACTGACATGGCCATCAGCATCGCGTGCATCCAAAAAACGTATGCCTCCCCAGCCACATCTACCATAGGTTGATAAATCTTGGATGCTGTGAAGCCGAACAGGCCGACCGCTATACTGGCGATGCAAGCCGCTAGACTTTTGATTTTTGGAGAATAAAGTTCGCTCAAAATAATGCTGGGGACATTTATCAGACCGATGGCAGTCACGCACTGAAATGCTATCATCGATGCAAGCAGCAGCCATTGCAACGTTTTGGGGTTAAAGCCGTTGTCCAGAAGAGAAAAATGGGCGCCCAAGGCAGACAGGGACAGGCAAGCTCCTGCGTTCGAGACGATCATCAGCGCTTTGCGACTGAACATGTCAGCGACGAACACCGCAACCCATCCAGCTATAGCTCCGACGACGTTGATTGCGATCACCGCTGTGGCGGGCGAAACGACACTTAATCCTCCCGAATCAAATATTATTTCTGTGTAAAAAGTTATCGAACTCAGTCCGCTGAACGGCGTGAAAAAGAACAGTGCGAGACCGATCAGTCCGGCTCTTCTATTATACGGGAGGTTGAACTCTCGTATCTGATCCTTCAAGCTTGGAGTTACCGATGACGCACCTAATTCCTTGAATAAAGTCGAATCTATGAAGAAATTTAAGTGCGGATTGTACCGGCACACCGATTTCTGGGCGTCTTCCAATCTCCCGGTGCGCACCAAGTAGTGAGGAGATTCGGGGAGCCAAAGGAACAGGAGAACGAAGGCAACGTTTGGCACAATGCTTATGTAGCAGAAGAGCGACATCGAGATGTAGGCGCCCATCGTACTGCCGACCAGGACCCCGAAGGCAAGCCCCGACATGCCCAAGGCGACCAGAGTACCTCTGATCTTTGGACTGGACACTTCTCCAAGGTAGAGAGGAAGGGCGCTGATAGATATTCCCAGGCTCATCCCACTCGCGATCCTAGCGATGTACAGATAGATCACCGAGTCTGCAAGGATGATCAGGATCCAGGAAAGTAAGACAGGTACGCCGATAACGACCAGCGTTCGTTTACTGCCGAAGTATGTAACGCTGAAACAGCCAATAATCGCTCCCAAGAGTCGGCCGACGTAGATTAGCGAAGCCACCCAGGAAGCCTCGCCTGTAGTTATTGGAATTATTGAATCCTCGGCCAGTAGTTGAGCCAGATACGGCGAGGTCCAACCAACCATTAGACCGAGGGTGAACATGATGAGCATTGCTGTAACAAGAAGAAGTCATAGAGTTACAGTTTCATTCTGGTTTGTAACCGAATGAATATCAATGAACACTTGCGGTTTTTTTAAGATGTTCATTCGACAACTCTCTGGTTTTTGAATGATAGGACTCGGACTAGGACTTTCACCGGTTAGGGAATACCGGGAAGTCATGGGAATGTCAGGGAATCTGAAAAATGGTCGGGGAAAAGTCAAGGAATTTTATGGTAAATCTAGGTATACGAAACAAGACAGAAGAAAAGATCTCCAGCCACTAATTCATCCGAATTTCAGTCAGAGAAAAATTACAATTTGATCAGTAAAAGTCGGGGACTTCATCAACTCTTCATAGCGGCCGCTTTGTAGGAGTAATGTTGTCTCTTAGTTTTACCCGCTGTCACTGACACTAGAGAGCCTGTGCGCGGGGCAACCGAGCATACTTTGATGTCTACTGGGAAATACCTTATGCAGGAATATGTATTTCAGAAGCAACGCCTTGAAGAGGAGTTGAGAGACGATAAACTTTACCAAGAATTCTGACTTTAATATCTCGTCAATTATAATAATGTCTAATTTGAGGATGTCATGGGAACGAAATTCCGATCTAATATTCGAATAATGCGTTCAATCCACTGTGCTTACGATTTAGATGAAAACTGATACTAAAATCAATGGTACATGGAAAAATATATCGGTTACTAGAACGGGTCATTGTCTTATACTGACCTCCCATTCCAGCGATCCATTGCAGCCATGGAACGTTTTGGAAGAAATAACCACACTTGAGGAGGACCATTTTTCGGGGGTCGCAACACCGATTATTGTTACAGTATTTTTTTAGTCAAAGCTTATATTCAACGTCGATTCTTTATCCGATTCTTTATCATTGCTTTTATGAGAGATATAAGATAAAATGGTGCGAACCACAGTATAAACTTTTTTTATGTCTCTTCACAGACTGTTACGTGCTGAGTCGATAACTCCTCTGCTTAAATCTTGAATTTGAATCTTTGTGTCCAAATCACGGCATGAATAAGACTTCTCTTCGAAACGTTCTCTTCTAAACAGATTTGAGAGTCGTGTCTCACGAAACCTCAATACACTTTCTAGCGGGCCTATAAAACCTTGAAACTAACTATCCCAACTTGTCATACGAAGTTCCACTCTCCAAAAAAACAAGGTGGGGGCCTGATGATATTGATGAACAATAAGCCTATTGACTGAAATTCAAACCGACCACATGCGCCAGTGAAGGTACTATGTAATTCCACATCCTGCTTTCTGCTCTAGATACTAACAGAAGTTCCATACGCCAGCAGATTACGATTACGATGTACAATTGTGTGAAGGCAGAAGGTTAGGCAAATGTAGCACTTTCTTGACACACAGTCTACTCTCCATAATTTCATTACAGATTATGCAACGACGAGAGACTGATAACATTTGAACTCGACAAGAGATATTATAGCTTAGAATCCATTCTTTCACAATCTGCCTTAACTTTATGATCTGTTTCATCAAATATTGAGAATGAAATGTGTCAAGGGAATAATCAATGTGAAACTTGGTTGCTTTCTACGTCAAATCAGGGTAGATAATGTATAATTCGAACATTTTTTTTTTTATTCATCGTATTTTACTAGTTTTAGAATAAATATAAATAACTTATCGTACCCTAAGATAAATAAAATATCAGAGCGCCCGCGCTCGATGTCAACGGTGATCCAACTATACCTAGTTTCTTATTCTATAATATCGGCCGTGAGCAAGTTTCCGCTTCTTGGCGTCGTGAAATTTAGTCTTGAAAATATGTCCTCAGTTCTCTGTACCGGATCAATAAACGATTCTGAAAAACCCTCTATTATCCTAATCCGTTCACCACTCTTGACACTCCGCTGCTTTGGCCTTCGCACTTCTGCCACCTGTCAAGATGTCCTGGATTTCTCGCAAAGATTTACCCTTGGTCTCCGGCATCCATATGATCGCGAATGGCACAGCGAGGACGGCGATTACGCCGTAAAACCAAAACACGTACTGCTCGCCCAAAGCGTCGACCATCGGCTGGTACGACTTGGTAGATATGAACGCGAAAATTGCCGACGAAACACTGGCGCCACAGGCAGCAAGGGTTTTCAGATTAGCGGGGAAAAGCTCGCTGAGCACGGCGCTAGGAACCACGAAGACACCCAGACAGTAGAAGGTCTGCCATATCAGCATTGATCCTATTGACATCCAGTCTCTCGGTGGAAGATCGGGATGGTACTGCAAGAGTGCGATGTGGCCGCCCATGCTCATCATCGAGAAAAATATTCCAAGGCTGGATACGATCATGAGAATCCTGCGGCCGGATCTCTCGATCAGGTACATCGCTACCCAACCGATAACGATCGATAGGACACCACCAATGATCACGACGGAGGCCGGTCGGATCGCCGTGACCCCGGCTCGCACCAGGATGATTTCCATGTAGAATAGGAGGCTGTTCATTCCGCTGAGTTGCATGAACATGAATAGGATGATGATGATGAATCCGGCCCTCCTGTTATGCGGAGCATTGAACTCGTGTAGGCGGTCCCGAATCGAGGTCGAGCTCGACGCGAATACGTACTGCCGCAGACACTCGACTTCCTTCTTTATGTCGTCGCTTCTGTTGTACCACTGCAAGGCTTTTTCAGCTTCTGCAGTTTTTCCCACCCGCAACAGGTGATGGGGCGACTCGGGGATCAGCGTGAAGAGGATTGCGTAGGTCACGGTCGGCACAAGGGCGATCATCGAGTAGTACGACATCGGGACGTAGGTTCCGATCAGGTTTCCAAGGACGGTTCCTATCGCCGCGCCGTTTATGGCGAGCGATACGAGAGCCCCCCTGACACTGGGGTCGGCTATTTCTCCCAGGAATATTGGAAACGTACCGAATGTCATGCCGACACCGGTACCGCACAAGACTCTTGCCGCGTACAACCAATTGACATGGTTTGCGAACATGGCGCAGGCCCAGCCGATGGCGGTTGGACATCCTATCAGGAACATCGTCTTTCCGCTTCCCAGATATTCGACGCTGAAGGCCGCTATGATACCCCCGAACAATCTACCCACGTTCAGAAGCGAGGCTATCCAAGAAGCTTGAGCCTCGGTTATCTGCAGGGAAGAATGGTCGGACAGTAAAAAAGCGAGGTACGGCGACGTCCAACCGCCCGCTAAGCCGGTCACGATCATCACAAGAGTTGCTAGAACGACATATCGTATGAATTAGTTCTTGCTGACAGGCAGTAGGCAATTATTTTCAGAAGTATTGAAGATGTTCAATCAGGATCTCACCACCTATGCCTCCGATCCATTGTGGCCACAGGGTCTTGGATGATGCGACTGTAGATACGTTCAGTACTTTGATCATAATGATTGTGGTCTGCGAGATGTGAAGATTGCATCTGATGCTCCGTTATGGCTGGGTTCGAACTATACTGGTCCCGAGTAAGTGGTGTGCTCTATATTTATACGACGATAAGATAATTACCCCAGTTTGTTCATGTCAAAATACTTGTAAAAGAGCTATTATTAATCGTGAAGCTTTACCCATTGCCCTTCAGACGCAAATGTTAAAAATAGCAGCACCTCGTTTGATACAGAGTCTACAAATCTATAAATCTGTCTGTGGGATCATGATTAGAGATATGTAAAGTAGCAACGGCGGCTCTCGTGTCTTCGCCTTATTTAAACTTACCGCCTACTTTTGGCAATAGCAAATATAGCTAATCCGGAAAAGGGACGTGACAAAGGCGTCGTGTTGAATCAGTAGTTGACCTATTGACTAACAACTGATAGTCAGAAATAAAAACCGTGAGTATTATTTGGTGTCCAACGAAGCACTACTTGAATGATTTTATTTTTTCGCGAAAACGGATAAGAGCCGGATCCGTAGGTTCATGGCTAATCTTTGAACTGTAATCGTATGTTTCGGTATCTTTAACCTATTTCTGTACTTCGTGCATGATAAAAGAATATATATTTATATATGCTATCGTCTAATTTACGATTATCACACCATACGATAAAAAATATTTCTGTCACTTTAACAATGTTCATTACGATAAAAATAACATCGTAGTTCACCACGTAAGGTGGCTGATTAGAGGGAATTTCCAATATTTACAGATGTCGCGACTCTACTGTAAGTATAGCGGCGTTTACTGAATTGTTTTGTGACGCTAATCAGTCGCGCCACGCGCCACTACACGATAACGATGATAGTTGGTGAAATTAAATAATCTTCTGACACCACACGCATATAAGTGTGCATAATTCTGTTCCTGTAGTCTGACGATAACAATCTGATATTATATTCTGCACTTATATATATAGGCGATTGTCAGACGTACAACTGCATCGTGAGAGTTATACTATTTGCCTCCATCTTCTGCTCAGAGCCATTAAATATTGACAAAGGAATCAAATTGTTCAAAGTTTTGGTTCTGCTCACTTCTTCATATGAAGATGAAGCTAGCAGCCATAGTTAGCAGCCAAACATTTCAAAGTTCTCCTGAATAAAATCACGCAGTAAAGATTCATGTCGATAACTTTATAAAAGTATACCTTCAAATAATATTTCACAAAATTCAAGTCCGATGGCCTCATTGTCTAATTTTTTTCGATTCACCACTTTTGGCTGCTAACTATGACTGCTGTTTTCAGCTCCATCTTTTTCATCACTTCAGGTGGCTCTGCATTACCATTTAGACACTTATGAGCTGTAGAAAGAAGAATTGGTACTCAAGCTAGAAGCGGAATCGATAAAGATCAAATATTTTCTTTTTATTGGGTGAATAAATATTGTCGATTATGAAAGTCATATTGGATCAGGAAGAAGGAGAGCAGCTGAATACATTCTTGTTTGAACATTGCAGAACTACGAATACAGATATACTTTTTTGTTACACAAACGCAGCCTTGCGAAGAAAGTATAAAGCCAGGGCAACCATATTTAAACAAAAAAGATTGGTAACTGAAGAGAATTTCCAGTGTTTGTACAGATTTCGCGGCTTCACTGTGAAGATCAGGGCATGCTAAATTTCTCGGTATTATCTGGGATAAGTGCCCCGCAATTAACTGATGAGGTTGACACTCTCAAATTTGAGGGAAATTTTGCGTAAACGTTTAACAACCTGACGACACGATCAGTTTTATGCATGATTCACCCTGTACCTGCTGTACTCTTCATATGACCTGTGTGAAGACATCCCAATTGCTGCAACGTTGTAGCAATATTTCGAGTTTCATTGACATCGTCAATTAACGATAGCTGATAATCTTATCTGGATTACTTTCTGCAGTCGTATAATTAATTGAGGTACTTGATAATTTGACCAACTCCTCAGTAAATTAGAGGCTTATCACAGCCGCAAACAAGTTGTCTTGTGTATAGCCACATAAAAGATTGGCGCACGCGTGTATGCAGTTGACGGTGATTTAACAGGTTTTTTTAGATTGGTCTTTATTTTGTCCCGAAGGTGAAGTAAGATAAACATGATATTCGTTGGTGGGGGATGCGATGTAAGGGTTCAGGATGTCAAAAAAAGGAGAATAACAAGACGAATACATGAAGAAGTTTTTTCATGCGCATTTCATTCGAAACATTCCAAGATCTTTCGATGTGACTGCGGATTCTCGTCACCTACTGCAAAAATAAATAAATAAATAAATAAATAAATAAATAAACTTAGTCCTGGAACCTGAAAAGGAGACTCGAGTAAAAATGTCAAGTTAGGTCTGCCACGTTTCAAGAGTAACGATAGATGTTTGAAGAAAATTTCCAGTGATTGTAGATCTTGCAAATCTACTCAAAGTCAGTAGCGTTTCACTTGAATTTGATGTCATCAGTCTGAGGCAGCACCCGCTCCCTTCTTGAAAGATTGCCATCACAAATGATCGATTATCTCTTATAAATAGTTGTCACCGCGTCACAACTGCTTGTTGGCTGCTGGTGTTATAAACCTGTGAAGATGATCATGCTGTTTTCACGCAAGGTCACGGTGCATGACAGTATTTTTGAAGACTGACATGTTAGTTGTTTGACAGTTCGGCAAAGAGCTTCCATACAACATATACATATTGTAACAAACATACATATTGTATCGCTTAATACTCGAAGATAGTGTGGTTTGCCAGATGTTTGGTTTTATCAATCTGAAGCAGCACCCGCCACTAGATGATAAGTTTGGTAGGTACGCTGATAATAACGGATAAATTAGTCAATCTGACAAACGTATTTTTGTCGTCTTTTTATTCAATGTATTTTTCTAAGCGTATCACATACAAATAACTTATCGAATACTCAGATACTTGATATATCAGCACGTTAGTGTCTGATGTCGATGGTTCCTAGTTGGGTAACGTAACCAGTGGATTTTTTATATACTCCAGTTAATGATCGGGAAAAAAAATCTATGTTCATGATTCGGCATCATTTCGGCGTTCTTCGGCGTTGCCACGTTTCTTCCCATTTGACAAGATTACCTGAATTTCTTGAAGGGATTTTCCCTTTGTCTCTGGCATCCAAATGATGGAGAGGGGTACAGCCAACACGGCAATAATACCGCACAACCAGAAGACATAAGATTCACCCATAGCGTCGACCATCGGCTGGTACGACTTGCTGGAAACAAACGCAAAAACTGCCGAAGAAATACTGCCCGCTAAGGCTGCCAAATTTTTTAGATTAGCAGCAAAAAGTTCGCTGAGAACGGCGCTGGGAACAACGAAAACACCAACAGCGTAGGACGTCTGCCAGAATAGCATTGACCTGATAGCCAGCCAGTCTCTGGCTGGTAGGTCAGGCCGGTACTCCAGCAGGGCGAAATGAGTGCCCAATCCAACCATCGAAGCGAACACTCCAAGGCTGGAGACGATCATGAGGAGTCTACGACCCGATCTCTCGATCAAGTACATAGCCAACCAGCCGGTGATGATGGCGAAGACGCAGCCAATAGTGACCACCATGGATGGAGCGATCACCGAAACTCCAGCTCTCGTCAGAATGATCTCCATGTAGAACAAGAGGCTGTTCATCCCGCTGAGTTGCATGAACATGAATAGGACGATGATCAATATTCCCGCTTTCATGTTATGCGGAACTTTGAACTCGCGTAGACGGTCGCGAAACGAAGTCGAGCTTGACGCGAAAACGTACTGCTTCAGGTCTTTCACTTCCTTCTTGATGACACAGTTCCTGTTGTACCACTGCAGAGCTTTTTCAGCTTCTGCTATTTTTCCCTTCCGCAATAGGTAGTGGGGAGATTCAGGGAGCACCATGAAGAGGATCGAGTAAATGACCGTCGGTACCGATGAGGTTGCCCATCGCTGTGCCGCTCATCGCGAGCGATACCAGAGCCCGTCTGATACTGGGGTCCGATATTTCTCCAACGTAGATCGGAAACGTACCGAACACCATGCCCATTCCGACTCCCAACAAGAGTCTCCCCGCGTACAGCCATGCTACGTGATTCGCAAATATGGGGCAGACCCAGCCGATCGCGGTGGGCACACCTATCAAAAACATCGATCTCCCACTCCCGAGGTATTCGACACTGAAAGCTGCCACGATCCCACCGATTAATCTGCCCATGTTCACGAGTGAGGCTACCCAAGATGCTTCCGACTCGGTTATTACCAGAGGAGAATCGTCGGAAAGTAGCTTAGCCAGGTATGGCGATGTCCATCCTCTGATCAAGCCGTTCACGAGCATCACAAGGGTTGCTGGAAACACAAAATTGGGTTCAGTTGGCACCGTAGAAGCTAGGTAAGCAAGCCCAGCCATGAAATATGCCGAAATGATCAAATTCGCAAGAAAACTGACCTCCTATTCCGGCGATCCATTGTGGCCAGAATCTTTTGGCTGGCTCGTCCGGTCCGTCGACGTGTGATCTTCCATGATTGTCGTTCGTACGATTGTACAACCGCATCGGAAGCTCTGTCGTGTTTGAATAGAATTGTATTGCTACGGAAATTGATCTTTTCATAGGTAGACCCCGATAAGATAAGTACCTTAGTTCCTTTATATCGCCACACTGTTGGAAATAATCTGTGTAAATGTTAAATTTTTTGCGTGTGTAAATGTTTTACTATCCTTTTGAGTCGTTTCAACATTCGCGAATTATGTCAATGCATCAAAAAGTGTTAAAGCCAAATGTAACACAAAAGCCGCTCATTTTAACACAAAAATCTCGTTCGCTCCTTAATGGATATGAAAAATGTTAAATTTGTGTTGTTTCGTCAACACAACACACCATTTTATGTAGGAATGTACTACTGACAAATGTTGAGATGATAGTAGAACAAAAATGGCCACCGTCGTCGGATTTTGCCTGTTATTACGTGTCGTGCACGGTCTTCTAGACTCGACAATTCAATTTTCTGCGAAAATCTGTGAAAAATGTGCTACGCTAACTCAATTTCATTAACTGTACATCTGCAGAAATGATATAAAGGAAATAGTTGTTTCTTTTATTAAGCGATCGTATAGCGTAGTGGTTAAGGCGTGCGACTCGTAATGCGAACACCGGTGAGCGTCCCGGTTCAAGCCCCGGCTAGGATTAGGAATTGCGAAATTTATCACTGCGAACTCGAAATGCGTTTTTCTTCACATGTATGTTTAAATGTGCATTAAAATATCCTTTACTACTAATATCTAACAGCGTGAGCATCGAAAACAATCTGTTTTTTTAATTTCAATTTTAGTTCCAGCCATTTACTTATGCATTTTCCACGCATATTGAAAGTTGAAACAACATACGATTTGACATTATCGTTCTGTTCAATTAACTCAAAAGTGCAGTGTTAAAATTACAAAACAATATGTTGAATTTGTGTTAATTTTTACAACCATTTCGTTGTGTCAACGCTTGACATTAACGGCTTGTGTCAGATTAACATATTTTTTATAGTGGACCTACTGGGACACGCGAAAAATGTTGAATTTAACACTTTTTTTCTAACAGTGCATTAATGAGACAATTTGATTGATTATCCAGTTATTGAAATCGTGAATCACTCCGATCGCAATCGAATCGTAGTAGCATGGAAGAAAGTGCACAACCTTCTTCGTCTTTTTTTTTTTGAGTTTACAGTACATTTCCCGAATGATATGACGTAGTGATGGCAATGTTGTAGCACAGGCAAGCATTCGCTTTGTTGCATCATGCAAGGCGATGTGACGATATCGGCAACCCATGAATGATTTACTGCTGATCACTTCGTATCTTATCTCACCGAGCTGCCATCTCTTCTGACTGTCATGTTTCTTCACTAGCAACAAACGGTTTACTGGCATCCGTTCGTTGATTGTCTGATTGTACTTGTTTTCAATATTTAGGAATCATGATTGAGGTAACATGTAATCTTGGATGAATGTTTTCAATCAAGAAACAGTCATTGCTGCTTCAATCGTACGAGATAATCATCCACAATATGATTTTAATCCGAAAGCTTTTACGGGAAACAGGAAAAGGTCTCGACGATATTCGATAGGTAATTTGGTGTATTCGTACAAAAAGTGAATGTAGATTTAATTCACATCGACGATGTTTTCAGATTATGAAATCTGGAGTTCCGTATGAAATGAAGTATCTGATTGATTGAATACCCGGAAATTGCTTCAATACTGATGTTTGATAAAAAAAAACTTGTGATTCTGATAAAATAAGCTGATCAATATTGACAACTCGAATCGATACTCATTAATGATGACAAAAATCTCAAACTGTAATGAAATAAACTGATCGACGGGGTGGATACGACCAGCTGGCGTTTGCCTTACTATGAACTATATACTAGAGTAGATATTATACACACTATTAACTCATCAATTCATTGAGATTAGTTCGTTGTTTAATGGAGTTGAAGACGTGACAGAGGGATGAAATTGTCCAAATGAAAGGTCTCTATTCTCACCTGATTCCTCCATAACCTGTTTCAACGACGCGCTGACTCAGATAGGGAAAAAAAATGTTATTCTTCCTTTGTTATTATAATCTGATGATCATGAAAATAAGATCAATTACAAATGTAGGATTATAAATGACAGAATATTATAGACCGAATCCATTTCAAATCGGGCAGGCTGGAAATCGTGATGTCACGGAATTTTTTCAAATTGAAATATGTTGTTGTTTGATGAAGAAAAAGCGACCCGTATTTCTTTGTTTTGGAAAAAAAAATTTTGCTACGAAGTTACGGCTATTTGAACATTTAATCGTGCGCTACCAAAGGTCTTGGAAAGGGAACACTTTTTTTCTTAATAACGCTATATCTGCGGAACGGATCATCGCAAATACTTCATCTTGGTCTCATTTTGTAGAGTTTTTCGCACTCTTTTGGAATTCGAAGAAAAATTTGAGGATTTTTGAAAATTGACGGAATGACGTTCATTTTTCGAAAATTAGGGAAACCCGATTCTCGCGAAAAGTGATTTTTTTATTCTCTCAAAAATTTCACACAATATGTGGGGTGATATGACGGATATATCCTCGAAGTTTCATCGATGCTAAAACACTGCTTCATATCGAGAAAAAATATTTCGTGCGTCACTGAAATTCGTCAATTCCTGTGCTGGTGTTGACTTTGTGGGTTTCTTTGAGATGTGTACAGATTATTCGATCCAAATAATGTTACTAAAACTTGATACATACGTACCTGAGGGAGTAAATGACCAAATGCCGTATGATGTATAACATCGTAGACCGAATATTGATCTGCTAATAAAGACTATCACGAAAAAAATACAAAATTAAAAATCAGGGATTTATTGTAGTAATAACAATATCGTATAATAATATTGTTGAGTTATATGCTTCTATTTTCGTGGTGTAC
This sequence comes from Euura lappo, assembly GCA_018257835.1. Lineage (NCBI taxonomy): Eukaryota > Metazoa > Arthropoda > Insecta > Hymenoptera > Tenthredinidae > Euura > Euura lappo. Next base: position 39,428 of record JAEUYN010001295.1, read on the forward strand.
AGTGAGGTATAGGGGATCAAATGTTAAACTGAAACAAAAATGTGAACGGGACAGAAATGCGTGCAAAACGAAAGTAACAACAATGCGGATGAAAAAAGTTTGCAGAAGACAAAAGATGAAAATAGGAAGAAAAATGGAAAAAGATTATGGATGATCGATGTGTCAGATTGTGACCGATCCAAATGTATGGTTAATCTATCAGATTGTTACCGATCATCGATCTGTCAGGATTAGATTTTGTTTAAACTTCATTTTGAGAGAATTCAAATCAAAATGCGACAGATACAAATATATCAAAACAAAATGCACGAAGAACGAGAGAACAGGTGACATTTTCAATGCCTTCAGAAGCTTGCATTACACACAAGGTCTGTAGATTTTATCATTATATTATTATTAGCATTGAAAATGCTCCCGTTTTCGGGTCAGTAGTGCGGTCTGTGGGGTCAAATCTTGAAATGATGCAACGGAAGTGCGTAATGAAAAGTTGAAGAAATAAATAATAAAAGAACAAAAACAATAGAACGAGGGACATTTAGGTGATGTAGATTTCACTGTACACATAATGATTCTTAGTGTAATCATAGATGGCAATAATAATAGCGCAGCATGTAAATTCAGAGATTCAGATGAAAAAATGCTGCATGTACTCCCTCAGGTACGTATGTATCAAGTTTAGGTAATATTATTTGGATCGAAAAATCTGTACACATCTCAACGATGCTGATCACGAAGTAGACACCAGCACAGGAATTGACGAATTTCAGTGACGCACGAAATTTTTTTTTCTCGATATGAAGCAGTGTTTTAGCATCGATGAAACTCATAGGATATATCCGTCGTATTACCCCACATATTGTGTAAAATTTTTGAGAAAATAAAAAAATCACTTTTCGAGAAAAACGGGTTTCCCTAATTTTTGAAAAATGAACGTCATTCCGTCAATTTTCAAAAATCCTCAAATTTTTCTTCGAATTCCAAAAGAGTGCGAAAAACCCTACAAAATGAGACCAAGATGAAGTATTTGCGATGATCCGTTCCGCAGATATAGCGTTATTAAGAAAAAAAGTGTTCCCTTTCCAAGAACTTTGGTAGCGCACGATTAAATGTTCAAATAGCCGTAACTTCGTAGCAAGATTTTTTTTTCCAAAACAAAAAAATACGGGTCACTTTTTTTTCGTCGAACAACAACATATTTCAATTTGAAAAAATTCCGTGAAATCACGATTTCCATTTTAGCCTTGCCTGCCCGATTTGAGATGGATTCGGTCTATAATGGCAATCAGGGAAGAAATCTGATTGATGCTCAATCTCAATAGGAGATAAGACTTTGAACCGTAATCTGCTCCGTCTGGCTTCAACAGTATACAAACCATTGACACACAGCTGCAGCGCAACGAGGATCCTCAGTGAATCAAAGTTGAACGTAAAGTGAAGGAATTGATGGTGCTTGGCGCGAATTTCAAATACTAATTTCCAAATTTCTCTCATTCACGCGATGAAGGATTGCTCTTCACAGAAAATGAGACGTCGAGAGACATAATCGAACCAACCGTGTGCCTGAAACCTTATGACAAGTGATTTGGCAAAAAAATGAGTTTTTCACGTGCAATAAACTTTGGTTGAGATGTAAATGATTTGCGGAGTATGTAGAATTTGTTTAATCAAGCTGTACTGTTCCCATTAGAATCCTGATGAGAGATACAGTCAAGTTATTTCTGAATTCTGATTACAGAGATTGGCCTACTTTTGGTTACATAAATAACGAAGTGATAACAAAGTACTATTTATAACTAAGATGATTTCTCATCAAAATACGCGAAGGGATAAGCCCCTCGTATTTCATGTACCGTAATTACCTGGAAAAAAGAAGCTAAATACCCTATTTCCTCGTTTCTCTACAACTCGTTACTTCACTAGATACGATAAATTATTTTTATTTTCTACTCACGTCTGTTGCAGTAGTCGAGGTTCAGGTTCCCACTAATTGGGGAGCGTTGTGTGTCGTCTTAATAATACCGGCATATTACCTATTCGTAAATAAATCCCACGCGCTACAGGATCTAACATATTACAAACTTATTAACAAGGACAAAAGCTGGCTCGTTATAAGTTGTGCTTTCCTAATGCAAACTGAACCAGCAGGTGTTTGCGTTAACGAATGCTAATGAACGTTCGTAAACCAAAGTATCTTGCCCTTATTTCAATCAAGACGATGACGAAAGAAGGACTACGAAAATTCAAAGAGTCGACGTCAACTGAATTACTGTGGATTGCTACCGATTTGCGAGATTGGTGTGGGTCCACTTCTCGTCTTCTAACTTTCTGTTTTGGTAATGCTTGCGATTTGTGACTCGCTTTAAAAGTGGATCAGTCCGAGTAAGCTTAGTTCCGAGTCTGCTGCACCCGCGGCCCGCCCAAAGAGGTATTATCTCATTTGACTAACTTCCTGCATCTCCTAACTGTTGTTTAGTATTCTCATGCGGCTTTTGAATTTTGAGGTACTCGGTTATTCGCTCGCGAAACTTGTTCGCAAACAAAAACGACCCTTGCAATCTTGTCTCATTATCTATATATTCGTTGACTTCAAAATTATGTTCATTGTATATGAATTATACGTAGAGATTAAAGCAATTGATTGCTGCGAAGCTCCTCCGTTGAGTGTGATGTTATCAGTGTGAGATGAAGGCGAAACTTTATTATTATCATGGAAGAAAGCTCAAGTGTGAAAAGTAAGGTGGAAGAAGCTCTAGTGTAGAAAGTAAAATGGAAAAAGTTCTAGTGCAGAAAGTGAAATGAAGAAACCCTAGTGCGAGAAGTAGAACTTCCCGTACTGTTTGGAAATGAGGAACTTTACGCACGCCACACAGGTTTCGAAGATCAAACTTCCGAAGCAGGTATTACAAAATAGTATATTACATACTGACAACTGAGACTCGCTAGGGATAAAAAGTTGTGTCACTGCAAACCGTTGACAATTTATTTAGATTCATTGTTCCACGGTTTCGCCTTTGGTTAGATGGATGGCGAACCGTTAGCCAAGTGGAGGTTGCATGTCAAACCGGTGTTGGGCTGAGTGTCGATATTCGAAAAACGACGAGGCAGAATCATCTGGTGTTAAACAAGGGGCTTTAGGTACCAGCGAACACGAAATTCCACTTGGACTTTCTCACGATTTTTCTCAACGGGTGGGACGCGTTCCAATCGGGCAATGAAAATAAAGTCGATAAAGTTACTTGTGCCAGAATATCGCGTGGATCTAATGTGTGTATAACTTTCTTGGATCCATTTGATTACGCAAAAAAATGTGGTATTTGATATTTTTGATCATTTCACACCGAGATAATAATATCGTCGCCATTTCAACGACGCTTGGACTGTGATAATAAAATCCTACCCCATTTTTCAAGTTAATTTCCTTATCTGAAGTAACAAACAAAAAATTGTCATTCAGTTGAAGGACTCGATTCGTGAAACGATTAAATTGAAAGCTTGAGTCAGTCAATAATTCCCAAAATATTTTTACTGCGATGAGCCTCTGATCTACATTGAAATGTTTTATTTCTCTCTTCACACTGATCAACGAAATATAAAATAGTACTTCATTCGTAGGTGCATTCATATATGTAACCATATTAGGCAAAAGTGCCGAGGCAATGTTTGCCCTGCTCCTATACACCACACGAGTATTTATTCATGAATCGAATGCCAGCAGCCCTGGGGACAAGTACTGGAAATACAGATAATTTTTTTTTCTGTCTGTTCTCTGTCTAATTTTCAGTGTTGCAATAAAAGGGTTTTGCATATCGATTTTCATTGTGGAGCTGTGATATCATGCGTTATTATCCATTCGATTGAACAATAATTTTAAAATTCAAATGCGTTTAATGAACATAGACGCGTTTATCAGACTCCATGACATTCGAAATAAACTTCTGAAGACTTGACTGAATTCGATAGAATTTTATGAAACGTTATGGGATTTGATTGAACTTCATGGGACTTGAAATATTTCGCGCACCAGTGGATGGATGTACTTGAAGACTGATTAACCGGTATGAGGGGTCACAATTTTCTCTCATCGAACGTCCCACTCTTTTTTCTTCACTAGTTGAAAAATGTAATTGAGACTATCTCTCAAGTTCTTCTGCAATGACCTGATTCAGTTAACACTTTCAGATCGAAGTTAGAACAATATGATAGTTTTAGTATTTTTCATGGTAGAAGAAAGATCGTGAAAGAGGAAAATAATCACAAAATGCTTCGTAATTTGTGCTTTATCCACTTCTACCGATACCCTGTATCGGATATTTTGTCCCGATCAATAGATTTCCAGTCAACATCCGCCCGGTGTTGGTCAGGGATCGGAAACGGTGGATGTGGTATAGTTACACACGTACGAATCAAAAGCTATATCCACTATCCCTCAAGGATTTCGGTATTCTATATCTTTCCTCGACTTCTATACAGGGAGTGGTGACCATTAGGTAATTTTATTTCGTATACTCCCTTAGCCCGAGGTAACCACTTCTATCTCGTGTTGAAATTGCCAATTCTGATCTCCGAAGAAATTTAATATCCGATTTCTAAACGAAATTAACTATAACGACAGAAAGTTCGCTACTACCTTCAGACTAGATACGATGCGCAGTAACTGAAAGTCATTTTTATCGAGATTTCGCCAAACTAAAGCATATTCATTTACTCTCAACCAGTGATTCGTAATTGAAATAATGACAACCTCAAAATTTGACACATTTTCACAAGGAATCGCCAACTGTTGGTGTTTCTTGTGTCTGCGTCTGCATTTGGTGACGTGCATTGACTTCAGACAGACATCAGAGCAGTTGTGGTGTCTATGCGGATGCTCAGAGTCGTAGAAGTTCGTGGTTTTGGTAGTAAAGTTAGACACATATTAGAGTAACACTATGCCATGAGTTCATGTTATATTGCCAGATAACTTACCCATTGTATAATCAAGTTGGTTTTGGTATGTTCCAGGTAAGCGTCACGTACAGTCAGGAATGTCAACGAGGATGAGTCGAGAACATATCTAAAGACGTATTCGATTTTGACTGAAAATTATTCTGGTAATATTGATCATCCGATCGAATTTCGAAACCAAGCTAATGTCCTTAGCGACATGTGATTGGCCGATCATTCTAACGAGAATTATTTTCACCTCAAATCGTCGAATAAGTTGCAGCATAACTTTCAGGACGAGCCAAAAGAAGAATTGGTAAAGTTCAGAGCTATTCCCTGTCAAAGACGTAAGCATGCACCAATCATCACATCAATCAATCGTTTGTAGATTGTATATTGTTTTCAGTGAAGCAATTTATTTCTTCAATTGCTCCATGGTGCTCGTGAGCTTTCCTTCCAAAAATTTTACTAACAACCACAACACATGGTGGCGACTGGTCAGGGAAAAGTCAGGAAATTCTAGAAATGGTCAGGAAAGTCGTGCAAAAGTCAGGGAATCCGAAAAATGGCCAGAGAAAAGTCAATAGAAAACAAGACAGAATGAAAGATCCCCAGCAATTTTTTCCTTCCCCGCGTGGAAATATTAATCAATGGAAATAGTAAGGAAACTTGTGTAAATTGTAAATGGAAAAGTATTCTCAAAAATCATTTTCTTTGATCATTGATTCAGAGCATTGTTCATCACGTACTTGAATAACTACTAATTCGTCCAAATTTCAGTCATGGAAAAATTATAATTTGGTCAGGAAAAGACAGGGATTTTTTTTTTACTCTCAATAGCAGCCACCATGTTTAAGTAATTTGATGATTGACACAATTATGAGTACTTTGAGGCTTAATTAGCGACAAATAACCATCAAGTCAGACAAGTGTGGTATTTGCTTAACGTTTCCAGTTCGTAGGTTTTGGGTGAACAGAAATATGGAGGTTAAAATTTATCTGCTTGACGGAAATGGATCAAGACATAAATGACCGATAGAAGTACGGTTCGATAAATGTTGATCCATGAAATTCCCTCCAAAATGGTGCCATAGATGTTAATAATTGATCGTTCAATGGACGCAGACCGTAGCGGTTAATTGTATGTATTGGAACGACGATGCAGGAACCACGAGGTACAATTTGGGTGTCATTTTCATCCGGTCGCTGTCCCATCTCTGTTCTACGCAGCGATAAAAATGTGAGATTTCCAATTCCATAACTTTGAAACGAGTACGAATGCCGAAGTTTTCGAGGTATTCTGGAATTTCAATATTGCAAGATCTTTTGTTGCGCAGAGAACGAGCTGGCGTTCGTATCTGTCCATGTACTTGTAAATTTTTATTCAGTAGCCATTACATTTCGCTTAGGAAGACGGGTTTTTCATCCTCCACTCTCTTCATTCTGTATTGAATTCCTGCAGGAGACAGAAAACTCAAAATCATTTCTTGTCTACATAAATATTTCACGTCTGTATATAATATAAAACCGCGATTCGAAAGCACCCACTTCAGCACTTTGCGTCACCTGTAACCACTACCTTTTCACTTGATTTGTCAAAATTTTGCGTCACCTGTAACCACTACCTTTTCACTTGATTTGTCCAAATTTATTTTCCCCACCACGATTTACATCCGGAATTAACATTTTTTTCACCACACCTGCACGGAAAGTACGACTTTCGGCCCGCTGCGTGAACGGGAAGTCGTGCTTTCCGATGCAGGGGGTGGTGAAAAATAGTATACAACCCACGGGCGTGAAACAGGCCATCCCAAACTGCGTTCTTGCCGAGGTTCTTGCTACCCTCGCCTTCGGATCGGGTGTCAATCTCACATGCAGTTTGGAATAGCCTACTTTCTCGCCCTAGGTGTGTAATATACTATTACAAGGAATTGGCGATACTTCAGAAACTCCAAAAAGTCTCTCCTCATCTCTCCACAAGATTTCGGCGCAATGTTCGTGGCCCGAATTATCAACGAACGCAGAAAATCAACTAAGCCTAGATCCAAGTCTAAAATTTATTAACTGTCTCTCATTGTCAGTTTTTTTCTGTCTCCTCTGGGGTTAGAAAAATAATTTCCCCTAGTCAAGGTTCAATGAATAAAATGAATTTGCGACACGGTATCGAAGCTCAGGTTAAACTTTCAATGAGCTTTTTCAAAATTCATTGACCAAAATGTTTATTCCGAGTTCTAGTTGCTTCGACCGTGTTTTAAACTGACCTCGGCGTGCTACAAAAAATAAAAAAATTGCGGCTGTTGCACCAACTAAGCAAGCTAGAAATGTAAATGATACTCTCTATTCATGATATTCGACACACAAGCCAGGTGGTACCTGCATAGTGCTAGTGCTAAAATGAAGTGGTCGCTGGAAACTACAACCTCCCAGCATACACTGCGTTAAAAGGATGATCAAATCGGACAAAGTATACTTCAGCTCATGAAAATGCATTCAGTCGTCTTCAGTCTGAAAGAAAGAAACTGAAAATCTTCATTCGAGTCTATGAAACGCTCTCTTCCTTGATTATGAGTCAGTTTTATTGCAACTTAAACACGATTCGGTCAAGTCGTTTGATATTTAACGACATTTTTATTTTCGCGAGAGTTCCATCGGGAACAAGAGGGTTGCAGTCCAATAAAGAATAAAAGCTGATAAACCTTCGGGTCGGCTGACTTTTCCATCTCTGATCGATTCGCACGTCCAACTTTTCGCCGTCCTCTCTACCTTACGTAGGTACGAAGACGAACGTAGGAGATTTTCTTCTCTAGGTGCGGTTACATCGATCGAAGGTGAGAGACACGGTGGTGGAGAAACTCGTGGTAGCGAGAAACGCTGATAGGCTATTACCTGGTAATATTCAAGAATATAGAACTTTTGAAGAAAGACAGAAATCGCATTTCTCAGACGTGATTGAGGCTCATCCCATAGATGCACGCTCTACAGACTCATAAGTAGTCGCTCTTCTCCCTTGAAAGGAAAATGAAAATTCCAATTTCATATTCACGTTCTCTTAAATTATCCTATCCTGAGGTTTTTTCCATCTTCTACTCAGAGGATGGTTTATTTGAAGGGTTAATCATTCATTCATCAATTCTAGTGTTCACATAATTTCGAGAATCTGAGATTATTCTTAATGATCTGGAAATAGTTATAAAAATTTTGTTACTTTTCATGAGGTTAGGCATTCTCAGGTTTTCTGATGATTTTGGAACACTTGAAGAGGTTTCCGATGTTCCTGGAAGATTAAGAAAGAGTTTAACTAAATTCCAGGATTACAGAATATTTCATCAAATTTCTAGAGATTTCAAGTGCTTTTGAAAGATTCCAAGTGATTCCAAATGATTTCAGTGGTTGCAAAAGATTTATAATAATTCGGAACACTTGAAAAAGAGTCATGAAGATGATCTACAAGATTTGAGAAAAAGTCACAATATTGTTAAAAAAAAATCCCACTCAAATTGTAAAGAAATATTCGAATATCTTGACAAGAATTCAAAGAATTAAGATCTTCCTAGATCTATAAGCCCCAAAAAACTGTTCCTGCGTGTCTAACCACGTATTTGAAGGGAGACTTCAGTGAAATTTTGGGCAAAAATAGGTTTGTAAAAAGGTAAAAAAGAAATAGGTTCTGACAATATCAAAAAGAGGTGATTAAAAAAGTCCTTTCAGAAGTTTTTGAATAACGATAGAATATACTATGAGAAAGAAGTTTTAGCCTTCTGCGATGAAATTGTAAGCGCAAGGAATTTTTGGCAAAATCTTCTTCACAAGGTTCCTTGCGCTTATATTTTCATCGTAGAAGGCTGAACATTTTTTTACACAGTCTATATACTACCATTATTTAAAAACTGCTGGAAGGATTTTTTCGTACGACCTCTTATGACTATTTTCAAAATTTCACCGAAGTCTCCCCCCTTAAGTGAGCCATCGATCTCTCACAGCGTTCCGACTTCATAATTATCAAGTCATCGTCTGTTATTTCATTCTACTTTCCTCTACTCCATCGTCACCGTGAACTCGAGTATATACGATTTCAAAAAGAATATAACCTCAAGACCCTGACGCCACCAACCCAATGTAGAATCTACAATGTCGTGCGCACAAGGGTTAAGATGCGGGGTTGGGTGATGCTGCAGAGCGCAGAGGAGTCTGCGAGCTACAGGGATGCCAGGTGGCACCCTGAGTCCGGAGGCCAGGGGTTGGAGGGTCGGAAGTTTGGAGGGTTGCGAGGGGGTGGCGCTGTGCCAGTCAGCGGTCGAGGGCCGCTCGGTGCGGTCGTGTGTAGGTGTCGCTTGCGCAGAAATTTGACTCTTTCGCAGCATCCCTAAGGGGGAAAAAAAATTGAAAAAACAAGATTGCGATCTCCACCGAATTTTTATCAATACACAGTGAAGCTTCGAGTTCATGATATGGATTCCACGTCGTGATCGAGGAATGGATGTCATTCGCTCACATCTGAATTCTAGTGCTCGTCTTTCCTCCCGAGGGAGAGATTCTGTGTTAAATGGGTTTGATTAGATTCGAATGAGAATTTCGGAACGCTACGTGCTGCGAATCACTTCGGAGTGGGTTTCATAAATTTTGGAGCTTAGTTCGAAGGTGTGTTTCATCGCTGCTCGATGCTCCATGTGATTCGGAGTGACATAATATCCACCGTCGAAGTGCAGTGTGGTAAAGGCTTCGTAAAATCTCGAAAATTTCATCCACAAAGTCAGGAACGGAGTGAAAAAAATCAACACCGATAACGAAACACGTGTACCGATCGCCTAAAATTCACATTCCCTGGTGGTGCGAGGATACGTGGTTTTCCAAACGCGGATAGAATTCCACTCGATCTGGAACAACGAAATCTGTGGTTGAGTGATCATCGAAGTTTCCACGGATCTAGATAAACGCGAGTGAAACATGAATCCGTGAATCAGCTGTTTGTCTAATCGTAGAGTGATCAACCCCCCCTGAGTGTGTTCAGGGTCTTTCGTAATATCAGAGGATTAACGTCGTCCATCATATAAGATGTACGCTCACGTTCACGCGGATAATGGCATGTGCTGTTATTTACCGACTGTCTTGTACCTCGAAAGATACCGTAAGTCAATCAATTGAAGACTTTTAATCACTTTATGAATTCTGATTTCTCCGTCTTCAGAGAAAAGAGGAAGTATCGTAATTTTAGTCCCAAGAATAAAAAGAGGCGAGTTTTCACAACGTTTTCAGAATCATTTTCAGATGGACATATTTTTGTCATCAATTTTTCTTTTGTGTTACGATGAATTAGGGGTCAATCGACGCTGTTTTAGCGAAGCTCAAACTGTTTAGATTTTTTTCTCGGATCGGTTGAGTCCTTTTTGAGTTATTTGAATGACAGGATTCCAAAAAGTGAAATGGAAATGATGATATCTCGACAACGAATCAATAAATTTGGATGGAAATTAGTAATGGAAGCTTTTTTCAGTCGCCCATCACGAATCTGCAGTCGGTTTTACGGAATATATAATGTTGAAGAAGTTTTTTTTTTTTATTAAGTTTTTAAGAGGATACCGCGAACGTTCTTTTGTTTTGTTTTTGTGTTGCTGGTCACGGTTCTAAAGTCAGATTTACAAAATTGAAAAAGAAGAATCTGAAATGCATAAGAAACAAATTTGAAAATGATCAGATTTTGATGAAATTGTTACTCAAACGTTTTTTAAATCAATGGAACGAATCTACAGGGTTCAGATTTCGAGCTTCAACTTCAGAAACTCAATTCTCAATTTTCAAAATTCAATTCGTCATTTTCCAAACTCAATTCCTTATTTTAAAAATTGAAAAGCTTTCATTGATCACAAATTTCAGTTTGTACCTACTTAAAAAATTTCGTTCTCCATTTTCAAAATTCAATTCGTCATTTTCAAAATTCAATTAATTATTTGCAAAATTCAGTTCTTCATGTTCAAAATTCAATACTGTTTTTCAAAGTTCAATTATTAATTTAAATGATTCAATTCCTCATTTTTGAAATTAAGCTCTTCAAAATTTCCATTGATCACAAACTTGACTTAAAACTTCAAAAATTCAAATCAGATGATAATATTTGCCGAGCTATCGAATCGAAAGTGAAAGCAGAAGTTCGAGGGCTGGCGGCATATTCATGTTGATTGTTAGCATTAGACAGTTCACTAAATGTTCGAGCTTCGAGGATTCGGAGGTCATAGGAAGAATAACTGATCTGAATTATCCGCGAACGTTGATAAAGATGCGAAATATGGAAATCCGGGATATAAATATACATCAGTGAAAATTGGTCATCCTTTTCATCCGGGTTCTCCCCAGGAGTTTCCAGGTGTTACTCGAGTCGCGCAGCTTTCACCCCGGTTTTCATAAAACTTTTGCACCGCGAAAATATACATCCACGTATGCATGAGAGATTTGTTGCCTTTCGTCGACACATTGTTCTCCAGGGTTTTAAATATTCCCACCTTCAACATCACCCTCAGCTTCCACTTCGCCCCTGCTACAGCCTTGTCAGCTATACCACGGCTACGTTAACAAACTTCCAAAGTTTCATGTTACTGATCTCTATATCCACTCTTCAGTGCCTTCGCACTGTATGCGGCTGACGCTACGCCGACCTTTACTACTATCTCGCGTGCTCTACGACCCGGAATTCAAATTGCATCAAAATTCATTATATGGTTGTTTCACTGTACTTTTTTTTTAAATTTTATTTCTGCGTATGGATGAATTGTAGAGCAACATTCATGTATATTGTCATTGAATTCGTCGATTTCGGTCTCATTTAGGGTGATCGGCCCGGTTTCTGACGTCATAATATATGAAATTGGGAGTGAAGGGTTTCAATGCATGAATTGATCCTTCATGGGTGATAAACGATTGTGTTTTCGATCTTTAATTCAATCGATGATTCAAAATCAAATTTTTTGACAAAGTTATCAGAAAATTAGTGAAAAAAAAAACATGTGGAAAAATCGATTCCTTCCAACTAAGTGAAAAAAAGCTTTCGTCAAATAAGAAAAATTGATGTTTCTTTTTGAATTCCTACATTAATGTAACGAGGAGAAATTTTCTGAAGAAAATGAATTCTAGTCAAATCGAAACGGACTGACTGCGGACCCGAAATCTTGTGTCACGTGATTTTAATAAACAGTACTATCTTTTTTCATGTGTAAAAGCTGTCAATAAAATTTCAATTGATTCGAGTAATGCATATATTTTATGAAACACCCTCATATTAAAAACGATCATGGGGTTCAGAAACTGGGCTAATTTTGCTTTTGAAAATACTGACATAAAATCGAAGCAAAAACTTTAGTATATTCATGTACGCCACAAAATTTTTTTCTGCACGTATATGACGGTACTAACCTACACAGCGAAAATCGTCCGTGCTCTATGTCAATGTCAAAACCAATCAGTTTCCTGCAGCACGCGTGATTCAGCTAATCAAGGACGTACATATACGTGTATACACGGGGGCACGAATTACTTTTGGGAATTGCATGGGCGTGTGAGGCAGGGCAGAGAGCCAGGGTACGTCGGTTGTTAATAACCCATTCAACAGGTTATCATCTACTGATTGGACAAAGTGGCCGCGACGTTGCAGAACTGTGGGACCAGGAAAATCGTTTGGCGAATATCAAACGATTCCAACTCCTCGTTGTTTTTTTTTTTTTTGTTTTTTTTTTTATCAGTTTTTTTCTTTTTTCCATTCCCCTCGTCCGTAAGAAGATTCGCTGAGCTTCGTGTACAGTTTTGAAATATTGGATCAACGTTATCCTGACCCTGCAGCGAGGATCTGCCCACGCGAATCGTATATTCACTGGAAGAAAATTTAAGGGCACAACAAGATTTTTTTTTTTTTTTTGAAAGATGATTAAATTTCCGAAGGAAAATCTATATCGCATAACCTTGTGATCATGAATCATGAGGTGAGAAAAAAAAAGTATGAAGAAAATTAACTCTTCTATTCTTCGGTTGTGAGAAATAAAAAATGAAAATTCAATTACATTCTTCCGTGGAGGCGTTATATCTACGTATACAATACATAGCGAAGATCAAATGGAGTGGAAATAAACATTGTTATACGTAACCCCGATAACGTGTATACGTGACCAAATTTATTATTCAGTGTGTGGTGTGTCTCGGTTAGTATTCGCGTATCGCGAAAGCATGCACACACATGTAGGCTTCTTGTCACAGCTCGTGAATTTCGTAGATCAGCATCAGAGTTATTCTTTTGTTTTCCACACTTTCGGAGATACAAGTGTTACACAATTGTGCCTGTAGGAGTCGCTAAGCCCTTTGTGATTAGAAGGGCTGGTTACCAGTTTTTGTACTCTTTTGTTTCTCTTTCACATCTTTTTTTTTATAATTTAATCACTTCTGTTTTTTTGTAATTTAAAGAAAATTTAATGTTACACATTTGCTCTTTCGAGATCGTGGTGAAATACGAGCGTCAAAAGATTGGCAGGAAAATCGATAACGTTATATACAGACCACTCTCCTGGAGGGCGTTACACCGTTCCAGTAACTTCATATTTATTATCCCTCGTAAACCACTACCCTTCCATTTAGTTTATTTCCCTTCCTAGCTGAAGACACCTTCAATAATACCAGGGTTGCTAGTCTGTCACGACTTTGGGAATAATTTCGGTTTCCCTGGGTTTTTTTTTTCTCAGGCTTCACTACTGTCAAAATTATCGATTATCTTCCTGATAAAAATTTGCAGAGTTTCGCTAGAATTCAATGCAGAACGGACAGTGAAACTAGACTTCTCCTAGACCAGGCGGAACTGATCTCGAGATCTGGAAACATAACTGGACAATAAATCGAACCGAATATTGTAATTCCACTCTTTCTTTCTTGAGGGGAGTTTTGGGGCACCTCAAGACTGGTGATCGTGGTATCGCAAAAAAGCCAACGAGTGGATGAATTCATCCCTCATCCTCGTTCTTGTAGGCATGGGAATTGTTTCGCAGCTCTCGACGGTTCACGAGAGGTGTACCTACTCCGAACCGTAAGGTTCACTTGTGAATACAAAATTGGACCTCCGCTTCGGTTCGCTTCTGTGTTCCGGGGACGTGTACGTGTACGCCTCACCTCGTCTGCAGTGAATATTGCTTCGCGAATACGAAATATGTACATAACCGCTACGAGTGGGTCGTATTACACCTAGGTACACTCAAACTGTTATTTTTAGATTGAAAATTCAAAGAACGTTTCTTCGGATATCCGTCTTGAATTCTTCTTCACCGTATTGACCAATCACCCTCATCAAATTTCCCGGAATTCTTATCTTCATTTGCCTTTCGAGGATGCTAAAATCCAGCAAATCCACTTTCTGCTAAATTTACATGCATACACATGCGGAATATGCGGTTGGGTATTTGGCCAAGGGATCCGCGAGATCCTGGCGGTTGTAACATCAGTCAAAAGTTGCGACTCATTTTTCAGGAATTTTGGAACGTAGAGAGTAAAAAAGAGAAAAGAAAGGAAGAGAGTCAGCTCACTTATCTTTATACATATACACATCGTTTTCTGAGAATGTGACAAATGCTTGCGCCGTGAAGATCGAAGCTATAGACGCAAGGAACAAGTTAGCTACCCGGATTTCTTTTCTTTTTGTTTCAAACCTAGTTCGCACCTCGATGGACTCTATATAAAAAATATCACGAATGTAAACCTGCTTTAATACACCTCGACTCGCAGAAAACTTTTATCACACATCAAATTTCACCCGGGTTTTATTTTTAGTAAACCGGTTCAAAACTACCCTGGCAACTGACCTCTGGATTAATTCCCGTCGCTATAGGTGAACTCAATTTTTTGTGTTCTTTTATTTATGAAATACATTTTTCACCTGGAAACATTGAATTAAAAAATGTATGCATGTGTGTGTGTCTTGAGTAAGGTGACAATAGTTATTTATCACTATTGCGAATTATAATTCCTGGGACTAGAAACTATAAAAAAGTGAGCGAGTTTGGGATGACTATGAGCCAACCTTTAAGCTTTCCGTTATTTATTTCGTTTCCAGCTATTTTGAATTTTGCGAATCTGACCT
The DNA here is from genome assembly GCA_018257835.1 of Euura lappo. NCBI lineage: Eukaryota > Metazoa > Arthropoda > Insecta > Hymenoptera > Tenthredinidae > Euura > Euura lappo. The sequence continues at coordinate 54,450 of JAEUYN010001295.1, forward strand.
CGGATTCTTGATCAGTGGTTCAAAAAACCTTTACGTACCAATTTTCATGAGAATCTGTTGATTCGTTCTCAAAATATCGTCATTTTTATTGTATTTTTTTTTAGAATTTCCGGGGGTCCAAATTCAAATTTGCCGCTAGTTGACCCAACCTATAAAAAAGTTCCTTATATTTTTCCGAATTTGCAAAAAACGACAAGGGGGAAATTCATATAAATCATTCTGGTTCGATCAACGTCCGTTTACTGAAAAACATCAAATCAAATTTGGCTCCACTTGACCCCGGCCGGATAATAGAACACGTACAGGTTTTCTCGATTTTCTCAAGAACTATGACGGAGCCGCAATTGATGAAAACTGGAGAGTAATTAGGAGATATGCAGAAGCAATTATTCGGACATTGCTTTTTTTATTCTAGTAGTCGGAATAAAAATTTGGGATGACGTCGCCCGTACCAAACAGGACAATTTTTTTTTATCCTAATTCACTCTAAAAAAAAGAAAGAAAAACGGTGAAAGAGCAATTAATGGAAAAAATAGCCAGAACTAATATTCTGCACATTTCAACGTGTGTAAGATTAAAAAAAAAAAAAAAAAAATACGAATAAAAAGAAGTGTGTCTTTGCCAGAAAAGTTTTTTTTTTCATATTATTTTTCTGCTGTCGTTCACATCACGCTTTTTACGATAACCCGCAGTAAATCATTATGTCTTCCTGAATATTCTTTCAACTTCGGGATGATCAATTGCGTTTCGTTCCGAATTCGCAGTAGGTAATATTTTTACATATTTTCGTATGTTTTGATTTTATTTTTTTATACCGAGATAAAACTCTCCTCCGCGTAGGGAATATTATACCGGTGACCCAAATCCCTGATAAAAAAGCGAACATAATAATAACAGCAGCAGTATCCATATAAGCATACATACTGGGATTTGATCTGATCATACGGCTTATTATCATACAGTTGCAGCTCTGTACGTTGAAAAGTTTTATCCAACATGATACCTATCTAATATCTATCCATAATATTATACTATAATGGAAATTTTACGATTCGGCGATAGCCCGAAAAGGAACTTCCGCATATCAGTGAATATCGTTGTTTTCTGCCAAATTGCCGGTTCGATAATATCGATATCGCGTGATAACATTTTTCCCCATTTATGTAACAGCGTGGGAAATTTTCATCTGGTTTTTAATTCTTATTTATATACCTCATTCCGATCACATTGCTTGTTCACTTCTTTTTGCAATATTAATCAGCAGTGAAATTAGCAATGCTCTTGAATTCTAAGACCCAAACGAGGTTCTATTTGTATTTTCGGATCTCAGTAAACTGAGAATAACCACTTGAGTGTATAAGCTTACTTCGTGGAATAGCTAGACTCAAATTAAGATAATTGCCGGGGGATTTTGCCAAGAAATTAAACTGAGATGTTCGATCGGAACGAGACCCTAGTTCTTTTCAACGAAGACGTATTTCTGCGGCGTGTTCTTTTATGTACATGTATATATCGATCGATTTCCGTTTCGCGGACCTCTTAGATCACCTGGCCTCGACGGTACATAACGACTAGCCGCAGATTCTACCCTTTTTACGAAATCTACTCGAAAAACCCCGGAGGATATAAATTAGGAGGCGAATACTCTTCCTCCTATGTTCGAATACGACCAACTTTTATAACTACACAGTCTTTTATCATCTATCAGAGTATCCAAGGTGAGGAAGAAAAACGAAGAGGAAGAATTGAAAAATGATGATAATAATAAGGGATGTTGGTGCTTGAAACCCAATTAATCACATCTCATGATCAATAAAAAAAAAAAAAACCCACTCGTATCAATCATGTGTGAACAATTATCCAGCTAATTTTATGACGAGACGTTTTGTAATTTTGAACCGTCGAGCAGGAAAAAATATTTTTGGTTATGGTGCGACGATCTACGTTTGCAAAAATTTGCTACTAAAACGGGGACCATGACTAAAAATCGATACAGCAGGTGGATTTTTATTTTTAACGGAAAATCTATGATTTGAATGAATGTTGAATTGAGATAAAAATTGAATCCAGGTTACAGAACCGTTGATTACAATTATTAATCTTTTAATTGCAATTTTCATCGTCATTGTCGTACATAGCTTATCGACGATACTATTGGGATAAATTATATTCCGCATTTACTTGGTACTTCGGGTACTCAAACCTCGTCAACTTATCACACCGAGCGATAATGGCTCCTAAGCTCACGATTCCCGTGACCATTTGGTCATTTTTTGGTTCTAAATGTACAGTTTTTCATCTATTAAGCCGCTGAATAGATTGCATCTCGCTAATAGCCAAAATCAGCGAATTCTCTCCTAATTATAATAATAACATGAATATCACCTCCATTCAATAACCCGGTTGCATAACATCTTTTCATTCCACGTACGTACGTACGTCAGGGGACTTGGCATAGCCTCGTTGTTGTAGAAGATCCTGCAGGAATGAACCGAGCTACCACTGACATCTGGACAAAGACTCAGGGGTCCTGCAGAGTCCTCCTATTTATCTTCCTGCAAAGGATTCCTTCTCGGCCTCTGTATAGCTGCTGCCGCGGATGAGAACGAGGATTCGGTGACATTTATACGAGAATTTTGGACACTTGAGAAATCGCTCAATGTCCAACGGAATATATATATATACCTTTTTCTCTTAATGGCCTGCTGCGGAGATGAAGAGAACTCGGTAAAAGAAACGAATTAAATTCAACCATATTGAAATACTTCAGCATCTTCTCATCGCCATTACCTACGAGTAGCTCGATCTGATTATGAGGGCGGTATTCTTTAGGTTTCAAGTTTGTCTTTGACACGTGGAACTTAACAGCCCAAGGGTACAAAATTTGTATGGGCATATCGAGTGAAAGCAGACCAAGAGGGAGGCTATTGATTTTACAGAATACTAACCTAACACAGGAAAGAATTTGGCTGAAGAAATCTCCTTTCTAATAATTCCTAATCGACACTTGAACAGTGTTATAATTTGTAAACGACCCAGTTTTTGACATCGAAAGAATATCAGCTGACGCTATTCTCTGCTAAATCAGGAAAGATGATGTCCAATCGGCAGTGATGGGTTTTATCACATATCTGATCGCCGAACGGCAAGTATGTAGAATAAGGTCCAGTTAATCATAATCTATTTCATTCAATGAATCTCAAGATGAACTGCAGCGATTGAAAAAAAAATTAGGATAATAATCTGACAGAGAATTCTATGTCCTATAAATTATACAAATATTTTATTCTGATCTATTCTGATCTGATCTATATTGGTATAGAAACATTATTAAATTTATATTTTACCCTTCAATTACACAACAAATGAAAAGGTTGATATTCAAATTATCATATATTGTTGATGCATTTATTGTTAATTTGTTGAATGAATAATGAAAAAAATTTGATTGAATTAAACAAGCCAAAAGTCTCTATTTGAACGAAATGTGAAAAAGAAGAAAACCATTGACGTTATGTGCGGCTCTGATATCCAGGGGTCAGAAACTGCGACAACGCTTGAATGAACAGAAATTACCGAAAGACACTGAATGATCGAAGTTTCTTTCTTGATTCTTCCTCTCATCAGTCAAATTAAAAAACGACCGAGGAAAACTGGGCCGTTTACCTTCGCTTTCATGTCGAGAAAGACACGCGAATGAAATAAAGTTTCTTCAATTCTTCGTCTTGGTTTTTTTCTCACGCCGTGATCCGTCTCGCTTTGAGATTGAACACGAATCGATGATATGGCGTTGCTGGACATCGATAGAGTCAGTAAACGAGTGAGACAAGGGGGTATGTAGTAATAAATTAATGATTAATCACCTCGAAATAGTATGTTCCAATGAAAGAAAAATCGTAAGATTCTTCCTACCACACATGCATTAAAAACTCGTGTTTTTTGCCCCCCTTAACGGGATGGAAGTCATAGTTTTTTGTCCGGAAAAGTAAGCCGGGAAAAAAAGTTGCCAGCGGGAAAAAAACTCCGGGAGCAGGGAAAAAAAACTCTCGTAGCCGTAGCAACGGTGAAATAAACCAAGAAAGTGCAGAATATACTATTGTTCTTGGTTAAAATTAACCGGAAATTCAAACGGTAATTAACAAACCCACCCCCTCGTGCTTGAATATTGGCTGAAATATAACGTCGTTCTGCGATTTTACGGAACACGAGGTGAGCTTCTATTCAAATATGGGAGAAGCTGCGTTATACGAGGTAATTATATTATTCGATGTAATCAAGTCCGGGAAAACCTTGTAAAAATCGTATAATATGTGCCTACAGCCTCGGTTTATGGGTTCTGAAATCACGCCGTGACCTTATTACGAGCCCGTAAAATAATCATTTATTTTTACTCATTTAATTAATTTTATCATTTAATTAATTTAATTAATAAATAACTTTCCGCAGTTTCTGATGAAGACGACGATTGGTCGTGGAAACGTTAAACCCAATTACTTAGGAGTGGATTAATTGTTTATTTCTCCTCATCCTCTGACTCGACTTGATCGATTTCCATTCACCATTTATTTTTACTTACTTATTTCTTCTTTTTTTTCTTCTCTTTGGTCTTCATTCCCACTTTTTCATCTTCTCTCCGGCTCTATCCTTCGCCTTTTTTTCTTTCCTTACCGGGGAAAAGCGTCATAAATTTGAAAACATTTCGTGTGAGCCATAGAACCAGCGGGGCGATCTAGAACCACCGAACCGGAGAACATTGACGACGATGAAAATCCATTTGTACAAAGTAGCTGGTTGGTATAGAAAACTCGGAAAGAAAATTTATTTTAGCAGACTCATAGGTACACGTTCCAGGATCCCTGCGGGATCGATCTAGAATCCATTTATCTCATTCTTCATACCTCATGCAGTTTTGATCATTATTCAATCAATATTCTGATCTGATCTAATTATCCGAAACGTCAAAGTAAAAGAATTGCGTAATCAGGTTTCGAAATAAATACTATAGTAAAATAAATGGGTGAATAATAGTGGAGAAAAAGATCTTTACATGGGATTCTAGAGTAAATTAATAAAGCTCTACTTTTGGACAGAAAAATTCAAATATATGTTGACAAATGTGCCCTTCAGATACATTGGAAGGAAGTAGAGCGTGAAAAGCTCCAATACCTATAAAAACAGTGACCGTCAGTTGTAGCCGAACGCGTGTCATTCTTTTTGCAATGGAATCCTCTCATTGTCAGCTTTTTCTAAAACGATTTTCGTCAGACTGAAATTCGCCAGAAATATCGAGTTTTTTAATCGACATTTTCAGGTGTCTATCAAAAACAACCTTCTTTGAGAGCTGAGATAATAATGAGACGAAAATAGTGGTTATGAATTTCGAATTGATCGTATATGCTACAAATTTTGCAAATTTCAAAATATTAGGATCAGATAGAGACCAAAGTAGAATTAAATGATATTAACAGTAGAGTGTTAAAATCTGAAAATTAGCGCATAATAATGACACCGGATTAATTTTTCAATTAAATAATACAAATAGTAAACTGGGAAAACCGGAAACCTTTCATTATTTTATCCATTCAACCCCCGAATCATCAAGTTCAACCTTCGGAATAAATATACTTTTTGAAAGACACCGTGCCAAACAATTTTTTTGAATTTTTTTTTTATGAAAGTACTGTAATTCAAGAGCATTGTTATCCATTTTTGTGAAAAAATATTGAAAATTGAATAAATCATGAATTTTCGAGTAGAAAATCGTGTTTTTCCGAACACTATAATTGTTCAGGATTTTTTTTAAGTACTCAAACCCAAAAATGTACAGCTTCATCGATGAGAGCATATTTTTCAATGTTCAAATTATGTCTCTGAATTTTTATACCGAAACATAACCCCTCGTCTTGCTTTAGTAATCGCTCAAAGTTGCCTCGGGTCAAATTGACCCGGTGTGACTATTATGATAGACTACTTAGGTGTGATGATCACGGGTTGAAAGTGACCGATTTCCTGAACTCTAAACCCTTTTAGAACGAAAGAAAAATATAGCAAAACATTTAGTTGCACACAAAAATGAAAGAATGTCACGAAAACCACTAAAATAATATCAAGATTTTCGTGACACAAAAAATAATCTCTTACGTGGATTATGAGTATTCGTCGGACCTATGGTTGCAGAATTTTCAATGTTAGTTGAAATAATGATTAAACTTGAAGTTGAAGCAACATAATTTGGCCCAAAATACATGATTAAAGATGTTATTTGAACCGAAAAACCCATTCTTGAATTTTAAATACTTAAGTAGTCTGCCGAAAATATTACATGATAAAAGGTACCTACTTATCAACGTAATACACATTTTAGGCCATAAAAAAATAACGCCTGGCTCTCCCTCTCTGAAAATTACACAGCACTGAGAGGATACATATATCTACGTCTGTGATTTTTTTCAGATTAAAAAAAAATGCATTTTTCCGCAATCTCTAATTGTTTCGGGAAAGGGAGACAATTTTATGTTGAGCGATCGAAAATCCCAATGCCCTATTTTTGTTCTAAAAACTATATTCTTTTGCAAAGAAAATGAGCCCAAGTTGATCTCCCTATGACCAACGTAGCCGGAGTTATGATTTTTTGAAAAAAAATGCGCCAAAACGAAGAGGTTGCATAACTTCGAAAATATTGAGAATAAAAAAAAAGCTTTGGCGAGTATTTTTTTTTCAACGTGAACTACTTTTTCTGAGATCCACGTCAAGATCAGAAAAATTTGTCCCAAAAGCCTTGATCACTTGATATGGAACTGCCCATATTATACGACTTTCAGATGTATTTGCATATAGATTATATATTTTTCAATTTCATCAGGTATAACCGCGATAAGGTGAACAAATATAGCCAATGCAGGCACTCAAACAATTTAGTCGGTGTTTCCCGTTCCTCATTGCTCGCATAAATCTTCAACCCGATCAACAATTTTTTAGATAGTCTAAAAAGGGGTGACGTTTTTTTTCTCCTATATGTTTTTTATTTTTTTATTTTTATCAACATTTCTGACGGAAAATTTATGCCTCGGAATAATTTTTCGTTTTATCTATGTCTCGCTTTTGAAGTAATTCGAAATAATTGAAAAGGTTGTAAAATCCGGAAGCGGTTTCTTAGAAATTTTACCTAACGCTTTGAAGCAGAGACTACATTTTTTCTGCCACACGTGTGTTGAAATACTTCGAGCGTGTTATACAACACCTACGTGGTTACCATTGCCATTAATTATATTCCCAGCGGTCATTAACGAAGTCTTGTGAGCCCTTATATGTTTCCGCACGAAAAGGTGAATGAATAACTCTGGCGTTTGTTGAAACAGAAGGAAGAAAAAAAAAACGGAAATATATGGGAATTTTCATCTCTTTATATATAAAAAAATCCTTCGTCGTCGTTCGCCACGTAACTATGGGTAACTATGGACGGTTGTTGATTTCACGATGTGCCCAGTGTGTGTGTGTGTGTGTGTTGCATGTGTGTGGATGTGCAGGTCCATCGCAGTTCCTGTCGTGCCATAGTTCTGGGTGTCCAGGTCCACCGCGCCGTAGTTTTCGGTCTCCAGGTCTATCGCGCCATAGTTAGGGGTGTCCAGGTCTATCGCGCCATAGTCCTGGGTGTCCAGGTCTATCGCGCCATAGTCCTGGGTGTCCAGGTCTATCGCGCCGTAGTTTTCGGTCTCCAGGTCTATCGCGCCATAGTTCTGGGTGTCCAGGTCTATCGCACCATAGTTCTGGGTGTCTAGGTCCACCGCGCCGTAGTTTTCAGTCTCCAGGTCTATCGCGCCATAGTTTTCGGTCTCCAGGTCTATCGCGCCATAGTTCTGGGTGTCCAGGTCTATCGCGCCATAGTTTTCGGTGTCCAGGTCTATCGCGTCATAGTTCCCTCGTCCAGGTCTATCGCGCCATAGTTTTCGGTCTCCAGGTCTATCGCGCCATAGTTCTGGGTGTCCAGGTCTATCGCGCCATAGTTTTCGGTCTCCAGGTCTATCCTGGGTGTCCAGGTCTATCGCGCCGTAGTTTTCGGTCTCCAGGTCTATCGCGCCATAGTTCTGGGTGTCCAGGTCTATCGCACCATAGTTCTGGGTGTCTAGGTCCACCGCGCCGTAGTTTTCAGTCTCCAGGTCTATCGCGCGATAGTTTTCGGTCTCCAGGTCTTAGTTCTGATGTCCAGGTCTACCGCGCCATAGTTTTTGGTCCCCAGGTTTATCGCGCCAGTTCTGGAATGTCCAGGTCACAGTTCTGGGTGTCCGGTCTCAGTTCTGGGGTGTCCAGGTCTATCCCGCCATAGTTCTGGGGTCCAGGTCTATCGCGCCATCGTTCTGGATGTCCAGGTCTCAGTTCTGGGTGCCCAGGTCTATCCCGCGTCTCAGTTCCGGGTGTCCAGGTCTATCGCGCCATAGTTCTGATGTCCAGGTCTTAGTTCTGGATGTCCAGGTCTACTGCGCCATAGTTTTTGGTCCCAGGTTTATCGCGCCATAGTTCTGGATGTCCAGGTCTACCGCGCCATAGTTTTTGGTCCCCAGGTCTATCGCGCCATAGTTCTGGATGTCCAGGTCTCAGTACTGGGTGTCCAGGTCTATCCCGCCATAGTTCTGGGGTCCAGGTCTACCGCGCCATAGTTTTTGGTCCCCAGGTCTATCGCGCCATAGTTCTGGATGTCCAGGTCTCAGTTCTGGGTGTCCGGTCTCAGTTCTGGGTGTCCAGGTCTATCCCGCCATAGTTCTGGGGTCCAGGTCTATCGCGCCATCGTTCTGGATGTCCAGGTCTACCGCGCCATAGTTTTTGGTCTCCAGGTCTATCGCGCCATAGTTCTGGGTGTCCAGGTCTACCGCGCCATAGTTTTTGGTCTCCAGGTCTATCGCGCCATCGTTCTGGATGTCCAGGTCTACCGCGCCATAGTTTTTGGTCTCCAGGTCTATCGCGCCATAGTTCTGGATGTCCAGGTCTACCGCGCCAAGTTTTTGGTCTCCAGGTCTATCGCGCCATAGTTCTGGGTGTCCAGGTCTATCGCGCCATAGTTCTGGATGTCCAGGTCTACCGCGCCATAGTTTTTGGTCTCCAGGTCTACCGCGCCATAGTTTTTGGTCTCCAGGTCTATCGCGCCATAGTTCTGGATGTCCAGGTCTACCGCGCCATAGTTTTTGGTCCCCAGGTCTATCGCGCCATAGTTCTGGATGTCCAGGTCTACCGCGCCATAGTTCTGGATGTCCAGGTCTCAGTACTGGGTGTCCAGGTCTATCCCGCCATAGTTCTGGGGTCCAGGTCTATCGCGCCATCGTTCTGGATGTCCAGGTCTACCGCGCCATAGTTTTTGGTCCCCAGGTCTATCGCGCCATAGTTCTGGATGTCCAGGTCTACCGCGCCATAGTTCTGGATGTTCAGGTCTCAGTTCTGGGTGTCCAGGTCTATCCCGCGTCTCAGTTCCGGGTGTCCAGGTCTATCGCACCATAGTTCTGGATGTCCAGGTCTGTTCTGATGTCCAGGTCTTAGTTCTGATGTCCAGGTCTACCGCGCCATAGTTTTTGGTCCCCAGGTTTATCGCGCCATAGTTCTGGATGTCCAGGTCACAGTTCTGGGTGTCCGGTCTCAGTTCTGGTGTCCAGGTCTATCCCGCCATAGTTCTGGGGTCCAGGTCTATCGCGCCATCGTTCTGGATGTCCAGGTCTACCGCGCCATAGTTTTTGGTCTCCAGGTCTATCGCGCGCGCCATAGTTCTGGATGTCCAGGTCTACCGCGCCAAGTTTTTGGTCTCCAGGTCTATCGCGCCATAGTTCTGGGTGTCCAGGTCTACCGCGCCATAGTTTTTGGTCCCCAGGTCTATCGCGCCATAGTTCTGGGTGTCCAGGTCTACCGCGCCATAGTTTTTGGTCCCCAGGTCTATCGCGCCATAGTTTTTGGTCTCCAGGTCTATCGCGCCATAGTTCCGGACGTCCAGGTCTACCGCGCCATAGTTTTCGGTCTCCAGGTCTATCGCGCCATAGTTCCGGACGTCCAGGTCTACCGCGCCATAGTTTTCGGTCTCCAGGTCTATCGCGCCCTGGGTGTCCAGGTCTATCGCGCTATAGTTCTGGGTGTCCAGGCCAGGGCATACAGGTCTTTTAACAATAATTCGTCTGTTTTTGCAAGAAGGGTTAGAAATGGTTAGAATAGCCACTGACGGCTAGAAAAAGTTAGGCCAGTCATTCCTAGGAAAAATGAGTGTCCCAAGAAGGGTTAGAAATGGGTAGAACAGCCACTGACGGTTAGAAAAAGTTAGGCCAGCCATTCCTAGGAAAAGTGAGGCGCGGAGCGCCGAACAGCGAGGCGCGAAGCGCCGAGTGCCCGAGGCGCGTAGCGCCGAGCGGGGTTGCCGCGCGAAGCGCGGAGGGGCGGAGCCCCTAGTTTTTACATAAATTCATCACGTGTCAAGAAATTTATCACGTATTTCAAAACGAGTTCATCAAACTCTGTTAAAGTAGAAAAAAAAAATCAAATTCTTCAATGTTCTAATAAATTTCAAGCGTGTATTTTATTGCTTCAGAGTTTATATATAAAATAAACAGCTGGAAAAGTTCCTTGGCGAAGAGAAGACAGGAGCTTTAACGATAAATACGACGTTTATAACTTTGTGGGCCTGACGCGTGACTTGAGGAACAATACGGCGTGCCTAAGCCCCCTGTACCGCATTATATTACATTATATACCAGTGCAAACAGGGCGATGAAACCGAGGAGAGATGAATAAAAACTTAAACGCAAATCAGCCCACCAGCAACTTTATGGCGCTGGAAGATATTTTTTTATCCTGAAGATTTTTTCAAATTGAAATCTGATACTTCTTTCTTATCAAAGAACAAATGTTTTTACGAAGAACCGATGTTTTTCATCTGACGTGTTTTTTTTTTTTTTTTCTAATTATGACGCTTTGTCGAGGCGTGAGGATCGGCCAGAAGGCAGAAGGTGAAGACTCGACGTGTAAAGGCTGTCCGACCTCGTGGCAATGACTACTGCCGGTGTCTGGCCCGTAAGGACACAGTACTAACATAAGCCACAGAGACTACAGTAGTAGAGGTAGCTATGCGCCAGACAAGTCGCGAATAGCGTACCTATTTTCAATTATTTAGGGTTCTACTGTATTTTGACAATCTTACTATCACTATTTCACCTGGGATATGGATATCTGTTTCCGGAGTCACATGTTGTGACAATTTCTGGTACTTTTTAAAAATAATATCTGACTATCGATTTAATTAGAAGAAAAAAACAAGGGTTAAGTGAATAAATGAGACATTGAAATTCAATTTCAAGATTCGATCATAAAAATAAATTTTCATTCAATATTTCAATCAAATTATCGTTTCAATTCCAATTTTCTATAACGAAGAATAAAATGAATTAGGCAGGAAATGAAAGTACTCAGTTCCACACTTGAATGTTTAAGCTTCAATATTGAAAATCCAACATTGGGCGATTTTCTCGGATATCCGATCATATCGATATCCGACACATCCCTGGTACAATCGCAAGATAAATTGAACTATTTCTTTCGTTTGACTTGCAAACCCTAAAGTTTCACATCGTAGTACAAAGGCTTTTCTGCGGTCAGCACTTATCAGGGTAAATTTAAATTTGGGGTAACGGTGATTCGAGTTCTGTGCCGCGAGATACCCTTTTCGGAGGGTATTCTCTATTTGATTTTCGAATCCCCTTCCAATTTGTATCCTCAGGGTTGTTTCGGAAAGCTGGTCATCACCCCACGACGTGATATCCGTCTAATGAGATACTGTGCCAAATTATTCACGTCGATCGCGATTCCGAAACCCAGAAATTCTGATTCAATTCATTCCATATTATCACCATACTCTACAGGCCCAAAAACAATCACATCTATGTACCCTACGCTTATCGCGACGAGATGAACGATAAAAAAAAACCTGCAGTGATTTTTCCCCAAGATCAAAGTATTAAGGAATGAAAAATGTGAAGAGGGATATCGCTTTGCGATAATGTCGCAGATTCAGTTAAATCTGATCACAGATTATTTTTTACTCCTTTTCCATAATCTTTTTGGACTCTTTCAAAAGAACAGAATTACCTCGATTTCATCGCTGCCTCCGAATTGTACCTTCATCTCTGAAAATTTCATCCAACCCGCATTTCACATCGCAGAACGGAAAAACGTTCAACGGTTCACAAAGAAAATTTTGTTTTACGCCCATTGAACGAAAAGTATCTTTGATCAGGAGATTATTAATGAAGAAATGAAAGATGAGAGGGAAAGTAATCAGCGAAAATTTCGGTGGCACGGGTTCAAAGGATTCAATATCGTTACAAAATTCATTCATCTTTTTTTAACATTTATTTCAAGTGTTAATTTTCTGTTTAGGTAATTTTCAAAGTGCGTCTCGTCGTTTATTATTGCGGCTGGTTAACCACCAGAGGATTTCAGCCTTATGTTACCCGCAACTATTTACCTCTCTTCAATGCAACGAATATGCGGAGTGCCGACTCCCCTTCTCTCCGATACCATTTGAAAGTCGAATGGGAGGTACGGCGTTTGCCAAGTGGAGGTTAAAATCCAACTCACTTAGCCGCATGATTCCATGTATATACAAATGCAAATTGGAATACTCGCTCGTTCAGGCAGTTACTTATGGTTTCATGTTAATTAACTTCGCACAATAATCAACAATTATCATCACCGTCGAATTGACTACCAAAAACTTTCACGGCGTCGTGTTGCCGGTGGGTAGGTAATTATAGCTCTGCAGAAATACAACCCTTTCAGAAATTCATTTTGAAGAGCGACATTATGAAAATTTGGTCATCATTTTGGACTCATATCACATCATATCTACTTTCACTGAATGCATTGCAAATTTTTCACAATATAGGCACTGATTAATGTTAAAAATTTTGGACAAAAATTTGTTTCACCTCAAAAATGGTCTTTGGACTATGGTTTTCATGGGACCTTGTCCATGTTCTGCTTATTCAAGTAACCGAATTCTAATAAACGAAGTAGGCATGAAGATAGATAACGGATTTGGATAAAACTTGGTATGGGTGCAAACTCCAAAATATCAAATCCAGTATTCTGATGGAAAATATTTTCAGATTTCTTTTGAAGTTGGTATCCGAAGGTTTTTCGGGACGTTGATAACGAACCTGAGCGCAGATTCGTGGTATTCGAAATGGCGAATCCAATTTGGAGGCAAAAATTCTAAAAGTATTCGGATTTAGATGCGAATGGTACTCGTCGGTTTTTTGGGTCGGTGACCACGAATTGTTCGTTGAATTTCGGAGAATTCGAGAGGATTAAATAACAATAAAAACGAGAAGTTCAAAGGCTGGTACATTGGCAGTCCAAATATAAGCTTGTTTTTTTTTTCACATTTCAACGGTACGATTAAACCCTGAGTTTATTTGTGAAAATAAATGATTTATATGTATATTGGATACAGATTTGTAAAACATCTGTTAATCACACTAAGTTGATGAAAATAATTCATTTCCCCAAAATATCAATTTTATCATACCATACATAGTATTCTGATAATTCCAACAAAATTTTCACATTATCAGGTGAGGATGATACGGTTCAAGGATGAATTTTGTGCTAAAACCCTGTCCTCGATCATTATTTGAGACGATAATTTTTCTTCTCTACTTCCTGGCAATACTTATAGTATGTAAAAAGTGCTCTCACAATAAGAGATACCTGGAATATAATAAAGTAAAAATTGTATAATCTAGAATTTTCAGGCTAGTCTTGCCTTACATAAAAATCTTAGAATCAACATCAACGAACCGAAATAACACAAGACTTGGGTGGATGTTATGAAATAGGTAAAAAATTTTTTTTTTTCTTTCGTTCTTCTGTTTTCTACTATAAAACCTAAAAACTTTCGATTTTCTCTTTCATCCCAGTAGATTACTATCTGCAACGTATCAAAGATCTCGTGGAAAGTCTCCCCTCCCCCCCCCTGCCCCTAAAAAAACGAGACCGATAATAAAATGTCCAGATCGAGGTTGTATACCAGTTCAGTAAGCCATAACGCGACTTGGAAATGTCCTAGAAAGAAAATGAAGGCAATTTTTTTTCTTCCTTTACCAATGCAGCAATGTCAAGCCCGATAAAATCGATGTTATTTGTTCAGTCTCCCTTTTTTTTCACCCCTACCCAATTGACAAGAAATAGAAAAAAAACTTTTCTTTCCTAACCATTTTCATCCTGCTTATCGAAGTTTCGAGCCATTTTCTTCCCCCCTGTAATAGATATCGAATATGTTACCCTGAGAAACAATTTCTATTTTCTGATGTTAGGAAATTGTTGTTTTTTGATTCTCAAGAAATTTTTCTGTTGTTGTAAGAAAAATCAAACGATAATCATTGGCTTGAAAACAAGCCGTAGAAAAGGTTGGAGCAGAAAGCTTCGACTTTGTAAGTTGTGATAAGACATCGGATACTAGCAGGAAAAAAAGCTGATAAATTTTCTCTCGTATTTTGCCAGGATTCTTTCAACCTTTTTTTTCTCTCTTTTTCCACTTCACTCGACTTTTTTCAACCACTTTGAAATTGGCTTGTGATTTCCTACTAGTCGGATTCAGGTATCGCTCGAGTTTGGCTTGTGGTAGAGAAATCTCTTAGCTTAATTTAACGAAGCAAGAAGATACCTATTTTCCCTCCACTCTAAACTGCAGTCTAAAACTCTTTGATGAAGAAAGAAAGAACCAGGCAGAAATGATGATAATTTTTGAAAAATGATGCTGCGCATTGGTTCGCCGATCGTCGACAATATTTGTCACAAAGTACAACAAAGATTCGTATATTAAATTCTAATGTCGAAAACCAATTTTCCCAAGTTGTTTTTGCCCTCTTTCCCCAAACCTTCAACCTCCCCTCGTCATTGGAAAGCGTTTACGACGCGAAACAAGTTGCTCGAGTTTTCGTTACTTTGAAAGGTTACCGCAAAGCCGTTAATCCGTTGTCGATATACAGACACACACAGATGTCCGACCTGCACCCTTACGACGTGGAAAAATGTTCGAGAGCGAGGCGAGGGTGAGACAACCGGCTGATATACACATGTACATCGGAATTGGAAAGGAAGAAGATGTGTGGGGGGTAGTTTTCTCCGCAAGAACAAGACAGATATTAATTTTCGGAAACAGTTGCCTCATTTTTTATCGTCGTTGAGAGGGAAGAAAAAGAACTAGCCGGTTTTAGCCAAAAAGCTCATCGCTTTTTTGCGTAAGGCACGATCGCAGAGTGCTGGTTTGTTTTGAAATAGTGTTCAAATCCCCCAAAAATTTCAAAATTTTGATTCGTGATTAGAAGGCTGAATTCCAAAGCTCGCTATTATTTCCAAAATTGACAAAGATAGCAATCGCCATTTCTGAACCGGAAGTCGGATCGGGTCTAAAAAGAAATTTGCACATCTTCGGGGTAAAAAAAGTATCCAGTGCAAATTTCATCAAAATCGGTTCAGCGGTTTGGCTAAGCTCGTGTTTACAAGCAACTTCAACGATTTGACACCGAGACGCTGGAGCCGGAAAAATCCTCAAAAATTCCCAAAATTTTGATTCGTGATCAGAAGACTGTATTCCAAAGCTCGCTGTTGTATCTTCAATATTGGCAAAGTTAGCAATCGCAATTTCTGAACCGGAAGTCGGATCAAGTACACAAACAAAATTGCACATCTGCAGGCTGAAAACAGTATCCAGTGCAAATTTCATCAAGATCGGTTCAGCGGTTTGGCTGAAACCGTGTTTACAAGAAATGGGCGGGTCACATACACCACTCTTGAAAATGTTCGAAAACGACTACCCAGGTGCCAAAACGTGCTCCCTACATGATTTTAGAATTTTTACTCGATCCGACGTTTTCAGCGATGGCGAATGTATAAGGCACTCCGTTTTTAACGATCGTGCCTAAAAATGTGTCGATTGCCGAGATACCTGACAGTGCGAATTCCAATTAGACATGGAAAATCGTAAGGGCAGAATTTAATTAATCCGTTGAATCATTAGGGCAAAAAGTTTTCTCGAGTATTTGGAATGTTGGGTGTTTCCGTTTGAAATCCGTTCCGAACCGGAAAGCCGATAATCACTTTGCCAAAATTTATTAGGGAATTAGTAAATCCGTGAAAACTTTCCACGACCCTATTTCTGAGGTGCGTTTACAAATTGTGTGAAAAGTTCCGAGTGTAGCGTAACGCGTCCGGGAAAACCATCTGCGATTCAATTATACCCACCGACCCTACCCCATACATAATATTCTACTATTTGGCAACACGGTGCACTGGACCGATCTTTGACCCTTCGATTCAACCCCTGACATCCGAAATATCTGAATTTATATTCCCGTTATACAACACAACGCCTTCCTCGAGCGGATGTTAAAATGATCAAATTTCTCTACGCCTTCTGAGTTTCCGTCCCAAATGTTCCTCCTCTTCACTTTGGTCAGAACCAACACTGATTTTTAGTTCATTTCTCTGAACAGTGATAATTGTCACTAGCGAATTTTTGGTGTCAATTTCTTCCATTATAGTGAAAGTAATTTGTAATTACTGATCAATTTCATAGGATCGCTTTGAAATTACCCAAATTCACAGTTACTAAATTATCTTGAAATTATACAGCTCGAAGCACTCAATGTAACTCGAAAATCAGCCTAATTATCGTGAAATTACACTAAATTATATAAAATTCTACGAAATCACTTGAAATCAGATGAAACTGTATGAAAGAAATAGCAATATGAAATAGTTTTATTTTCAGAATCCCTGATAGAAATCAGTTGAAATGACTTCTGATCGTTTGTCACGTGACCTGTGAGTGAACATCCTCGCAATGAAACTAAATCTCGTGTCTTCGCTCTCTTCTGCATTCCTTCGGCGAAATACTAAAGCGCAAATAATTCTGTAATGGAATCTGAGGGTTAGCTTAATGTCCATGGCGCCCAACCGCCGTTGATTAAACACTCTAATGCCCACTTGCCATGAGGGAAATATGATTACGAGGGAATTTTCCACACAGCTGGTGTACCGCTCGCTCACTTCCTCCTCCGCTTCTTTAATCTCCCTCATTTCCTAGTCGCCATAGACTTCCGGCGGAAGTAGACGTAGGGCAAATGGCACCCTTTGCTCGAAGGAACGCGATTTTCAATCCTCTTATCTACGTAAAAAGCGACATCCCCCCCTTTTCAGACAACGGGACAACGTTTATTTCAGGAAACTTTATTACCCCGTGAGACACAACGCCCTCGACATTCTTCCCGGTTACCGAGGGATGTTACGCCGCGGTACCCCTCGGTAATTGTACGGTTAATTACTGTAGTAATTTTATTCTTGTATGGTTCTTGGAAAGGTTATTTCATGGTTTTTCATCTGTATTAAAACGAATGAACTCATTAAACACAACTGCGAATTGTGATTAAAATATTCTGCTGATTGTAACATTGTTTTATCTATTTTTTTCAGAGGCTCACAGAGCTTTGGAACTGCTCGAGGATTATCACGCAAAGTTGACACGGCCTCAGGACAAGCAGCTCAGATTGGCGATCGAACGCGTCATCAGAATCTTCAAGAGCCGTCTCTTCCAGGCGTTACTTGGTGAGTGGAGACAATTTATTAACCCGTCAGCACTCGCGCTGACCGGTAACGCGGCCGAGGAGCGCCGGAGAGTTCCGAAGACTGTCGAGGAACGCCGGAGGACGCCGAACGCGGCGGTTTCCCGCACCCTTTGTGAGAAATTCTATTTCTCTCGATTCAGGTCTAGTTAGCTTCGATAATATTCAACAGTATAACGATAGCGAAGAGCACACGAGATTTATCGTAGAACAAAATTACCGTGTCGTTAGCAGGGTTCGAGAAATGGATGCAAAAAATTACAGTCAACCGGGGGATGACACACGTGGGAATTTTTTTTCGAGACTCTACTCCCCCGGCTATTATTACATCGTTATTTCACCCCTTATTCCGCATTTGGCTCAATATCGCCATTTATGCCCGATTTCTGGGGCCTGTGTACAATAAGAGAAACGTAGAATCGTGATACCAGCATTATGAAATTGATTTTCGAGCGAGTGTGTGAAGGTTGGTATTTTTCTTGAGAGGGAGCATGATCTCGTTACGAAAACCTCTCATCCAATTTTCTGTTGTTCTACCTCTCCTCGAAGTCGGTGGTACTGCTGGTGCTGTTCAGTCGAGAAGTAAACGAGCTAGAATAGCAAAAGAATGTCAGGAGTCGTTACGACGGCATTCTTCCCATTTTTCTATTTTGTAACCGTATATATTCTTTTGCCCCACCTTTCCTTCCATCTCGCATCTTCTTTCCAGATGGTTTTTTTTCAACGTTTTATCCGCATCTTTTCTTTTTTTTTTCTTTTCTCGTCATCGTGTCGGAAAAATTCTTGTTCGTCGTCCGCCTCCTTTTCAAATGAATCTAATAAAATATAGAGGAAAAAAGAAAAGTAAGTCAACCAAGCACTTCGCAAACTCGTACATAAAAATCCATCGTACGTGAGTGATGATACTTTTCAAGATATTTCGAGCCTCACTCAACGTAGCTCATGCCAAGACGTCTGTGATAATGGATGTGGCAGTGTCTCGGGGTGTGAAAGAACGAAGGTGTCTTTTCCGTTTCTTTGACACTCCTTTTCAGTTTTCTTGACACAAAAATTGCAGGGTCGATAGACGATGAGGTGAATTCAGTCACGACGAGCTTTGAAACCCTGAAATTTATTTACAATTTGCATATTAAATATCCGTTTTCGTTTAGACGTCAAGTCTAAGTAATTTCGTTTACGTCCCATCAAATAATTTTCCGCGTTTTTCGCAGTTTGAGGAGTGAGAATTGTTCGCTTAAAGAATAGGCTTTAAAAAAGAGAGAAATAAGTGTCTCAGAAATGACGAAACCTACCTGTGCAAGGAGTTAAAAACCTTCGGGCTGGTCGTGTCGTAATGAGGTTCCGTTAGGAGGCTTTAGGCTATTAAGAATTGGTTCGGAAATTGAACATAAATTTTAACGACTTTGTTCACGCGTCTCGTACCTACTTTAAAACCCTTCCAGGTCTCGATCGGATCGATACCTACCCCTGTGACTTTTTCCCGTTCAGAATATAATCGATTGTCACACTGGTTTTACTCACCCCTATTCAATACCATTAAAAAATTTCTCGTTATTTGATACTACCCATTCTGTTAGATAAATTTCCCGCTGCCTTCAGTCGATGAGAGATTTTCGATCGTGTTGCAGAATTTTAAGACCAATATTATTCAATTCTATGGTGCGAAATACGCTAGAAAAAGGATGGGCATAATGTATAATCAAATATGATTGACACATTTTATATGGGATCATACATGAACGTATTTCTGATCATATAGGAGACCCTACGTTCATATTTGTTCAGATATGAGTCCCATATTGGATATGGGATCATACATGAACGTATTTCTGATCATATAGCAGTCCCTAAGTTCATATTTGTCCAGATATGAGTCCCATATTGGATATGGGATCATACATGAACGTATTTCTGATCATATAGGAGTCCCTAAGTTCATATTTGTCCAGATATGAGTCCCATATTCCATATGGGATTATACATGAACGTATTTCTGATCATATAGGAGTCCCTAAGTTCATATTTGTTCAGATATGAGTCCCATATTGGATATGGGATCATACATGAACGTATTTCTGATCATATAGGAGTTCCTAAGTTCATATTTGCCCAGATATGAGTCCCATATTGGATATGGGATCATACATGAACGGATTTCTGATCATGTCCCTAAGTTCATATTTGTCCAGATATGAGTCCCATATTGGATGTGGGATCACATATGGACCTATTCCTGATCATATATGAGTCCCCAAGTTCATATATGTTTAGATACAGGTCGCATATTGGATATCGCGTCATATTTGATCGTATATAAGTTCGTAAATTGATTACTTTCATGATATAAGTTCATACTTGATTCAATGTGATTCACATCATGGATAAAAAACCATGTATGGGATTATATATGATCATATATGACTTCATGCGTTCATATTAATGACTCGAAAGCTGGATATGAGGTCATGTTTGACGACGTATTGCTTCATTAGGTTCATTACGACGATGATACAAATATAAGTTCATATATGCATCAATTCAATTCAAGTGTTGGATGTGACTATATCTGATCGTGTATCAATTCATAAGCTCACATATAACTAAGTCTCTCGAGATACAAGTCTATAAATGACCCGATATCCAATGTGTCAGATTTGATCATATTCAGAGACACGATCATATATGTCTATTTTTTTTCCTCAAGTTTATGTACCTTGCTCTCCAAATTCTTTGGAGTGACTATATACTATACTCCACAAGAGTGAAAAAAGTGCCAGTCGGAAAAGAGTGAATAGACACTCCAAAGAATTTAGAGACTGAACTCTGTTACGGAAAGACAATTTGGGGATCTTGTGCATATTTTATCTGTAAAATATTTCGAATTTCGTCTCATGATTTTTGATACATGTATTCTTTTGAAATTCATTTGAGTGGAATATTCGGGTCATTTATCGGGGTCATGAGCGGAGCTGTATGACATCGTCGAGTACATCAGCCATAGGCAACCGGCTCTCGAGTCAAATTTCAATTACGTGCTTCAAAAACGGTGTAAGTGGATAGGTATAGGACCTTTGAAACTTGACCTGTGCTAGATCGAGTAGAATTTAGGTAAAGGGAGAAGGGAGAAGAGAGAAGAAAGAAGAGAGAAGGTAAGACCGTCGGTATAGAGATCAAGCGAGCAAGAGACCAAGAGGTCGACCAGTAGATAGTGCCAGGCACTTAGCCACGCCATTTACCGCTTGGTTGCCCTAAACTGATATAAATTGGCGCATCAACCACTCTCCTCAAATTTCAGGGCTTACGCTCATGATGCGGGTACTCCGGATTCTGCTAGTTATTCTTTCGTAGTAATTATTTAACAAGCTTCGCGTAAAAAGGATAATCAAGTTTCAAGCTTCTTCTTTACAATCTTCAGCAATATCGGTTATTCTCGATCGATTCAAGTTCCCTTCAAGTTTGCCCCGTATGTGTGCTCATGCACGTCCGTACTCCGCCTTTACTCGTTTGCCATTAACTGCCCTAACAGCCATTAACAGTTACCAACAGTTGCTGAAGCATCCTCATAATTTTCAACCCGGTAACGGCATCATACCTATTTGAATTCATTAGCGGCCTACCCGTCCAGAGAAGCATCAGTGTCAACAATCACGAACCACGACGTGTCGTAGAGTGGGGGAAATATTGACCAGGTGAAAATAGAGATCACCATTTGGACAGAAATTTATTGGAGATAGACTGAAAAAAGAATCCGAGGAACGAGGAAAAAGAACACAATAATTTCAATGACAGAAGATTGTGTGACAAGTGTGGAAAGTAGACGATGAGATCGACTCAGTTATTTCAGAAAGTAAAGCCCTGGGATGGGAAGTTGATCACTCACGATCTGCGCATGTGCCAACTTTACTTTTCTAAACAGGCAATACGTGTAGAAGCTTTAAAAAAAGCTCAAAAAAGAGCGTCAGTCATGTGTGCATCCAAAAAATGGTATCCTAAAGCATTCGGACGGGAAAAATGTTCAAGTTTGTTCTGTTCCTCATTCCCAACAAGCTTGACGATGCTTCGGGTCCGAATTCTCATTTTGCACTGTGATAAAATGAGTCGGAACCAAGAGTCTCAATTTTACGTCCCAATAGTAGTCGGCTTAATCAGCCGATTGCAAAATGAAACTTAAAATCCGCGCCATTTCTTCACTATTGCATGAAACGAAGATATTCTTGCAGGCAAATTTTCGCTATTATACAGGGTGGCCAGTTTCATGTGTCGAGAATGGGTGGGGCTTTAAGTGAAGTGGCATAACTTTGAATAGATTAATGTGAAAAACGGATTTCGCAGCTTAGATTGTCAGCTTTGAAATACTTTTTTGTGACATGAATTTTCCATTTGACTATTTCAGAGTTATGTCACTTTAAGCCCCTCCCATTCTCCACACATGAAATGGGCCATCCTGCACTCAGAAGTAGGCCAAGTTGGCCTTTTTTCCACGAAGAAAAAAATGCCTGTACTGAAATATCAATCAAAATATCTGAGTAATCAAAAATCGACTGGGAAATCCCATTGAATGTTCTGAAGTTGGGAACTTCGAGCTTGCATCAAAGGCATCTATAAAAGGCATCTAAAACAGGGTGGCCACAGACCTGGAAAACCTTGAAAACCTGGAAATGTCATGGAATTTCAATGTTGGTCATGGAGATATTATTTCAATATTTAAAAGTCAACTTTTTGTTTCAATTGGAATGAGTTTCATGGATAATCTGGACAAATTGGAATTAAACAACTGGAAATTCATACTCTTCGGAATAACTAAAAAGTCGGAAGTGCTGAATATCATTTTGCAGGCATAAAAATGGCTTGCACACGTTTTTACGAACAAATATCTTTTTTAGTCTGATGTGCCAAGAATAGAATCTAAAGGTAATCCGATTTCAAATTTTTAAGATTCAAACTGTTGAAAAAAAAAATGCCTTCATCAATTAATGAACTCAAATGTTTGATCCATTATTTTCTAAAAAAAAAAAGAACGTTGTTTCGACGTAAATTTTCGTTCAAGACCAGAAAATATAAAATCTGACCACCCATAGAGTTTTCTAATACTTTTTACACAATAGACACAAAAACATTTAAAGTCATGAAAAATTATATTCGGGATTTTTACCCACATCTCATATGGAATTTTTTTCTCAGAAATTTGTGGCCACCATAATTTAATTTGAGGAGGAATAATTAGTTTGGTTATAGTCGCGAATGCGCCGCACGTAGCCGGAGTTTATCGTTATCAGTTTTAAAAGTGTATTGGAATTGCGATAATTATACAGCGGATTTTATGATCAGTGAATAGTATGAAAATTTGAATACCTACATAGCCGTACATCAAAAGTTCAGATGTTGTAGAGTAAAGTCGTACCGCGAAACGATTCTGTGTTATAAATTTCGTTCGTTATCTATAACTATTTGCACCGAATCACCATTCGTTCGATACACATTGCCGCGTTGAATATTTTACAGCATCGTGTGTATTACGTGCGCTGGTTTATTCGAGGTACACATCACAGACCTGCATCCGCTATCCGGTAGATTTGAACCGATATCGTTTCATATCAACCGTAATAATCCGTTAGAAATGTACCAGATTTACTTCCTTTGTTCGGTTGATAATTGCCCAAATTTTTTTTTCGATTCTCAAATTCCCGAATCCCCACAGCTTATCGAAGAGTAGATTGAAGTTTGGTCGTGAGACTGAAAATAATGAATTCGTATCGGGTACCCGGGTCTGTTACGCATTCGCGAAAATCCCTTATAAATTTCGCAGAATGCAGCGCGCAGCTCTGGAATTTTTTTTTTTAGTGAAACATTTTTTTTCGTCCATTCGTCCATGCGACCCATTGTTTGTCACGAATTGCCAATAATTGACGCTACGCGCTGTTGAAAAATTCCACCAGATTTGTTTTTTCACGTTATATGTATAAAATATATACCTTCCAAAAAAGCTACCAACAGAAATTTGTCTTCCACAAAAAGTCTTCCTCCCAAAAAACCTACCAACCGAAATTCGTCTTCCACCAAAAGTCTTCCTTCCAAAAAACCTACCAACAGAAATTTGTCTTCCACAAAAAGTCTTCCTTCCAAAAAACCTAACAACAGAAATTCGTCTTCCACAAAAAGTCTTACTTCCAAAACACTTACCAACAAAAGAATGTCTTCCACAAAAAGTCTTACTTTAAAAACGTCTCTATAAAAGGATTGAAATCTGACACAACTACCAAGTACAACAGATACATATGTATGAAATGAATGAAACTATATAGCGTTTTGCTCCTTCGCTCGCTACGCTCGCTCACTCGGTTAGATTTTCAGAATCTATGAGGCAAAAAAATTCGTAGCTACAATTTCGGAAACAGAACATTAGAAAAAATTTAAATTTAAATTTCGGAGAAAAAAAAAACGAGACGAAATTAAAAAAAAAAAAATTGAAAAAAATTTAGTCCGTGATACTTGCGGGCCAGGTGTGGGTGAGTGCACGAGTTATCACTGTGTCTTCACGTAGCACTTTTTATATTTAGCTATGATGGCCCGCCAAGTATCACTCCCTAAATTTTTTTCAATTTTTTTTTTTTTAATTTCGTCTCGTTTTTTTTTTCTCCGAAATTTAAATTTAAATTTTTTCTAATGTTCTGTTTCCGAAATTGTAGCTACGAATTTTTTTGCCTCATAGATTCTGAAAATCTAACCGAGTGAGCGAGCGTAGCGAGCGAAGGAGCACAACGCTATATAGTTTCGTTCATTTCATACATATGTATCTGTTGTACTTGGTAGTTGTGTCAGATTTCAATCCTTTTATAGAGACGTTTTTAAAGTAAGACTTTTTGTGGAAGACATTCTTTTGTTGGTAAGTGTTTTGGAAGTAAGACTTTTTGTGGAAGACGAATTTCTGTTCTTAGGTTTTTTGGAAGGAAGACTTTTTGTGGAAGACAAATTTCTGTTGGTAGGTTTTTTGGAAGGAAGACTTTTGGTGGAAGACGAATTTCGGTTGGTAGGTTTTTTGGGAGGAAGACTTTTTGTGGAAGACAAATTTCTGTTGGTAGCTTTTTTGGAAGGAAGACTTTTTGTGGAAGACGAATTTCGGTTCGGAGGTTTTTTGGGAGAAAGACTTTTTGTGGAAGGCAAATTTTTGTTGGTAGGTTTTTTTGAAGGAAGACACTTGTGGAATACGAATTTTATTGGAAGGTATTTTAGATGAAAGACTTTTTGATGGCAGTTTTTTGTGGAGACCACATTAATGTACTTGGCGAGGGTTTTTGCACCAAAGGTGCTTTTTGGGGGGATATCACTACTTTTTGTAAAAATTTTCCTGACTATCTAATAATTGCGCTCGCTCGCTACGCTCGCTCGATTGGATCTTTGTAGCTCCTCGCTCGCTACGCTCGCTCGGTTATCAATATGTTTCAGACTGATTATTTCTATGACTATGTAATTGCGTGGATGGTGAAAAATCTTGAATTGTCTGATAGAACTCGCTAGATATCGTCGGAAATGTTAGAAGCAACTCTTACTGAATCGTAGAAATTTGTTCGTTCAAATCATTTACAGTAAATATCCGCAACGTGTAACCCTGCGTGCAGCCCTCCTCCTTTTCCATCCGGGCTTGGGACCGGCAATGGCGGAGTTACTTGCACGCAGGGTTATAGTTGCTGCTCATTATCATAAGTTTCATAACTTTATTGTAGCATTCGAATTTCTAATATTAATGTCTATAGCATGTATTAGGTGTATTTTGTTTGATGCAATTAGGTCAGCTGCAGAAAAATTATGTATGCGTTCTTCGCATTTGTTATCCAAGAGCGCTTTTCAACTCTATAATCATCGACGTGTTGCCAGGTGGAAGTTCCATCTCGTAGCATGCAAGTATAATGCCCTTTATCAGGATCCTGCTCTCCATGGTGGAATATTACGCTACTGACCTTGTATCGCTTCGAGCAGATCAAGAGTCTATCCGTAGGAACTGCTTTTATTTTGAAATTCGTTATTTTCTCAATTTTCCCATTCTGTACGGAATGCAACATGAGCTGTACGATTAAACAGCTGCTTGCCGATGATATATTACTGTTCCTTACTATATTTTTCGACCCGCAATTTTGGCAAGAGGAATTTTCAACTCTCTTCTGAAGCGTAGAAAAATTATGTTCGACTATTTCAGTCAAAGTTTGAGTTTTCTTACCTAGTGGGGGTAAAGCGAGTAACAGAATGTACCCGTCTTCGGTCGTCTCGTTTTTGGACCCACAGTCAGCACAACGTCTCATAGAGGCTATCTCGTGTTTGACTACATTCTTTAAGTCCTCATATTTCCAAAGTAGGCTGGTTAGAAATTCTGGCACATCTTGCTGTTTGTTTAGAGTGAATTCTTTACCGGCATGCTTCCGAGCATGGAAAACATTCCCAGGTGATGATGAATTCATGTAATTTTCAATCAGAATTTTCAAGACGGCGTCATTCGGTTGATTTAACAAACACTTTCTAATTGGTATACAATGAAATAGACACTGTATTGTAGCGTTGGCGTAACAAGAAACACCGTCTGGGTTCTGCAAACCTTTTACCCGCCACGTGCCACTGGATGTGTTTTGTTCAACAGGTTCCTGACATGTAGAAACATTTTTTGACACAGACCACTGGCGGTCTTGTACTTTTCGTGGCCGTATCCCTGGAACAGCCATTTCCATGAGATCAGGTCGATATTGTTTCCTCAACCGATTGTACTCCAAAATAGCTGAATTATCCGCTAATACCGCATGCGGATCGTAATTGATCAAGTGGAGTCCTTCTAACGAAGTTACTCGCGATAGTGCAACGTACACTTGTCCGCTAGCAAATATAGAATTGCCCGCATCGATCACAGCATTCTTGAGGCTGAGACCCTGGCTTTTATGGATTGTAATCCCATAGCTGAGACAAATTGGAAACTGTCTTCGAATAACGAAAGCCCCTTCCATTGCCTCAAACTTTACGTCGACCCGCTCTATAACGTGTTCTACGCCTGTCGCTAAGACTACTCGTACTGCTTCCACATCATTCGTATCGATAGCTCGTGATACTGACGCAATTTTACCAATGGTGCCATTTACTAGACCTAGGGTAACATCAATATTTAAAAAACCAATCGAGTGAGCGAGCGCAGCGAGCGAACGAGCACAACGCCATGTAGTAGGATTTCATTCGTATTCTGTTGTACTTGGCAGTTACATCTGATTTCAATCCTTTTTTTAGAGATGTTTATGAAGGAAGACTTTTTGTGGTAGTCGAATTTTTGGAGGAAGACTTTTTGTGGAAGACAATTTTTGGAGGAAGACTTTTTGTGGAAGACTATTTTTTGGAGGAAGATTTTAATGTACTTGGCGAAGGTTTTTGCACCAGAGGTGCTTTTTTGGGGGATATCACTCCTTTTTGTAAAATTACGTTGAACCATCTGATATTTGTGCTCGCTCGCTACGCTCGCTCGGTCGGATTTCTATAATTCATAGAAGACATAGAAGATATTGTCCTCCAACGAATAAGTATAGGTGAAGATTGTTATTCAGATAAAACGAAGGTATTTCGCTATGGAAAACAGACCCAATAAAACTCTGAGAAGTCTATTAGACGAATATGGAACGCTAATATGCAATTATCAGAGTCTTCGAATGAAACGTTATTGTTTGTCAACTGGCTGTCATATGAAGCAGCCAATATACAATGAAGTTAACAAATTGGTGAATATTCCCAACGTGTAACCCTGCGTGCAACCCTCCTTTTTTCTCATCCGAACTTGAGACCGGCATTGGTGGAGTTACTTGCACACAGGGTTATAACTAGTTGCCGCTGTCATGTCATTATTTTTAAATTTGCGAATTTGAATTTTGAATATATACGTATACATATGTAAAGAGTCCGTCCAGTACTTTTGTATACGGTATGCAGGGTGCGGAAAAAAACTGTAACTCTCCTGCGGTGAAACTGTGACCCTCCTGCGGTGAAACTGTAGAAGCAAGGAATTTTGGCAGCGGTGGGCAAAATCTTCTGCGCGAGGTTTCTTTTCTTACTACCATTACTCAGGAACTGTTCGAAAAAAATGTTATTTGACATCTGATAGCGATTCACAAAATTTCACCGAAGTCTCCCCTCAAGGGAATACGTTTGCCGGATGAATACTTTTCAAATTGTCCGACAATGAACTTCAGCATAAGTGGAAATCCGTATCCTGCCATGCTCCAGTATAATGTTTTTATGATTTCCTACAAAAATAATAACAGTATGGAAATATTAAAATCAATTAATAACTGTCGATAAACACTCAATAAAGTCTTCCGAGATGGTACTTCTGTTATTAGATTGCATGGCAAGATTCGTCCGTTCCCTCCGGTCCATCAAGGTATTCTTATCGTCAGAATCCGATGATTTGACGTCGTGTTACTCGAGTGCTCCAAGAGCTGTTCCGCAACGTGAAAATTTAAAGCTGAGTCATCGAAGAAAACCTCCGGAGCATACTGCAGCGTAAACATTTTCTCTGTGGAGCTAGAACTAGGCGTGGAAAAACATAACCAAAACAATTGAATGATTTAAACGTAACTCCTGAAACCGGGTAGGAAATGTGTACGGAGCTCTATAATCGCCTCGAAGCGTATTCCGAGTTACGTCTGCTCTAGACTGTCCGCCGAGATATACGTCTGTTATTCCTTAGGACTCGTCGAATATCAATAAATCGCTCGTCCGAATTAATATTTTTACACAAGACAGAGCATGATGCGAACGTTCAACAACGTAGAGTATTATTTCAGTTCAATTACGATGTAGCACGATCAATCCCATAGGTTATGTATTCCCAAATTTCAATGACTTATCTTATTCTCGTAGAAATCATAGGTATATTCACTTCGGTGGAGAATCATAAATTTCATTGTTTCTTATCCCATCATAAATAAGTCGTAAATAACGTCACATTATTATAATATTTCCAGCGGTAACAATAGTTAACATATGCGAATTACTCAGTGATAAAAACTGTTGTTGACCGCTTCGTCAACCTAGCAGAACCTAACCTCACTTAATCTAGCAGCCGCACTAGTAGCCGACATGCAAATTATAAAAACGACCAATATTCCCGAAGCCTGTGATTGATCTAACTGGTTCAGATTCATAACCTCATAACTTAATTATTCCATCAAACTGGCTTACATTTTGATTTTACTTATCACACGTAGCAATAATGAGCAGACCGAAATGTTCCGTTACTGATCGATTCTCTCGATCTATTACATTTAAAAATGGCGGCTCGTTTACATGACACAAGTGCCATCTAGCCGCGGATGTGGTGTATTCAGATATAATATATACCATTGCCGTAGAGGCGAAACAGCTCCCGCTCGGGTAGCCAGGTTATTTAATTATTTTTTAATTAATTATTCGAGTTTTCTTCACGGTGTATTGAGAATATACATGTTATATTGAATTCTACATCTGAAAATACTTCGCGCAAGACTCATCAATCGGAAAATAGAAGAAACAGCCGAAAAAATCTGCCGAATTCAATCTCGACAACGGCGCCACCTGGGGATGACTACGTGTACTCTCTCTATACTCGTCTGCTCCCTGCGTAGTCTAAAATCGAGATCGCCCTTCTTCCCTTATTTTTCATACTCATAGCTATTTGCAAAGCCACGTGGCTGGGGAGGAGATGACGGAGACGAAATTCCTTGAGTGAAACGGACCTGCCAGATTTTTCAAATGATAATATCTCTTCTTCTCGTGCATCGATTCGACCGAAATAGGGCTTAAATGAAATCTTTTCGTGCCGCCAATGTAATATTAATTTTTATAAGACCCATAGATATCGCGAAATGGAAGAAAACTGAGATTCTGATTACCCCCACCACTGCGGACAGCTCCCGTTCGGGTAAATAGACTCGGTGAGTCTACGCGCGGCGTTTAAAAAAAATTTTTTTTAATGTACTTGGCGCGAGACTCTACCGAGTCTCTTGATATTCCAACAAATTCTTCAATCGCACAGACCTGTGAACGCGACTCTCTGCACCAGACCCAGACTCCGCTGCGAATAATTTTTTTTAACCCAGATCACGCATCCGTGAAATTGAAAAATGCGAAAACTAAATACTATAGCTGAAAAAAAGGAAAGAAAAAATGTGTGAAAAAGAATGAAAATGATTCGGCTCTCTTTTTCACGGGGTAATCGATGCGGAAAATCTATTAAACGTGATGTACTTCGTACATTGCCTCATTAACCTGAAATGCCTGGGTCCAATCGATCGAGTACAAATTCAATCAGGAGAGGTTTTTTTCCTTTCGATTCTTCATTTCATTGTTCGTTAACGTTCTCAATTTATTTCGTATAATTGATTGGTCAGACGCTATACGCATAATTTTCTACAGTTCAAAGTCTTTAGCGCGTTCTCGTATATCTTCAGCATTGATTCAGCGTACAGAGTATCACATCTCTGAGAGTGAGGGTATTCGTTGAAATTAACGATCTTCTCCTTAAATTCATGCGAAATCGAGAAGAGAGAAGAAAAAGAGGCAATTGGTGCACAAATGATAATATATTTCTTCAGATGGTCTAAAAAAATGAGGATAAATTGTCTTGCTCTTTGTTAATTGAACGAGGGTTGGAATTCTTGGTAATAATCATGATTAAGCAACTCGAGAGACTTTATGCTTCCTATCATTACATTGATTGAGAATTTATCTTTTACAATATTCCGGATTCCTCTGCATCGAATGGATGAGAGAGTAGGTCAAGGTTTTGTCAGCCGTCTCCTCCTTCTTTCGTAATAAGTAAAAATCCTCATATCATCCCCCTGCAGTCTGCAGATATTGATGCTGCGACCTCATTTCTACCCTAGACGTCTAGACTCTTGAATCTGGGTCCGGGAGTCAATACGATCCATTTTATCGGCTGCTAACCCTCGCTGTGAAAGCGTTGGATAACCGCGTAGAACGAGTAGGCGGTACGGATTATCTGAAATAAGTTTAGATTTTCCAATCATCATTATTCTGGATCAAAGACATTCTATGATTATTCTGTAATAGAGGATAGGAAAGTTTCATTCGGCGCATGCGCATATCGTCAATTATCTACTTCCCACCCTAGGGTCTAGCTTTATTGTTGCCTAACTTCAGGTTCGTCTGCTTCTCGAATCAAACTTTCCTGCAGGATTTATGAAAATGTTAAACCTCGTGTAAAGTTTCGTAGCACTCGCAAATTTTATAATCATCTGATACCGCCAGCACTTTCCGCACAATCTACTATACATTTTTTTTCTATTCTCTCAATATACGTAACTCACCCTGAAAATGTATCCTCATTGGTACACACTACTGGAATGAAAGCTCTAAAAAAGGGATATTCGTTACATTTGTATTCTCACGGAAAAGCTCTGGTGTATTTTTTCTCCTCAAATTTCATACGAATACGATTTGAACCAAGAGCAAAAATATATATGAATAAATACGAGGGGGAAAGAAGGGGATAAATTTAGTCAGTTTCAACATGCAACAGATATCAGAATCCCCTTTGCAAAAGGATCACGTCCACTGAGAGGGGTAGCTGTTGTAACAAAAGAGTATTGAGATAAATTTTTGGTAGTGCTGAAATGGGTTTGAGAAAAATATACAATATTGCATCTTGGGAATCTCCTTTTACTATATTGGATTTCAAGTCTACGTGATGGATGAAACTTTGTAGAGTTTTAGAATGGATATACCAACTCTATTATATAGAAGATTGATTTCGTTCGTCATCAACAAAAAGTGAAGAAAAAAAAAATGCGAAAAATTCTGTGCGAAGCTTCTTCAAGGATTTTGCAAAACGTTGAAAGCTAAAGAATACATCATTTTGAAACAGAGAATTCCTTATGAAACAGTTGAAATGATTCATTAATCGCGTTACTTTTGATTTTCCATTTCTGTAGTAGAAACGTTGCAAATTTATACAAAAAGAATAATTCAGTTGACAGCGTTCCTCGCGAAAAAGGAACGATGAAAAATTGTCAAACATATTTTCTCTCTGATCAAAAATTATACATTCTAACACAAATGACGCGAGTTAACTGGATATGTGCTCGTAGCTACCGAGGTGCAGACGAAAACTTTTTCATTATCAGCTTGGTTTAACAGGGTGGCTGGTGTACATCTACATATATACGAACGAAGTACTTATACGAATTTCGAATTTACTTTTTGGTACGTCGAAATTCGTTTCTGTGAGGGAAGTTAAATCGTTTAAAACTACAGTACAACAGACTCAAAACTCTGACCCGGAATTTAGATCCAGGATGAAAATAAGAAAAATTCTTTTGAAATCAAATCCAACTCTCCCTCACCATGGAAAAAGTTTCCAACGAAAGGCCGAAAACTCCCCCGACCATAAGCTGCATGGGTCGTTGCATTCGGCACATCATCAATATGAGGGATTTTTTAAATCTCGGAGAAGACGATGTCCAAGGTGAGTGAAACGCCACAGTCATCAATTCTGAAGTCTGTAACAGGAATTAAGAGTTCTCAAGATCATGAGCTACTCATCGTACCGCGTCGGGTTATTTTCGGTTTATGTCGTTATTAGCCGGAGTAAAGCGGCCCTGCATGGAGTATAAAATATTAAATTTAGACGGTGAGATATCGGACCGAAACCCTCTCAGCTCGGAGAAGCTCTCGACCCATAGCCGAGGCTGTTTGCTCTTGGCTTTCAGGTAATATCAAACTTATATCTTCTGCGTTTTGAACATCGAGGGAAAGTTTTTTACTGCGAGAAAACCAGACAGCTCTATTCCCTACTTTATGATCCAGCGTTCACTACCTCAATTGCAGAAAAAAAAACACTTTTTTTTTAAACGAGTACGTGTAACTAATATGCAAAAAAACCACATGAAACCGAAGCTAGCAGCCATCATTAGAAGCCAAAGGTGCTGAATTCAATTGGAATGAAATAATGAGGCCAAAGTATGAAATTTTCGTGAAACATTATGAAAAATGAATGCTCTTCGAGCTTTTATAAAAATTATAGATAGAAATCTGTACTTCCTAATTATATTCGGGAGAAGCTTGGAATGTTTGGCTGATAGCTATGGCTGCTAGCTTCAGTTTGATAAAAACCACATACCCACCTTGACGATCAGACCATTTCCATACCAACAGTAGCAATAAAGCTCAACCAGCATGCATCCCTGGTAGAGGATCAACGAACCGAATTGTAAGCTGGCTGGCGATACCTGAGAATCGATATTAACGACGGTTCATCAGGGTCGGGTCTCGGGATTCAATTAGAAGATTACGTCACGAGGTACATGTGGAAACTGAGTGTAAAGACCGTTAAGTTTGATTCAAGTAACGATATGAGGTTAGCGGTACATTCTAGTTTGTTTCACGTAGCTGCATTGCACCCTGTGCAGATAGCCACTGAATCTTAATCTAGGATAATAACGGCGGATATAGGTAGTTCTGGGAGCAGTTGCCCTCGGCGACAAACTAACGAGATATGCAAATACCGGTGGTTGGTTATACGTCGGGGATTATTCGGTTATTCAGTTAATTTGTTATTTCCAGTTAACTGGGATAAGGCACTCAAAATTCATAGACGTCACACTGCAGTGAGGCATGCAAGACCACATTTTAGGATCGTTCAAACAATCTTTAAGAAAAAACGAGGAAAAAGCTGTGTCGACTCAAAAACTTTCCGGCAATTTGAAGTCCACCTCGAAACACACAAAAAAATCATCCTTGAACTGCTTAAATTTAATCAAACAATGTCCAAATTCTGTTAGGATCATCGGTATACTCACCGTTAAGACAGTAAGTCGCGTTTTATGATTATTTTTCTATGAAAATTATAATCAAGGACGATTTTTAATTGCTATTTTTTTTTTCTGAATGCTATTTTGTGTTCCAAAAAACATTTTGTGGAGCCCAAAT
This sequence comes from Euura lappo, assembly GCA_018257835.1. Classification (NCBI taxonomy): domain Eukaryota; kingdom Metazoa; phylum Arthropoda; class Insecta; order Hymenoptera; family Tenthredinidae; genus Euura; species Euura lappo. The sequence goes on from JAEUYN010001295.1 coordinate 88,046, forward strand.
TAGGAAAACTAGATTTGAACCTGACGAATTTCAGTACGCAGTCAAAAGTGAAATATCAAAAATCTGTCACGGTTTCAGCCGAAAATATTGAAAATTGTTGAAGTTATTCAACTTTGGAATTTTGATATTGAAGACAAAACTAGTTATTTGTAGGCACTGTCAGATACAGGGACTTTTTGATTCAGTCGCGTGTCGGACTAGTCTCAAGTTTTTGACGAAGCTCAGAAAAAGTATTTTCAAGCCTGGTGAATTTGGTGAATTCAGCAAAAAATTAGATACCAAAAATCTGACACCAAAAACTAATTCAGAAAAAAATCAGTAGTTACGTTGATGGATGAAGCCTCTCCCCTTGATAACAGTGAACAGTAGGTGAACAGTTGACGATTATCAGTGCAGTCTTCTATCAATCAGAATTTCTGATTTCGATGTAGATAAACTGATATTCACTTACCAAAGTCAATTGGAAACATGTGAGACAAAGTATGGCACTGCTGACGACGAAGTGTACGAAAATACCAATTCCAAAGATGTCCTGAATTTCGCTGCCAAACCTGTGAATAAGGTTTCCAAAAGCGTTTGATCAACTATCACGTGGTGCGTTTCCTGTTAACAATGTTTGCCTACTCGACCGCTCGGTCATTGTTTCACTCGTATAGTCAGCCTTCGAATCAATGTACATTGTACGTAGTTCTAGCTACGCGTTTTCAGATCAAAGTTGATCGATTTTTCTCTACGCGTACGTAGTAACAGTGAAACTTTTTTACTCCAACGTAAAATAGAAAATCCGACGAAATTGAACTTTTCTACTACGGAATTTAAACCCAATCTACTCCGACAAAGGGGGTTCAATTTACCTGATGATGGCGCCGTGATGTTCGATGCATCCTACGATGCGCTTGTGTGAAATATCGTCGCGTTGTTGCCGCGAACTGGGCGGAAATTCCTTGGCAAGACCAACAGCAACGGCACCACCCTCTTTCAGTTTATGCTCCACTTTATTTTCCCGCATAAGCTCCTGTACTCCAACTACGTTCGATTTAACCCCGACATTTTGGTTCACGATATTTTCCACATTCGATATATCGTACTGCAGAATGTCGATCTGCACCACGGCCAGAGACATCAAAACCGAGACGAACGTGTCCATCATGGCATTCATGCAGGCGTTAATCATCACCGCGATGATTTGATAAGCGTAAATCCCCTCGTACATCGGTGATTCCTTCGTCTCGAAGGGGAACCACGCCTTCAGAGGCAAACGCCGCTACGTATCGACAAAAAATCTGCAGTTCATCAAAGTGAATGGCTATGGAGATTATTCGTACCTGGCTGTTGTCAACCAGCGGAGCAATCGCCCAACCCATTACTGTTGCTATGCACATACTGACGAAGATGACGTTGGCACAGTGTGCCTCCCTGATCGCCGACCGCAGAAACCCCAATTGCGTTCTATTTTTCGGCATAAATTTATCCTGGCACGAATCTAAGACCAGTTTTTCAATCCGTTTACGACGTATCAGAAAATTCAAAAGTTTCACCGCGTTTGCAACGTGCGTTAACAGCAGCAGGGAAATCTCGCTCATGGCCTCCAGGTCACCCCATATCATCGTCACGTAGATTATCTCGGTGGAAAAATAAACTAACGACATAACCGATAGCAGCACTGTACCGTAGGCGTTGTAGATCATTCTGGAAAGCGGATAATAAGCTTCAGCAAACGGATCGCGGGTTTGTCTACAAATTATAATCATGCTACCTCAGTTTTCGGCTGTTTATACCCGCCACCCAAGCACCGGTTAGTCGAAGGACCCATAGATTAACGGACAGGGCGTCCATCGGGCTTATCTTATCCTCCATGTTGTACGATCCACCTTCTGCTGTTCCTCGGCTGAGACAACCTGGGAGCTCCCTGGGGGTCAGATGATGGTGGTAAGTGGTTTAACTCGAAAGGCGGAGTTTCGTTCGATTGGGAGACGTCTAGTTGGCGATAATTAAGTTTTTTATGTCAATTGATCCAGATTCGTGACTCAATGTCGTGCAGTTAATCAGCGGCTTTGCGTCATCAGACAACGTGGGTAGAAATTACACGGTACGGTCACGTTGTCCGGTAGCATCTCATGTCGCATTGTTGGCGAACGACTTAATTACCATTCGGTCGACAGGTGAACCTTCATTATTCACTCACCGCAGACCGTTAGTTCCCTCCAGAGGATTCCCGGACTCAACTAGAGCTGAATACACAGGTTTATATTGATATTACGGAGGTGGGTGGACGTCACACCTGCGTGTGGAAGGAACAGGTACATTTTGGCCGTGAGCAAGACGGAGAGATTCCGTGGAGGAGCTGATGCTGTTCGCTGAAATTTGAACCGGCATGAATATCGACTAGGTGCAGTAATCCCAACGTGCAGCGATCGTGATTCTGATCCTCGGTCCTCATCAAGTTTGACGTGTATCTAGAGCGGATTAAGGGCTGGGAATTGGACCTGTCAGAGAATTGGTACATTGCGATGAAACAAGATTTATCAAATCCGCGAATACAGAGCGGCGAATTTGACACGTCTTCGTATCCCCACTGAGAATAACTCAGCTCTACGGAACACGGTACCAAATGATATTAATCACATTCTGAGAGCCCATCTTTCAGTCTGTCTTTTCACATTCAGTCGACAGTATTCATCCCTCAAGCTTCAGACGGTAGACAATCTTTACCACGACTCCCTCTAATTATATGCTCAATAATTTAAAGCCGAATTGCAGAAAGATTGTAAAGAATCATTGAGCAGGAATTGGGATATTTCGACGGTCGCTATTAATATTGTCTTATGTTTTCGTTTCCTTTTGAAAAAGACCTATCTGAAAATGGCTCGGGGTAAAAGACTTAAGTCCTATGTATAAGCATAGGAGATAAGTCTTTTACCCCGAGCCATTTTCAGATAGGTCTTTTCCAAATGGAAACGAAAACATAAGACAATATTAATAGCGGCCGTCGATTTATTTTATTTTTATACTATCACTATAGAAACTGGTCTGCAGCATTAGAACGACATTGAACTTAGTCAATTGGAAGAAAAAAAGAACGGAGTAAAATTAAAAATTGCCTCTTCGAGACAACTTAGATTGAAACGCTTTTAGCAACAATTGCCAAATTCAACCTTACGGCTAAAAGCTGGTTTGAAAACCTGTTTTCAGCAGATTTTCATCGTGAGAAATGATCGACCTTTGTTTTTCCGTTCTATGCGTAACGCGTAACGCGTAACGGTCCCCTCCCCCCTGCCCCCCGCCCCATGCCCGAGCGTAACGCGTAACACGTAACGGTCCCCCCCCCCCGGTACTTCTGTAAAGAAGGTTTTCAAACCTTCAATAGGTTTACACAGACGACGCTAGGTGGCGGGGTTGTTCTACTGAATAGTGACGTCACAGTGTGTCGGGAAAATGAGACTATTTCGAACTTTGAATTGACAAACACATTGACGTTATATCTAATTTGTTAATTTGGTATTTGAAACAGTATACAGTTGGAAATGATGTCAGTTTCTTTGGATTTTTTTCCCCTGTTCCTGCTGTTCTTGTCATAAATCACAAGGTTGGACTCTAGTTTCAACAAAATACGTTCTGTCCAAGCCCGTAGGGGCAAATTTTTTTTGCTTGAAATAAGCTTGCGTAAACGCTTGCAGAACCCTTGCTTCGGAACGTTCGAAAATTGAAACAATACTTTTAAGGGTGTTTCCAAGGGTTTTGCAAGATAAGTCCCAAGTCTGAGGAAAGGCTTCACCGATGATTGAAATCACCGACTGGTACAGGAATTGTTGAATCAGATCATCAAACACTGCCTCATGAACCAAAGAATGAGAATGTCACGTTTTAAATTGGACTAAATTTTAGACTTCAAATTTTTCGCTCATAAAAATTTCGCACGTTTTTTTCGGGACTCGATCCGGGACCCTATCGCTAGCTTGCTATACTAGTCGCAGCCTTTGCCCACTACGCCAAACTACCTATCGAATATTTGCACAACTTTCATCTATTTATGATCGGATCTTCATATATGTCGAGGTTATAGCCAAGCCATTCCCAAGGCTTGCGAAACTCCTGGCCCAAAAGACAAGCGTTGGGAAGCTCATCATAAGCCCTATACAAGAGTTTTGATTGCCGTTTTAAGGTTTTTTTGCACGATAAACACAAGATTTATTCTTTTCATGCATTTATAGCTTTTTCACCTCCCTCGGATTGCTATTAAAATCGTAAATTGCAAGTAACATGTCGGATGTACCAGTAACAAAAATATCAAATCGCGATGGAATTTTCAAATTATATAGTTTTCTACTGGGAATTGACGTAAATTCTACTGTTTAACAGTAATATATGATGTTAATTGTATGAAATTCATCATGTGATTTTTTTTCGTTGACTCTGATACTGACGTTACTTTTCTTGAGATTATTGTTGACAGTAGAAATAATTGAACATCCAAGAAACGTTCGACAGTTATGAAACCTATAAAATTCAAATGGAACTTATCAATTTTTGTAGACTTTCTAAGACAGAGAAAAAGAAAAATGTATGAAATTTCCAACCATGAAAGACTGAGTTATTTCAAAGTGCGAATACGTACTTGTGCAGAAAAAGCCCTAGGGAGGAAAGTAGACCACTTACAATGTGCCCATGGGCCAAAGCTACTTTCTTACACTATTCTAGAATACGGAAAAGATTTCAAACCTCCCAAATGTGAGGATAAAGATTTCTGGCAAAACCAATTTTTCCAATACAAATGCAAATTGGAGGAAACCACAGAGTGGTGACTCGTCGTTTACGGATATCGGCTGACCTACGATACCGAATATCGTAAAACTGAATAATTTGCGACAACGGAGAGCTAGAAACCGATGACACAGTAATGGATACAGAGAGGCGATTCGAACCGGGCTATCACACCCCGGCTCATAAAAAAACAATGAAATGATGATAACGCAGGCTTGGGATCCATGAGTTTCACAGTTATGCGTGCTTAGCCTTCTATCAGGTGAGCAGGCGAGCTCATGGGGCTACATGTATTCATCTCTGTAGGTACATACCTAAAACGTAATAGTAGGTGAAGTGGCTATCGACATTTAGGTCACAGGCCCGTCGCCTGACACCCGGTGCTCTTCTTCGTTCACCCGATCGTAACCCTCGCACTTATATTCAAGTAGAGTGTCCCAGTTTTTATCTTTCAGGCTGGAAAAAATCCTTGATCTTAATATACGATGGCTTCGATTACCGCCATTCAAAGACTCGGTAATTTTTCAATTTCCCCATTCGAATCCTCTGTTTGTTGGAAAATATTGAACAACATCGCTCACGGGACGTTGAACGTCGGAACTCCGCGTCTTCCACGTCCCTCTCTCCTCTTCATTTTCTGAACGAACGCCTCATTCCACCCACCCAGGCGACAATTTACGTCTGATTAAAGTGACAATGACGTCGTAAAGTTGCAACGTAGGGGGCGAGGAATTTCCCGCTACAAAGGTGCCACCCGAAACCCCTAACTCAACGCCCCTGGGACCGGCGTAAATGCGTTATAATAGAATCCCGAGTGATTTACTTTATTAATAATCTGCATTGACTGACGTAATTTATTACTTGCAATACTCGAAAGAGGAGATACTGTCTCGACAATTCTATGCTGCATAAAGAAAGGACTGAACGAAGTTCTAGATGCTATTCCTTGGCTGTGGTCTTTTTTTTCTTTTTTTCAACGTAATTTTTTGTAATTAAGATAGAAACCGTGATGATTCTCTCAGTACATTATCCCCCTTGAATAACCAGCCGATTAATTATATCGAGCCTGTCGTGTGTCGGAGATAAAAATGTCTAACCGCACACTTCCTAACCTCTATATCCACGCTGCTTTAATTTATATTCGGTACGTTTTTCCATTTACATTATCAAACAAACCGCTGCTGCTATGTTATCAAAAGGATGAATAAATCAAAACCAACCCATCCTAACCGCTCTACCTCTGGCCCTTTACCCAACCAGATAAACGATTTAGCCTCTCTCATTTCTCTGCAGAGTCTTTGACAGCTGAAAAAATTCTTCTTGGGTCAAAATAATGGCTGAAAGATAGACCACAGAGGCGAAATTCTACATCACAGTGTGTCAAGTCCCTTGAAATCACTTGAAGTCTTCATAGTCCTGTGAAGTCCCTGAAATCCCTTGAAGGCTTCAAAGTCCTGTGAAGTTCCTCGAAGTCCCTGAAGTCCATAAAGTTTCTTGAAGTCCCTAAAGTTTCTTGAAGTCCCTTGGAATCCCTAAAGTTTCTTGAAGTCCCTTGGAATCCCTTAATTTCCTTGGAGTCCCTTGAAATCCTTAAAGTTTCTTGAAGTCCCCTGAAATCCCCCAATTTCCTTGAAGTCGCTAAAGTTTTTTTGAAGTCCCCTGAAATCCCTTAATTTCCTTGGAGTCCCTTTAAGTCCCTAGAGTTTCTTGGAGTCCTTTGAAGTCCCTGAAGTCCCGCGAGTGGCTCACTCGCGGGAGTCTTCGGTGTGGCTCACTCGTCGCTCTCAGCGAGTGTGATGATGATTGAATTCCGCAAGGAGGAAAATCGATAATTGGAGATATTCGCTTTTCAAGATTCTGACCATTTAAATCCTGGTCACGATTCAAAACAATGACAAAATATCCAAAACGGAAAAGGACGAAAAGCTCGAACCAGGGTTAATCCGCTCCGAACGTTATTTGGGTAAATTGTCTCGCCTGCAGGTTCGCCTCCTCGGAGACCCCAGTTCGGGGACAGCAAAGCAAAGCTATGTGGAGCATAGAGCGAAAGCCTACCTAATCCAAACCGCGTTGTATCTCGTTCCGATCTTTCCCAACGATACACGTTCAACAAAAAGAAGAAAAAGACTATTGAATCTATGGCCTGTTTCCTATCCCACATCCAAATGGGTTTAAGGGATTAATGGTACCAGAAAAACGAAGTGTTCCACGTTTCGGATAAATCCACGTGAGACACCTCGCAGAGTTTTGCCAACATTCTATACGCCATAGAGGGATACGTTACCGAGGAAATATCGCTATCGTTTCGCTTCATCAAATTTTTAACAGTTCAAGAGTTACGCTGAACTCTGTTCTCTGGCACCTGGAGCAATTTTTCATACACATCAACGATCACGCTCAGTGACCCGTTACACGAAACTCAAAATTTTCTTCGAGAGATTGAAGACGAGCTTTCTTATTTTTTCCCCATCTTTCTGCTAAAAGCGAGTGTTAATTTTAAATCCCTGGAAGAGCAAGAAATGAGGGAGGTCCATCAATCCATTTTTAATTGACGTTCAATATTTGATTATCGAGTGTATGAATTTCCTGGATACGTACAGCAAATTCTTGGATTTCGAGAGTGAAACAAAAGAAAAAGGCTCGGAATAGCACCTGAATAGGATGGATAAAGTCGGGGCTGTTCGCTCGATACTACTTTCGAACGTCTTGAAACATTCGTTTCTTGGCCAGTTTCCCCATACCAAATGAACACCGAAGTGTCGTCTGGCTCACCAAGAGAGATAAAGTATCGTTGGAGAGCTTTTTTTTCATCCACGTCTGAAAATTTTAGGGTTCCAGACTAGAATATCCTCGCATTCATGTTACTTCTACATTCGGCTCGAATCTGTCCATATCGAATGAGACTTGAGTGTCTTGAAAAGTCCTGAAGTTGCGGACGTAGCTTTTACGAAAAATTTTACTGTGAAGCATATTGTTAGCCCGCCCAATTCCCTGAGAGAATTTGAAATAAGGAGAAAAGAACATTCGCAGATAAATGTCAGGAGGAGAATGGCACTCCTGACAATCTCTTCTTATTTTCAAGGAAAGAGCAAGGGATACGGAATTTATAAAATTCGAGTCGTCTTCGCCGAGGGTCAAGCTGCACCCTGCAGGAGGAATCATTTCAATTTTAATTCAAAAAAAGTTTTTTCTCTTTCACATAAAAATAAAAAACGAAGAAAACAGAACAGAACGAATGCTGTGTATTTTCCACGCTAATTATTCCCGTTCAAAATCGTTCGCCACGAATTGTTGATCCTCCCTCGGGTATTTTATAACGTTTGGAACTGTTCTGTTCGAAATTTGCTGTCAGAGCATTTTAGAGACACGGTGATAATAATGGAGGTCGACGTTTCTATATAGCAGCTCTCCTTCATTTTTCCTCTTTTTCACGTCATCGCCGTAAGGTGATTAGCTTCTGCAACAATGAACAAGACGTAACACGTGTAAAAGTTGAATCAATGGCGTGAATATAAGGGTGAAAATTTGTGTTGACAAAGTTTTTAGTTAGAGTTTCAGAGTATGATCCCCCAATTTCAGGAATGAAACGTACATCGTGTTTGTTCGGTAAAGTAATAAAGACTTTTTCACATTTTCGTGTACAACGAGGATTTCGGGGAAAATTTCCATTCCTTACTTTTTTTTTGCACCACCGTCTTTCTACCGACCCCCTTGTATCTTATATCGTCGTTTACGAGGAGTTGTACGACTTGCCCGAGGATATTAGACTTTAA
>JAEUYN010001297.1:0-28283 GCA_018257835.1 Euura lappo
GAAGCTACTTTCTGCCAGATTTATCTGATTGGTCCCGGAGTAAGCTTAAATTCTCTTGGTCTATTGCCCAATCAAGAATCTAGACACTAATGATTTTATTCCAATTTTTTAAATCTATTTTGAGCCACTTTTCGCTGAATTCGGGCTTTGGAGACCCGTATCTACACGACAGTCTATCCTAGAGAAAAATGTGTACGAAGTTTTTTGTTGCCCTTTCGATTATCTAGATACGCCTTTTTTTAGGTTATTTTTCTGTCAACTATTCTTATCTGTTTTTTTTTTTAGCATTATTTGATATTAGAAGCCCGTGAGGTACCTACATAAGAATATATTTTTCAGTATCCGTACAAATTCGTAACTTTGAGCAATGTGTACAAGCGCATAAAAACAACATAAAATTTTCTTTTTTTATCCATGGCGAAGAACTGAACGCTTGGATAATAAATATATACTGCGTCTGAATAATTGATTTGTGAACGAAAATAATGTGGTGGGCATCACTTTAAGATTGATAAAATTAATTCAACGAAAAGGAGCTCTAAATGACTTGATGAAAAAAAAAATAAAAAAATGCGTATCTGGATACTCGAACGGGCAACAATAAACGTCGTACAAATTTTTCTCTAGGATGGACCGTCGTCTAGATACGGGTCGCCAAACCCCGAATTCAGCGAAAAGTAGCTCGAAATTTATTGAAAAAATTAAAATAGAAACTTTGGTGTCTAGATTCGTGGTTGCGCTATAGACAAAGAGATTTTGAGCTTACTTCGGGACCAATCAGATAAATATGGCAGAAAGTAGCGCATATGGCTTGACAAAAAAAAAAAAATCTAGAAAATGCGTATCTGGACAATCAAGAGGGCAACAAAAAACGTCATACAAAGTTTTCGCTAGGATCGACCCTCGCGGAGCTACGGGTTGCCAAAGCCTGATTCCATCGAAAAGTACCTTCTAATGATTCGATAAAAAAAAACTAAAAAAATGCGTATGTAGATAATCGAAAGGGCAACAAAAAACTCGATACAAAGTTTCCTCTAAGATCAACTGGTTAGGAGCTACGGCCAGCCAAATTTCCAAAAATGCAGATGCAGAAATCTTGAGGGTCATCTTAGCTTCACTTAATTTCCTTTCGTAGAGTCATTTAACTTCGCTTCTTATCTCTCGTGCTTCACCTTAGTTTTTTGCTTTATACATTTTCATAGAATCCTTCTTATTCAATTTTGTTAATTTAACTTCTTCGATTTTTTCTTTCTATTACTTTTTCTCATTAAAATCAAACAAAACAGTCCTTTTAAGGACTCAACGGAGCACTGGTGTTTTACGGTAAGACCTTCTCTCTAAATCTTTTTGAGTGAAAACAGCGTAACTCCAAAGAATTGAGGGACTTTTGCACTTTCTCAGAATGGAATCTTCCACTCGAAGCGATTTGAGTGAACAAAATCACTTGGAGGAAGATTGACATTCCACTCGATTGGATTCACTGATCACTCTATTGGATTTGCGCTGCAGTTTTTAGTAGCGTAGGAGTGAATTGTCCGCCCAATAGAGAAATTTAGAGAGTTAAATGTATATTTCATTTAATTAATATTGTTATTATTGTCATTGTATAGCGATGTAGGGCCTTGTTTGTATACTGTCGCCCTCATTGCATGCGTAAAAAATGTTTGTTGTAAATTTACTAAAATTGTATTGGAAGTTTTATGCATATACGGGATAGCAAATTTACTATACATTTGTTAGGTAGTTTTAGGAGAAATTAGTTGCAATTTTACTGCAGTATCCGGTAAAATTATAGAATATTAGTGCACTAAATTTAATAAATTTGGACATCATTATTCAATTCATCATGTGCAAATTTCATATGCACATGAATTAGAATTTCAAAAGTAGTTGATGAATTTACTATACTCATGGTTAAGTAATTTTATAGTAAATGTGTATTAATTATGTACAAGGAGAAAAATAGGTAAAAAAACTTTTTTTAATTAATTTTTTAGATTATTTGAGAGTGTCAAGTACATTTCAGATGTTTATGGTTAACCTGAACGCATGAAAACGTATTTTTTTCGCTCGAAAAACACCGCTGTGTTTTTTGTCCCCGCCGGGACTCGAACCGTGTTCGCTCGCTCGCTCGGATTACTAGTCGCACGCCCTACCTACTACGCCAATCTAACTGATGGTAAATCTTGATTCCATGTGATGAATATACAATAGACGATCTATGCGACCAAGATAGATAATACAGTTGATAAAACATTATCACAATAGTATATTTGCTTTTGAACTTCTAGGTAAATCGCAGATAACACTTAATTGCCACACAACTTTAGTAAATTTATTAAAAAAAACTCTCATTTCTCTTCGAACTTCAATTTTGATAAGAATGTGCAGACAAGTCACACATTACTGATTGGCGCTAATTTGAGAAAAAATCCAGAATATGCGAATAGCTTTCAGCAATATTTTAAATGCGGTATGTTCAATACGTAATCCAGTAAAATCAAAATTTGTTGGAGCAATTTCAGGACTTAGCTTCATGAAATTCGAAATCAGACTACAAATTTGAAAATCACTTACGTAAATTCGGAATTGGCGTTTGGGAATTTAAAAACTGAATAGTGAAATTGATAAAGAAGTACAGCAATTCCGTTTGATACACAATATTTTTAATTTCAAAAGACTGTGATTGAAATTTTTCACACAAGTGTACAGTAAATTTAGAAAAATATTTAGCAAATTAAAAATACTATGCTGTAATTTTACAATTACACAATTTTACAATTACAATTTTACAATTACAATACTTTTACTATACAATTCAGCAAATTCCAAATGCGGTTTTGTATTTTCCCATTAAAGTTTAGGGCAATTCCATATCAAGTGATCAAGGCTTTTGGGACGAATGTTTCTGATCTTGACGTCGATCTCAGAAAAAGTAGTTCACGGTGAAAAAAAAATACTCGCCAAAGCTTTTTTTTTTTATTTTCAATATTTTCGAAGTTATGCAACCTCTTTGTTTTGGCGCATTTTTTTTTCAAAAAATCATAACTCTGGCTACGTTGGTGATAGGGAGTTCAACTTGGGCTCATTTTCTTCGCAAAAGAATATAGTTTTCAGAAAAAAATGGGGCATCGGGATTTTCGATCGCTCCACATGAAATTGTCTCCATTTCCCGAAACAATTAGAGATTGCGGAAAAATGCATTTTTTTTTAATCTGAAAAAAATCACAGACGTAGATATATGTATTGAAATATATGGGTTGAAATTGCTACTTGCTTTCGGACAAAATCTTTTTGTAGGCTAATATTTTTATAGAGAGATTTTGTAATTGGTCAAGATACTTTTGTGCGTGATTTACACACCCGCGTGAAAAACAGGTGTATGGGCAATATATGCCGCGTATATGGGATACTGCAATTGCCCATATATTGTCAACAGGCACGATTATACTTCCCATATATGGGCACACTCATGCTAGGGGAACAGTAGTCACTATTCATGCAATATTCATGCAATATACATGCAATATACATGCAATATATGTCAAACTGTGTGCCGACTATATGGACGATATTCCCCCAATATATAGCTATACACATATGTTAAAAGTTAACTCCATCGAAATTTCACTAACAAATCATTTAAACAATAATATTATTTCTTTTGAAATAATGAATATCAATCAGAGCTACTTCTATGTCTCTCAAATAATATATTGATCTATCTATTCAGTGTACCGTACCCGAACTTGCCCAATTGATATTCGTTGATTTGAAATAAAAGAATATTATTATTCAAATGATTTGTTGGTGAAATTTCCATTGAGTTAACTTTCAACATATGTATATAGCTATATATCGGGAAAATATCGTCCATATAGTCGGCACACAGTTTGGCATATATTGCATGTATATTGCATGAATAGTGACTACTGTGCCTTAGCATTAGTGTGCCCATATATGGGAAATATAGTCGTGCCTGTCGCCAATATATGGGCAATTGCGGTATCCCATACACGCGCCATATATTGTCCATACACCTAATTTTCACGCGGGCATTCATGTACTTGGCGAGAGGTTCTAGCACCAGGGGTATATATTTCCAATCCGAAATGCCCCTCATCTAGACTCTGATGCCTACGTAACAAGCCCAAAGCAAGGCGACGTATGGACCGTAGAGCCAGACGTAACACCTAACACGAATATTTATAGGTATTAAAAAACATGTTTCGATTATGATTGTAGGTGAAATCATATAAAGATTGAAGTTTGAGAAATTCATAACAAGAAAACGGTTGAAACTAAAAATCTAAAATTAACAGATGCTCCTGTGCTATTGACCTACATCATACGAAGATACACATTTTTTTTCAAATGTCGATTTAAATCTTGGGCGATAATAGCTGGAATTCCCCATACATGAATACATGCATGCATGCATACATACCTACCAGCTACCTACATACAAACATACATACATTTATACATACATGCATGCATGCATATATACATATATACATACCTACATTCATATAGAAGGCACCCGCACTCCAGCCCTCTCATACACTCACACGGAACGATGCATATATACATACCTACATACATACATACATACATACAAACAAATCCCCTGCGTCCATCTGAAATGGTTGGAGGTGATTCTTTATAGATCTGAAAACATGGAAACTGAGCGAAAGATCGACGATTCATTATTCTGATAATTGTAACATGACTTATTCTTTCTGAAATTGGAGGAACGGGAAGTTAAAGACTTCGTTTATGTAAAATTTTCGAAATGTCAGATTTTTTCTTCAGAACGGAACTTGTCGCATTTACAGTGGATTTTCAAGCGTATTTGATGAAAGAACTGGTGCTTGGGCTGACAAACATGACTACAAAGTTGCAAATTATTCGAGCCGTTGGAAAGTTTAGCCTCTCGTCATTCGTTGCGGTGCTTATCAAACACTTTTCTTTCATTGGCTTTTTCAAAATCCTTTGTCATATGCAGATCTGTTGAGTGTTTTTCTTCAGTCTTCTGCAAGCGTCGTGGAGGAGTACAACTACAGTTCTCGGTGACCGTACTCTAGTTATCCGACTTTGGTGCTGCCGTGTTACCTCTGAAATATGTATCGGTGATTAATAATACTTGGTATCATGGCGCCTACACGCGGGAGGCCCAGTAAGATTAACCATGATCATGATGGTGATGATATCGGACTATACGAACCAATTTCATTCGTTATGCCTCTAACTGAGGAACGGCACTCAATTCGAGTGCATTCAGACCACAGAAAGGCCGAAAAAATAGTATATTACACTACAAGGGCCGAAAGTTGAAAATTCCTGCACTGCGCGTGATGATGCCCGAGGCGAAGCCTCGGGCATCATATCGCGCAGTTCAGGGCTTTCAATCTTCTGCCCGCGTGGTGTATACTATTTTTCTTCATGCCCGGTCGAAAGTACGCTGACTAATTGAATTTTTATACCGATTTATACGTTTTAACAAGTGTTGATGCCTGCCCGACATTGAAGGCACGAGCGAAGCGAGTGCTGCTGGTCGGGGGCAGGCATCAAATAGATCGAATAAAACGTCCAAGCCAGTTTTGAGGTTATATCTCAAGCGAGAGTAACGTCGAGAGCGAGAGTAACAGAAGTTTGCGATTCTGGCTGGCTGCAGAATAGTCTAGTCAATCTAGCCTTCGACCCAAAAATAATTACAGACTGGATGAATTATACAGGGTGGTTTGGAATGCTCCCACTTTGAGGTCATCAGCGGGTTCCTCGACGCAAAATAAGACGAAAATCATTCATGCAATTTTTTTGTTAGAGCCATGGTTTCCAAGTAATAGCCGATCAGAGTCCGCCAATCCTAGCGCAGATCAGCGACCGGCTCAGGGCCGTCGCACAGTGGCTCGAAATCGTTAAAAACCGACCGAAACTACAAAAAAGACGAAAATTGTGGCAAAAAGTTTTCGGGGTCGCTGATTACGAATCTGGACTCAAAATTATCAAAAACAAGATGGCGACCCCAATATGGCGGCCGGAGACGATCAAAAATCGTCAGATATACGTGAAACTCGATACTCGGGGGTTTGCAGGGTCGCTGAATACGATTCTGAACTCAAAATTATCAGAAACAAAATGGCGGCCACAATATGGTGGCCTAAGATGCTCAAAAGTCGTCAGATTTGCAGACTTCCTAATAAGCTCTCTAGCACTCATATGATACCCGAAATATTTTTCCGATATTGTTCAATTAGATTTCGAGTTGAATGTACTAGCTTTCGTATTGTTGTATTTTTCACAATTTGTCGTTACATATACGAACACATGCTCATAATTGTATCATACGAAATATGAATTATTAGCATAAGCACGAAACTTCCAGAGTCGCTTAAAAATGACGCGATGCGGCGCGCCAGCCAGCCAGTGTCCGTATTATAAGACCAAAAAACTGCCGCACGCCAAGTCCGGAAAGCGCTCGTCCACACTGTAATTCATCTTATCGCGAGGAAGGTACCGAGGGTGGCTAAAATTTTTTCGAATTCTTTCAGGTAATAGTATAAACTTGAGACCTAAACTCGTTTCATCACCTGATCTGGCGGTATACGTAACTTTGAGGTTAGTTAAGAACGAAAATCGTCAAAATTTACTGTCTTTGTTATGTTCAGCAATCTACATCAGCAATGATGTTCAGATCAAACAAACGTGACAAACATGTGATCTGAGGCTTTCTTATTTACTGGCCAAGGTGTGTATACTATTTTTCTGCTCGACGCAGCCGGAAAGCGGCAACTTCGTTTAGCGCAGGGGCCAGAAAGTTGCCACTTTCCGGCCGGAGGGCAGAAAAAAGTATGACCGATCTTTGCATTTTTCTGAACCGGTATTTGTGAATGAAAAAGAATGTGGTGAAATTAGGCTGTGCGAATAGCGTTTGAATTACATTGGGAATTTGAGCTTTCTAATAATTCGAATCATCGAACAGTTTGAGTTTTCGAATAATTCGACACATTTGAAGTATTCGAATCGTTGAAATATCCTATCCTATCCTATTATTCGCGCTTTTCGAACTCCTCGATTTTTTTTTAGATTCGGACCTTGTGAAGATTGGAATCAACCGAATAAGTCGAGTACGTATTATTCGTGTTATTCGATCCGAATACCCAACATTTCAATATCATGTCAATAGAGCTCTATTTTTCCGCTCACTCGGTTCAACTAATTTCTTCCTATATTCCAGGCAGGATACATATCCACAGTCGAACAACGAACAAATATGTACGAACAATTCGAGAGATAGAAATCCTCGTCTTGATTTTTATTTCGCAAGCAGGTGAGAGTGGAGCTAGCTTTGAACACATTCAGGAATAAAGGAATAAAGAGTTCAAAAGAGTTCGATAAGAATTCGAAAAAATTTTAGCCACCCTCGGTACCTTCCTCGCGATAAGATGAATTACATTGTGGACGAGCGCTTCCCGGACTTGGCGTGCGGCAGTTTTTCGGTCTTATAATACGGACACTGGCTGGCGCGCCGCATCGCGTCATTTTCAAGCGACTCTGGAAGTTTCGTGCTTATGCTAATAATTCATATTTCGGATGATACAATGATGAGCATGTGTTCGTAGATGTAACGACAAATTGTAACAAATACCACAATACGAAAGCTAGTACAATCAACTCGAAATCTAATTGTACAATATCGGAAAAATATTTCAGGTATCATATGAGTGTTAGAGAACTCGTGTCGAATGTTGTGATTTTTATCTTTGATCAACGTTGTGTCGGTTTGTGGTGTTATTTCAGGATCTGGAGAAAAAAGTATGATGTTATTAGGAAGTCTGCAAATCTGACGACTTTTGAGCATCTTAGGCCACCATATTATGGCCGCCATTTTGTTTCTGATAATTTTGAGTTCAGATTCGTATTCAGCGACCCTGCAAGCCCCCGAGTATCGAGTTTCACGTATATCTGACGAATTTTGATCGTCTGCGGCCGCCATATTGGGGCCGCCATCTTGTTTTTGATAATTTTGAGTTCAGATTCGTAATCAGAGACCCTGCGAACCCCCGAGTATCGAGTTTCACGTATATCTGACGATTTTTGATCGTCTCCGGCCGCCATATTGGGGCCGCCATCTTGTTTTTGATAATTTTGAGTCCAGATTCGTAATCAGCGACCCCGAAAACTTTTTGTCACAATTTTCGTCTTTTTTGTAGTTTCGGTCGGTTTTTAACGATTTCGAGCCACTGTGCGACGGCCCTGAGCCGGTCGCTGATCTGCGCTAGGATTGGCGGACTCTGATCGGCTATTACTTGGAAACCATAGCTCTAACAAAAAAATTGCAGGAATGATTTTCGTCTTATTTTGCGTCGAGGAACCCGCTGATGACCTCAAAGTGGGAGCATTCCAAACCACCCTGTATAAGGTGTCTCCTTCGTCAGGCTGATTCAGATCCTACGTAGGTTATTTCTTCTTTTCTTTTACAATGGTTTAATGGTGAATATATGGCCTCCATAAGCTTTGGCACAGGTATTCCGTCCGTTTCAAGAATATGTTACATGGTTATGAATCGCCCGACGTGCTCGTATTTGCTTGAGCTTAATAAGATTTCCTATGCTCCTTATGCTTTTTTCCAGATCTATCATCAGTAATCGTTTGGACGAAGTCAATGTTCAGCCGACAGCTTCTAACCAAATTGTAAGTATAATATGTCATAGGTGTCAAACTTATATCGTGTACCTACTGTGAATCCATGCCAATTATACATCTATATTCTCTCGTCCGTTTTATGTGATTACTTCACTGAATTTCGTAATTCCTTATAGAGTTTCTTACACGTACTATATTATCACATTTTTTGTCGATGAAGGTCATCATTTTTCTCCATCGTTGATTTCAGAATAAACCTGCGATATTATAACAACGTGTGATCATTTCTATTTTTTTTTCCATAGGAAAATGATAGCGAACATGCGAACGCCGATTCTAGCTTCAATCCGGAAGACACCGATCATGAAATCATGGGCATACCATCAGAAATTGACGCTGAAGAATATTACTCAGAAGATTCTGAAACTCATGAAAATAACGACGAGATGGGTCCTTCTTTTGATACAAGTCATAGTCTACGTCACAGATACCCTAAGAGAGTGTTGACAAGAGCCCTGTTATTGATGGCTGGTAAATTACGTTTCAATTTAACATACGCCACCACTGAAAACATCTCGTCTCTACTACAAACCACAGCAGAAGATCAAGGGCGACATGTCTCAAAATTCATTATGAAGCAGATTTTAGACGATTGGACTGCGGCATGTTCAATCCATCACATATGTAATCATTGTGGTCGATATGCAGGAAAGCAATGTGGTGATGATAACGAACAAACAGTACTTCGATGTCAGTCTTGTAACAAAAATGTTAATGTTCTACAAAACTTGGAAAATGGTTCGACTTTTGTGTATTTATCGCTAACGGATCAAATAAAACATATCATGGAAACGTGCTCCGACGTCATTGAGCACCGTGATACACGTGATAAAGAACGTTATTATGCAATTGAAGACGTATACGATGGCAAAATATACAAAAAGATGCTCCACTCCTCACCCACGGCAAGTAATGTCATAAGTATTACGTTTGGGTTTGACGGAGTCCCAATTTTCGAATCATCGAATTACTCGGCTCACCCGATTTTATGTACAGTGAATGAACTTCCACCTAAATTGAGAAGGAAGCATATGATGCTGTGCAGTATCTGGTGCGGTAAAGAGAAACCTGTCGTGAACGAATATTTCAAGCCATTCGTCGCAGAATGTCGAAGTTTAAGTGAAATAGGTTTCCAGTATTTCTGTAAAGGGGAACAGCTGACTAAAAAATGTGTCGTATTGATGGGAATATGTGATTCCGTGGCAAGACCTCAAGCCCAAATGTCAACTCAATTCAATGGCGAATTCGGATGTTCTTTTTGTATTCATCCTGGACAGCAAATATCTAAGGGTAAAGGAACTGTACGTGTTTATCCACTATGTCCTGAAAATTGCGATATTCCTTATGATTACAGTGATCGAACTCACGAATCAACGTTAGGAGATGCGATAGAGCAGAGAAATGGTATGAAGGGACGATCAATATTGTTTGATATTCCTATGTTCGATATAGTGTCAGGTTTACCTCCAGAATGGCTGCATTTGGTTGGGTTGGGTCTCGGCCGTGGATTCCCGAAATTATGGTTCGGCTCGCAATATCATGGAGAAAGATTTTATTTCGCTCACTTGCTATCCGAGATTGATACAATACTATTGTCCTACAATCCAACATCAGAAATATCAAGAACTCCACGAAAAATGTCCGAAGTAAAAAACTGGAAAGGTCATGAATGCGTAGTATGGCTACTATTTTACAGCGTTCCGACATTGAGGCAAGTATTTCCGATGAAATATGTACGCCATTGGTCATTATTAGTCGAAGCGATCTCGATTTTAGTCAAGCGTTCTATTTCAACATCAGATATATGTCATGCGGAGAATCTACTAATTGAATTCATCAGAGGTGTAGAGAAATTGTATGGAAGGGAGCATGTATCGTTTAATGTTCATCTTCTCAGACACTTGCCGCAAAGTGTTCGTAATTGGGGCCCGCTTTGGACGCACAGTGCGTTTGGCTTCGAAGATTTCAACCAAGAGATCCTCAATTCGGTGAAAAGTTCCCAAGGTGTTGGCATGCAGATTGTTAACCATTATCGATTGAAATGTTGCGTGAACCGCTTACAAGAAGCTTGTGACAGAGATTTAACCCATGCCGAACGTCAATATTTGGATCAAACCTTGAATCGCCAAATTTCGCCAGCAGTCAATCAGTTCGTTGCAAACGCACAAATGATTGGCGGGGCTAAAACCCACCAATTGTCTCGTGAACATTCTATCGCACTTCAGAGAAATCATATTCAGCATGATCCTTCGAGCACTTTCCAATACTATAACCGTGCGTATGTGAACGGTGAACTTGTACACACGTTAAAATATTCAAGAACCAGTAAACGATCCAATTACAACGTGATTCTAAAAAACTTGGAGATATTCGAAATTAATACGTTTGTGATACTACCATTCAATGAAGCTCCACATTGTTACGCTATAGGCAAATATTATGAAAAAGATAATGGACCAATTATCCCGGGAAGAAAGTTAGAACACTTGATCTGCCTGAAAAAACGAATTGAGAATCTCGCAGCAATCGATGTCTCTGATATCAGAGAGAAAGTCATTCTACTGAAAATTCACGGGGATATTACAACATCAATAGCTTGTATCTATTCGAACCACAGCGAATTACTTGTATGAGAGTACACCAAATATGACTGTACGAGTATGTCTCTACAAATTACTTAATACTCTGTCATATATGAAAAGTTATACATAGCACTTTGCGAAAAAAAAATTAAAAACAGTGTAATTAGATTTTACGTATACGCTTTATATATATGTCACCCAAATTTGATGATTATATATTTAAATACATTGTGGTACATGTGAAAATATATGTACCGCACATAGTGATATGTAGCGAATGCATATTTATGTATGTACAATACGAATAAAAAACCGTACGCAACTTACGTTCGAATTTCATACATGTTTTTCGATAACTCACAAATATGCAGCATATATGTGTCACCTACATTCAATGATGATGTAGTGACATATATTGTGGTATACCTTGTGTGATATATATGAAATATATGAGATGTATGCTTCGAAAATATAAGCAGGAAATATGAGCTTCGAAATATATAATATTTATATTTTGCATGCATTTCCCAACGCATATCGACCATATATGTGTCAGATATAAAACTCAACATATATGTAGCATATATGTGTCACCTATATTCAATGATGATGTAGTGACATATATTGTGGTATACCTTGTGTGATATATATGAAATATATGTGATATATGCTTCGAAAATATAAGCAGGAAATATGAGCTGCGAAATATATAATATTTATATTTTGCATGCATTTCCCAACGCATATCGAACATATATGTGTCACATATAAAACTCGAATAGATAATAAATATATTCAAAATATAATCATTATATATACGAAGCATTAGAGTTGGTGTCGGAATCGCGAAAAATTTCGAATATATTTTACATATATGCAAAGTGTAAGTATATTATAAATTACTTATAAAAGACATGTATTTAGGTTCAAATATATTTTGTATATAATTCACATATATACTTCCGTACGGGACTGTAGGGCTATCAGCGTGTCGATAGGGTTTATTGCTTAAGGAAGCAAATTGTCAATAAGGGTTTGTTGCTTAATTGCTTAAAAGAGTAAATTGTCGATGATGTGATATGGGTCTATGCGGAATTGTAAAACATCGTGGTCGGACCTTCCTGGGGGACCTTATGAGAGAGGTCGGGCTCAGATGGTCGACACGCCGGGAAACCGGCGTGGTGAATACCGCCGCGAATTGTTGCTTTGAAATCCGCAAATAAGGGTGATTGTCACGGGTTTGCCGGCACAGGGAGGTCGTCTAAAGTGACGACCTGATCTCTGTGACGGTTGACTTTCTGGGTATAACCAGCATGGATACAAAATCCGTGACGGCAAAGTGTTGAGCAGCAAAGGGCTGCTCGGGACTGCGTGGACTGACCTTCCCGGAGCTAGGCTCCGGTGGTTGACACGCCTGGAAACCGGCGTGGATTCTAGTCCGCGCGGTAGATAAGGTGGTGACCGGAGACGTCCGGGAAAAGACTATCACCTTATCAAGCACATAAAGACAAACCGCATGGATTTCACGGGCATGGATTTTCGCGAGAGTAAATAAGCAGGTCAAGGGCTGGAATGAAACTAGAAACATATACTAACGGATTTACCTGATGTATCATACTGTTAAATAAACGCAGTTGACATGAATATGTGCCTATTCACTTGATTTGAGTCAATAGTTGAACCCGAGTTCCTATATGGTAGATCTGAGCTTATCGGTTATAGTGACGGAAAGTAAGGCCGTCGCTAACAGATTTAGTGGTATATCTAAGAGTTTCTCCTAAAACTTTTTATACTCTGGTGAATAGTAGACCTCGTGATGAGGAAGTTGGAATTCCTTTAGAGTATTTAAAACTTTTACCCGACGTTGTAACGGTAAATAAGACTGAGACTGAGAAAACCCAGTCCCCCGTTAACAATAAGAAAGCTTCTTTACAACTTAAATCATCAAACTTAAAGGAGTTGGGCGCCAGGTACCGAATGTACCGCCGTACGATAGATTACTCAACAAGAGAGGACGTAAGCAAACGGTAGAACGGTAGGTAACTTACTCAACAAACGATAGGTTCAATAACAGAAAATAGAAGCACTGCTCGGCTAAACTGAAGATTACTCAAAACATATGGTAGAGTGGGTATGTTCCCCAGTAAATGACACGTGGATAAATAGTTTAACGGTAGGCGGAGCCTACTATATTAAGTGAAGCAATAGCAATCCAGTTTTACAATAAATGGTCACATAAATCGATTAGAAAGCGAGAAAATTCACAAGAATGCGTAAGAGAATTGATACATAAAAATAGAAAAACGTAAGCGCATCGTACAGAACGAGGCAGAATTAACGGAAGGAGGTAAAGTCGCAAACTCGATCCGTATATAAAAAGTAGATGGGATTTAATCGCATTTCGAGACAGACTGCCCACTTGATGGGAGTCCCGATTGTTGGCTTTTCTTTAGTGTCATCTTTTTCATCAAATTCTGTTGCCAAGTTCACGCGTGAAAGGTTATAGTTTGAATCTGACAGCTTTCTTTGCTGAAAAGGTTATAGTTCCCATCTGACAGCTTTGTAATTCCATGTTATTTTTAAGTTTTTAATTAGTCTGAGAGGCATATCCGATTGCCGCGACCGTTGTGACGTAACTCCCCGAGTCCCGCCACAAGCGCCTCACACACGGCACAGACACACACACACAGACGTGACGGACACGGACAGACAGGCCGCTCGGGCTCCTCCGGCTTTCAGACCGGACGCTCCCGAGCGTCGGAGAGACCGGCAGTCACGCTGGACTGCCGGGGAGGACACATGGTCTTGGGACAGAGAGTGGATCAGAAGTACCCGGAGAGAAATCCTGAGAGATAACGGAAAGTGTAGAGGACGGACAGAGGAGAGAGACGGACAGACGGGACGGAACGGGAGAGCATTACGCACACACACACACACACCCTGACGGACCGTCAGTAAGGTCGGTCATTACCGTACCCTCACACACACACACACACACACGCACACACACACCCCCACATATACCCCCATACACACCCGCACACAGACAGACATTGACCCTGGCATCACCCCTGGAATTGAGTTGAGCCGTTGTATAGTAGTTTTAAGGATTTATAGAATATATAAGAGTTAAACACAGTTTCCCCGCTGGTACTCATCATTTCACCTCCCCCCCGCACCTGATCCCCTTATATTCATAGCCGGCTGAGTAGCCCGTTATACCGTTGCGAGATTCTTTTCAGTTGCTAACAATAAGTTTTGTCGAGCTGTTCATCCCCGTCTGTAACTGCTGCGTTTCACGTAACTATAAGCTGTTGCTCGAGGGTTGTAGCTGTATTTTCAGGAAAATTTTCTGGTGAAAAAGTTATATATTGGGTAATTTTTGAATATGACAAAAAGAGAACATATTACACAACTTAGTCCGTATTACCACGTAAAGACAACTGGTTGAAATAAAAAAAATTGGGAAAATACAAATCAGGAAAAACACATGAATCCGGAGCTTGCGAAATAGATTTTACTAAGAGAGAATGAAAATAATTTTTTTATAAAAAAAAAAAAAATACGAGGGTCAGTCAATCAAAGGAACAAGATATTTTCGGACTTTAATGTCTACTAAATATAACGAATCCACTATATTGGACAAGTCGAAGTATTGACGACCTTCTTAAAATAGGAGATAAACTGTATATCAGTAGCAGGCTCGCACGTCATGAAGTTTAGGCGTCATTCAAGTATTACGTAACGCTCAAGGGGCGGAGGGGGGGTCGGTCAAAACGTGACCATTTGTTACGGTTTTTATTTTCAATACATACTTGAAAAAAAAAGTATATATCCACATCGCCAAACAGTTTGATTGTAACCATGAAAAATGATCCTATTTTTTGAAAATTTCCAGCGCTTTGTCATAATCTTAACAATTGGTAGCGTAACGTAACACTTAAGGTTGGGGTGGGGGGAGGGGCGCGACTGTTACTATGTGTTACTATGGGGGAGGGGGCAGTCGAAAATGGTCAAAAATAGCGTTACGTAATACTTGAATGACGCCTTATACGAACACAATAAATCCAGAATACTTAGATTGTCATTAATTCAATAAGTCGTGAGTTAGAATTCGGAGACATAATGTTTGCATGGCCATCGATTTGACGATAACAGTGAGATTGGTGTGCCCAATTTAAAAGGCGCGTTAGTTCATTGATTCGCGAGTTTTATGTGTGGTATACCAACGACGAACAGAATATCAGTTATAGCAATTGGAAAACTTGATGATCATATTTGATTCACATTCGAGAGATAATTTCGCGAAACCGTGTTTTGACGGAAAAGCTTGGTTAGTATTGGTTGATTCAATACAATCATTATGCTTATTATCGAATAACTGTATTCCTGAAAGTAATCAACGTTTCGGTGAGCAATATGATTTAACGCCAGTCAGTATTACTATGAATGAAAATAATGGTACAGAATCAATTGAAAGAGGCAAATCAAGTTGTTTTGAATACATCACACAGCCAGATTTGAAAAAAGGCCGTTCGATTAAAAATGACGTCACAAGTTCAAATATCAATGTTGAAAGTCAGCGAACAATATAGGAGATCAAATATGACTTGCTAAAAGAGGAGAAAAAAAAGTTTCTCGACAACAATATCGTCAAAGAGTAAAAGAAAGATTCAATAGAGTAATAAATTCATCACAAAACAGAGTAAATATTGGGATTGAGAATTTCAAATACAAAAAATTATTTTACAGATTCGACACCAATTGTTCAAAGTACAGAAAGAGACAGAAGTAACATTGCTCTTTTAACGGACGAAGACAGGTAAAATAACATTGAGCCTTTTCTTGATTCAAATTGCGAAAAATTAAGTACCTACATTAATTAAGTCAATGAATGTTTCGTGCACTAAATGTGGTGCTAAACATTTCAGAGGAGAAGTGCAGTCGAACAAACTATCATTCGGAAACTGTTGTGCTCACGGAGAAGAATATCTAGACAATTTACCAAACCCTCTTCGTGAATTAGAAGAACTATTCGATGGTACACATCCTAATTCGAATGATTCCTTCGAACGTATTCGCTACTATAATAACTCCTAATCTTTTGCATCTTCTGATGC
Organism: Euura lappo; assembly: GCA_018257835.1. Classification (NCBI taxonomy): domain Eukaryota; kingdom Metazoa; phylum Arthropoda; class Insecta; order Hymenoptera; family Tenthredinidae; genus Euura; species Euura lappo. Next base: position 16,412 of record JAEUYN010001297.1, read on the forward strand.
TATCTTAGGAAACTTGCGAAAATAGTATGACACAATAATTGAATGAATAATTCTCAGAAATAAAAAACAATCAACAATCAAAAAGAGCGCGCGAAGCGCGCTATAAATCTAGTATAATAAAAGATAAGGACTTAAAGGTAAGCGTCACAAAGCCACGTCGTACTCCTAAGCAAAATGCGATGCGTTAATTACGATAGAAAGACGTATATCGATACGGGATCTGTACGATAGGCGAAACGAGAGCAAAAAGTCAATAAAATATTCACAAAAGAATTATTTAAAAGTTACAGTACTAGAAATAACGCGGAGTACAAATCGTTAGAATCATCGCTACGGGAATTATCAAAAAGACATATATACAAAAGGTAGCGTAGACGTATCGATAGGCGAAAGGATGAAAGACAATAAATAATTACTAAGACTAGTTCCGCGGCTGCTTCTACGCAAGGGGAACTACCTCAGGGAAACTCAATCGTAAATCGCATGCAATGGCATGTGTAAATTATAAATTACCATACAAATAATCCACAAAATATAGATCATAAAACAGAAATTGACGGTAACCGTAGTTACAGAAAGATCATACTCAAGTATCAAGAAATATCAAACAAAAATTCGCCTACAGACGGTAGAACGATATAAGAGCCATACGGCAGGTATTAAACAGAAACTGAGCGATAGATTAACAGATTACAAGACTGAGGGCCGGTTGCATAAACGTGGGGTACCCCGAGAGTTAGTGTAAATTATAACCCGAGAGTTATCTGTCAAATGTTTCATGGCAATTAACGTTCGCTCGACGGCCGCAGAACTGCGCCTATGTTCACACAAATGTGAGGTATCCCTAGTTTTTGGGTAAATACAGGGTGTTCCGGTAGGTTCATATTTTGAGTACGTTGGCGGATTCCTTGGCTTATTCTAAGACGAAACTTGTTCTTGCAAAATTTTTCTTAAAGCAACGGTTAACGAGTTAGAGTCAATTGAAGTCCGCCAATCCTGGCACAGATAAGCCAGCGACACAGGGCCGTTGCATTTCAATGGGGCTTGCCGGGCAGCGCCAGCCTGATCAGCGAGTTCAATTCGGGTGAAAGTCTGTATTCGGGGGTTTTTGGGGTCGCTGAATTCAAATCCGAAATCAGAATTTCCAAAAACAAAATGGCGTATCGAGAACGGTGAAAAATTTCTTCAAAACCCTGTTCAATTCGGGTGAAAGTCTGTACTCGCGGGTTTTTGGGGTTGCTGAATACAAATCCGAAGTCAGAATTTCCAAAAACAAAATGGCGGACTCAATATGAACGGCTACTTTTTGAAGAGTCGATTTGATTTGCAGGGAATAGGTACATTTTTTAGGAGTCTTCAAGGCTGCTGATAATAAATATGGAGTCTAATTTTGAAAATCATTATTGATAATGAATCGAATAGAACTACTACTACAACGTGTCACTCAAATCGTCCCAGGTTCTCGAAGGATGCCCGTGCCTCGCTGTGCTTTCCGTAAAAGTCGTCAAACCTTCAATTTCAGTTGTGAAAAATACCGAAACGTTGAGCCAGGTGCCGGAATTTTCGGCAAATCCCTTTTCTATCCTGTTCGCTTGTTGCGACGTTTTCCTGAATTCGGATACCTCGGATTCGGATGTTTTTAGGGAATCTTTTTGATTTGGCGACAAAATTTTATGGACGCTCCTGTTTTTCTTAAATTTGTGCTTCGATAATTTTTTACCGTTTTCGATCCACCATTTTGTTTTTGTGAATTTTGTATTCAGATTCGTATTCAGCGAGCCGAGAAACCCCCGACTACAGACTTCTACCCGAATTCAGAATTATGTGGGCTTTTTCGAGATTTCGGACCACTGTGCGCCGATCCCGCGCCGTGGATCCGCTCAGAGTTCCCGCGGGAGGCGATTCTCAGTGATTAACCATGAAATGATGAAAATAGTTCAATAGAAACGTCCTATTCTTGTTGAATTAACCATTTCCGACGATAATTGGGTAGTTTGTATTTTTTGATTAGTTAATTTCGACCACTTACTCTTGCACTTCGAACACGCGGCTTCGACTGGAAATCAACCTTAATTGTGGAATAACAACAATGCAGCATTAAAACTCGATATTTCGGTTTTATTCGCCATTTCCCATGATAGGTGGGTATTGGTGATTTTTTAAATAATTTATTTCGACCACTTTACGCTTGAGGATTGAAAATCTAACTCACCTACTTGGGAAATAATAACAATACTACATGAAAACTTGATATTTCGATTCGATTCGCCAAAGGTTGATTCTCAGTCCTGAAGAGTAAAGTGGGCGAAATTAATTATTTAAAAAATAAGAAATACTCATTCATCGTTGTAATTGGCTAATTGAATCGAAATATCTAGTTTTAATGTAGCATTGTTATTATTCCACAATTAAGGTAGATTCTCAGTCCTGAAGAGTAAAGCGATCGAAATTAATTATTTAAAAAATAGAAAATACTGAATCATCGTTGTGATTGGCAAATTAAACCGAAATATCGAGTTTTGATGTAGCACTGTTATTATTCCACAAGTAAGGTAGATTTTCAACCTACAGGTTCGAAACACAGGAGTAAAGTGGTCGAAATAAATTATTAAAAAAATGAAAAATACGAAATCATCGTTGGAAATGGCGAATCGAATCGAAATATCAAGTTTTTATGTAGTATTGTTATTATTTCCCAAGTAGGTGAGTTAGATTTTCAATCCTCAAGCGTAAAGTGGTCGAAATAAATTATTAAAAAAATCACCAATACCCACCTATCATGGAAAATGCCGAATAAAACCGAAATATCGAGTTTTAATGCTGCATTGTTGTTATTCCACAATTAAGGTTGATTTCCATTCGAAGCCGCGTGTTCGAAGTGCAAGAGTAAGTGGTCGATATTAACTAATCAAAAAATACAAACTACCCAATTATCGTCGGAAATGGTTAATTCAACAAGAATACGACGTTTCTATTGAACTATTTTCATCATTTCATAGTTAATCACTGAGAATAGCCTCCCGCGGGAACTCTGAGCAGATCCGCGGCGCGGGATCGGCGCACAGTGGTCCGAAATCTCGAAAAAGCCCACATAATTCTGAATTCGGGTAGAAGTCTGTAGTCGGGGGTTTCTCGGCTCGCTGAATACGAATCTGAATACAAAATTCACAAAAACAAAATGGTGGATCGAAAACGGTAAAAAATTATCGAAGCACAAATTTAAGAAAAACAGGAGCGTCCATAAAATTTTGTCGCCAAATCAAAAAGATTCCCTAAAAACATCCGAATCCGAGGTATCCGAATTCAGGAAAACGTCGCAACAAGCGAACAGGATAGAAAAGGGATTTGCCGAAAATTCCGACACCTGGCTCAACGTTTCGGTATTTTTCACAACTGAAATTGAAGGTTTGACGACTTTTACGGAAAGCACAGCGAGGCACGGGCATCCTTCGAGAACCTGGGACGATTTGAGTGACACGTTGTAGTAGTAGTTCTATTCGATTCATTATCAATAATGATTTTCAAAATTAGACTCCATATTTATTATCAGCAGCCTTGAAGACTCCTAAAAAATGTACCTATTCCCTGCAAATCAAATCGACTCTTCAAAAAGTAGCCGTTCATATTGAGTCCGCCATTTTGTTTTTGGAAATTCTGACTTCGGATTTGTATTCAGCAACCCCAAAAACCCGCGAGTACAGACTTTCACCCGAATTGAACAGGGTTTTGAAGAAAATTTTTACCGTTCTCGATACGCCATTTTGTTTTTGGAAACTCCGACTTCGGATTTGTGTATTTGTGTATTCAGCGACCTCAAAAACCCTCGAGTACAGACTTTCACTCGAATCGAACAGGGTTTTGAAGAAATTTTTCACCGTTCTCGATACGCCATTTTGTTTTTGGAAATTCTGACTTTGGATTTTTATTCAGCGAGCCTAAAAACCCTCAAGGACAGACTTTCACCCGAATTGAACAGGGTTTTGAAGAAATTTTTCACCGTTCTCGATACGCCATTTTGTTTTTGGAAATTCTGACTTTGGATTTTTATTCAGCGAGCCTAAAAACCCTCAAGGACAGACTTTCACCCGAATTGAACAGGTTTTGAAGAAATTTTTCACCGTTCTCGATACGCCATTTTGTTTTTGGAAATTCCGACTTCGGATTTGTATTCAGCGACCTCAAAAACCCTCAAGGACAGACTTTCACCCGAATTGAACTCGCTGATCAGGCTGGCGCTGCCCGGCAAGCCCCATTGAAATGCAACGGCCCTGTGTCGCTGGCTTATCTGTGCCAGGATTGGCGGACTTTAATTGACTCTAACTCGTTAACCGTTGCTTTAAGAAAAATTTTGCAAGAACAAGTTTCGTCTTAGAATAAGCCAAGGAATCCGCCAGTAAACTCGAAATATGAACCTACCGGAACACCCTGTATAACCCGACTATAACCCGAGAATTATCTGTCGACTGTTTCATAGCAATGTAGGCGCTCGATGGCAGCAGCTAGGGCTGTGTCCCAAATTGTAAGGATAACCACTTACACTCACACTTACACTTGGGCTTTATTTTTCGCGGGTGTCTACGCCAATGGTCGAGCACAAGTAGCGCGATCTGGCGGAGATTCACTGAACTATATGGCCGCACGCATGCGCGCCGCTCCCAGACGCGGCACTTGTTTATAAGTTTTATTTATGAAGAAGCGGTGCCACCGCTGATCTCTATACTAACTGATGAAAGTGGATTTGAGCAATGTTTTGTGTGGTTTCCTGAGTTTGAATTTGAAATACTGTTTGCTATTTTCTTGAATGCTTCTAAATTAATAATTATCTTACTCTTCAAATTGTTGAATACGTTACATTATATACATATAAAGAAAAAATGGAAAAAAAAGAAAAAAAATTCTATACTCTGATCACAATAATTCGACACATATTTTCAGAAATAAAAGTTTATTTTTCTCAATTATATTTGTAAAATGAAATGAAACATTTTACATCAAGATCAATCATAAACGTGGAAAAAGTGAAAAATGTTGCAGAAAAATTAATTATATTACAAATGAAGGTGGAAAAATGTTACATGAAAGATTAATGTACACGTGCAGTAAATGGAGGTGAAAAATGTTGTGCGAAAATTGAATAGGTAAGTTATCTCTCTTTTATAACGTTAAGATGGCGCACGTAGACTCTAAATTGTGAAAAATGACTTCTTTGAAACATAACTAGATATAAAAAGAAAAGTGTTGAAATACTTTCTCGATGTGTAGGTTGATGGTACACTGCGCAACCGGGTAGATCGACGCCAAAAAAATAGGATAGTGTGTAGATGAGCTGTGAAGAAATGAACGGCAACAGAGGTTTGAGGTTAGAGAAGAAGAATTGTCGGAAAATTGGAAAAGTGCGAGGAAAAGTGTTTGGAAATATGAAACGCGTGAGGAGAGATGAAATTATTTAGAGAAAAAGATGAGTCGTTAGGTTGAAAAGAGGCTAAATATTCAGAGACAAGGCAGGTGAATAGATGATTAAATAATTGAGATGAAAGATCACTCCTGTTTTTTTGGCGTCGAATTCTTATTGAGCAGAAATTCTTTGATGACTTTAAGAAAATCCTGCTCAACTGCTCGAGCTGTGCTTCTGTCCGTAGCTTGGACCGCGATGTCCTCCCTGTACAACGCCACCAACTCCGCAATATCGTTTTTCGGCTGGGCAGCTGGGACCCGACGTCTCTTTCTCGCCGACTGCCGCACCGCCTCGCTATCTAAGGTGAGTGACTGGTAATGAATTAATACATGTACTTGATATATTGCACGAGAAAATATTGTTTCAGGGATTCATAGGAACCTGAGGTGGAGATATCGGAGGAGGAGGTGCTCGTGAGAGGATCGGAACTCGGACCACAGGAAGCGGAAATACCGGCGGTGGTAGCAATGAGGGCGGAAGCACCGGAGGTGGCAGCGACGGAGGTAGGAGCACCGGAGGTGGAAGCGACAGTGGTAGGAGCACCGGAGGTGGAAGCGACGGAGGTTGAAGCACCGGAGGCGAGGGCACTTGATTTGGTGGCACTGGCGCTGGCCACGGTAGCCGACTGGATCAGAAGTAGGGGCGATACGGTATGCCGCCCCGACATAAATTTGTGCATGGCATCGTAGAACGGCCAACGGTGGGCCGGATGCATTGCCTCTTCCAGCCCCTCACCCGTCGGTGGCAGAATGATATCTTTATATTTTAATTGCAGATTCTCAAATCTCTTCTGGCACTGATAAGCCGTAGCGCCACATCGGACGTTTGCAGCCACCATCCCCCATGCATAGGCCACCGAACCCTTTTTCCCTGTGAACAACGGGTTCAGCGATGCCCTGGTATTGATGAGACTCAACGTGTCCTCTTTGCTCCCTGTAATGCATAACATATAGTAGAATAAATATCATGGAAATTTAGTGGTAGTAATGAATTGTAATACAATAATAGAAGTATACTAGTCAATCATTTCATTAGCGAAAATCATAGTAAGTAGTAATCATAATGACTACAATATTTTTTTTTTCATTTATTCCAATTTTTTTTTTTTCATCATTTGTAAGCGTATGGCTCTGACCACCCCGACTTGACACACCTCCTGACCTCGAAGTTCACAATGCGAACCCTGATTTTATGCACAGACTCTTTCGGTTACGAATTGACTTATGTATTGAAAACGGGCGGTTTTACGTAATCAACAAATTTTTTCGTTTTTCTTCTCTTTTATAGAATTGAAATTGTAGTACAATAGAATTATAATCGAGAAAGTGGAAACGTGCTTACTAATCGTCAACCGATTGGCCTTACGATGTGTTGGCGTGGCTTGTACAAACTGATTTGGTTCATTTCGTCATCCAAACTTGAGCCATTGCATACTGCAGATCATGAAATGTATGCACAAAATGTGGGTGAATTATACTTACATTCGAATCTTTCTCGTGGAGCCACCATAATGCACTGATTTTTTAATTAAATTTAATTGAACTAACTGAAAATTTTGATGCGGCGTAAACGGCGTGATGAATTCGAGTGAGATGGACGCCGTTAGAAAACAAATGCGAAATTTTTATAACAATCAAAAAACAAATGCCGCGCCCGCCACGGCACAACGCGCCACCTGGTTGAGTGCCTGTCCGCTAGATCTCGCTACGGTGCTCGACAATTGGCGGTCGACACGAGCGCGAGGGGTATAGAGCGGTGCATTTGTTTTCGATTGTTGTAATCATCAGTAAGGTTGATTTTTCAAATTATAATTTTCGGTGAAATGTAATGTGACTAATGCGAATCAATTTCATTTAATCATTACAAAATTATTGCTCTCATTGAAATTTTTTATTTTAATAAAAATGATTATATTCCATGTGTACTTGAAGATAAAAGTATCCTAACACGTATTTACAAAAATTGCTACGTTTCAAGAAATACAGCAGTTATCAGCATCAATCTTGATTTTTACAATAAAAATAGAAAAACGGACACATAATATTATCATAAATAAAGAACGTAACTCGAACACATGTTTAATCTTCATACAACATTTTCCAGCGTCTTTTACAGATATATAGTATATCCATCTTTATGTAACATTTTCAAACTTTCGTTGTACAATATTTGCGCTAATTTACTAAAATAACCGTATGTGATACAACTTTTCGCAATAAAAGCATCGTTCATTAATTAGGTTTTCATAAATTTCAGTTTACATACTTGGTAATTACGTTTTACTACTTAAATACGACAAGTGATTATTATGCGCTCTCTGGCGGGCGGTGTAAGACCTGCAGTCATGGTGTAGGACGGTGTAACAGAACTCGCGCAAGTGGAAAACGCTATTAAATGGTGAGTCTACGATGGGACGTACGCGGACCTAACGTACGCGGATACGTGATCACATGACACAGCAAACGCTTATGGCTGACGTCAGAGGGTACGCGTACATTAGGTTACGCGTACGTCCCATTATACAACACCTGATTGATATAACACCTTAGTTAACATATAGTTTGAACGATCCCGTCAATATTACTGTGTTCAGCTGCCCTGCAGCAGAGTCCCCTGAGGTTATTTTCTGTTCAACCACAAGGTAGGGCTACCTCAAATGATACGCTTATATTTTATCACCATCGAAACGCAGAAGTATTGACAAGAAGTGTTAACAAGTGGATGATACAACACAAGGACTCATGTGTTACATTCAATTATCACGTGACGTTAGCGAAGTCAATATTTTACTACTCTATTCCTGATTTCTTTGTTCTTGTTCCAGTGTGTACAAGCGTAAAAACAAGTCGCGCAAATCTAGCCCCGCACGTTCAGGACGCGGGACCCGACGAGGAGGTAGTGGCCGATTCCTTGCAATAGGTCGTAGGACGTCACCTGCACTTACGCAGATATTATGGAGCGCAGTGTGATGCATGACAAACCCACTCAAAGCGCCTACTCGCAGGCAGCACGCGTATACCGCCTACCCATTGGCAACCCGCGACACATAGCCTATGACGTAGCCACTGAGCGACGATCGATACACGCTCGATTGACCGCTGACCCCGCGCGCTTACCTCGTCTACAACAGGTGACTCACCGTGTCAACAATACGTCGCGCTTATGCAGGATCCTCAAGGATCCCACGTGACCTTCTCTCGCTAAAAGGATTAACCCGAGATCAGAATATAATACCTCAGTTTCTAACGGTAAATCACTCTCTCACTCTCTACCCGTCATTCGACACCTAATCGTCTGACATACCGCCTCGTGCCTAAAACACTTGGTGAAGAGCTACACTGGGACACCAGTGATCAAACGCTAATAAAGTATTTTAAAGGAGTATAATCCGCCTTGATTATTCCTCCTATGTCCTCGGACACCTTTCCCTTGGGTCTTTCCTCACGGAAACCTCCTACGAGTGGTTGGTCGATTTCTGAACCGCCAACCCCTCCACCGCCTGTACCAGACGAAGGTATAGAGGCAGATTGTCCACCAGAGACTCTCTCTGATTGGCAGAAGAGACTAGTCCCGATCTCCCCCTGGGATCGTCGTCGTTTCCATCCACGGCGCGACACTCGGGTGATCATCAACGGACAACTCACTGGTCCCGTGGTAGTCGACCACAGCGCCATCCTCGTGCCTCCGAAGCCAGAGTTCATCTGCCACTCTCGTCTCCCCCGCCGCCTGCCTCGAAGGAAGGACGAAGAACTCGCCTCCGTCCGGAGACGACCGACTCGCCCCGAGCCCGTGATACCCGGCCCGGTGCGCACGCCACACGGCACTTCTCCCCGACCTCCCCGTCCTACCATCCTTCCACCACCCCGTCCCACACCCAAACGTCGATCCCGACTACCCCTTCCTATCCGCCAAACTATCCTCGTCAATCCCCCTTCCCGCAGACCACGCAAGGCCTGATCCCCTCGCTCCCCCATCTCTCACCCACACCCGGGGCTTGCCCCACACACATAATACACACACATACCCCGCCGGTGCATTGTTTAGCACTCGCCGCGCTCCACACCCTTGCGCCCCCGAGTGACCCAGTATAAACTTGTCGCCCAACGTGGAGGGCCGATCATCACCAGACAGGAGTCTGGATGCAGCAGAGAAGCTAGGAAGCTTCACGGACCGACCGCATGCCGACCGAGCGCTCGCCAACCCGTAAGTCCGCCAGGATTGGTGGAACGAACGCACTTCAGGGAGTGCAGAAACACCCTGTGGCGCCCGACTCACCCCGATCATCCGTCCCTGGAGGGAGCGAAAACCCGACGTCACCGGTAGTGAACGCGGCAACGTTCAAACAGCCGAGACCCGTGAAGAAGAAGAAGCCCCAGGACCTGCAGACGACGCAGACGTCCACACCTACGACGCCTACTGAGGCGGAGCCATTACAAAGCCTATTGTACTCGGCCAGCCTACAGCCACAGTTGCAAGCGCCATTGCAACCCGAACCGGCAAAGCAGCACCCGCCTGCACAGCCGCAACCCGAAGCACAACCGACGACGCCCGCATCACCGCAATCGGCAGGCCGGACAGAGCCTGAGGGATCGCAACCCGCGACACCCGAACCGATTGCAGTAACACAGCCCTCGCTAGTGTTACAGCCACAGACGCCTACATCATCGCAACCCGCAGGCCAGCCCACGCCTGAGGGAACGCAACCGGCGACCCACGAACCGCCGCGGACAGTAATAGCACAGCCAACGCTAGTACTACAACCGCCACCGCAGAGACGACTTCCAACGACGCTACCCCGAGCAGAGATGGAAGCCACCCCGCCGCAGAACCCCTACAACATGACTCCCGCGGCCTGGGAGGGATTGGTTCGTGCACTGACCGTACCACGCCTAGAGGTACCACAGTTCCACGGACTGGACCACGAAGACCCGCGCACCTTCCTACACAAGTGCGAGGAATACTTCGACGCGACAGCAACGATCGGAGAAGTATTGCGCGCCAACACCGCAGAACGCGGACTGAAGGGAGAAGCCGCCAAATGGTGGGAGGTCTACAAGGACCTACCGATGGAGTGGAATACATTCCAGAGACTCCTCATCGCTCGATTCGACAGCCCCTCAGTGAGATCACGCCTGATCTCGCAACTATTCTCACGCCACCAAGGTGAGAAAGAGGAGGTTGGACCCTTTCTACGGCAGAAATACCTGCTGTACCGACGAGTCCGGAAAGAGGACCCCGAACTGGTTAAGGTAGACGCCTTAGTCGAAATGCTACAGCCACAGATACGGCTAGCATTACGCCCACAGAGTCTGGTCGACTTCAACACTCTCTTGGAGAAGGCTATCCAGGCCGAACAGGATACCAAGTCCCGAAAAGTGGCGACCAGGGTGAAGAAAGAAGAGGCGGAGCCGAAGAAGAAGACGACGCCTACCCCGAAGACAGCAGCAGTCGCAGGAGCGACTACAGCGACCCCTAGTGCTCAGCCGCCCAAATGCTGGCACTGCCCCGATAGGCACTGGCATAGAGACTGTCCGGTCTTTAACGCTAACAGGGCCAACAACCAGGGAAACTGGAGAGCGGCGACGGAAGCGCCAAACTCCGCCGCCAACCCCAACGGCGTCCCTGGCCAACACTAACCACGACGACGACGACCCGACACTCCGGCCTACCCCGCATCCGGGTACGCATCAATGGGAAGGAAGCAGAAGCCGTGATTGACGCAGCCGCCACGGAGAACTTTGTGTCACCACGCTACCTCGCCGACAACCAGCGACTCCACCCAGGACCGCGAGAGGCCCATCTAGCGACTAACTCGGCAGTCGTTAGAATCCTAGGGGAAACCTCTATACCCCTAGAGATAGACGGACGTGTCACCCGCATCACCGCCTTAGCCACCCCAGAGCTAAGAGAACCCCTACTCCTTGGCCTACCATGGCTCAGGACCCAGAAGACGATCATCGACCTCAACCGAGGATGCCTCCATCTTGGACAAGAAGGAAGGTACACAGTGCGCCTGTTAGAGCCATTAACAAGGCACGCACACACCGAGCTACCGCCGATGAACCACGAATTTCCGGCACGCCATGCCGCGGAATTCAAGCGAATCACGAAAGACTTCGCTCATGTCTTTCGACCGACCGGAAGACTACCCCAGACCCGGACGATCCGACACGATATCCGGCTAAGCACGGACAAGCCAATCCGCTTATCGCCCTACCGTTACTCGGAGGAGAAGAAGAAGGTAATCTACGAGCAAGTACAGGAGATGCTCGCCAACCGGATCATCGAACCCTGCACGTCTCCATACAGCTCACCGATAGTGCTGGTGGAGAAGAAACGCGACGCCCCGTTGAGATTCTGTGTCGACTACAGAGACCTCAACAACATCACCGAGGATACCGCACAACCTATGCCGGT